>OZ025289.1:210426993-210956993 GCA_964019185.1 Maratus speculifer | reverse complement strand
AAAAAAAAAAAAAAAAAAAAAACTTGTGATTTGTGGTATTACGATATTAAATAAAATGTTTTCTGCATATCAGCAACAAACATAAAAATTTTATTTTTTTTAATAACAAAGATATCGTTACCATAACAATAAAATTAATTTTAACAAGTTCACGGAGGCTACAAACCATTAAATAAATTAAATTTATTGCAAGTGCTGTAAATTTGTAGTGAGTTGGTTATGTAGTTTAGTAACTCCTTGTTTCTATTATAATTAAAATGTTTTATTGATATTATAATTATTGTACAGTTACCAAGCGATATTTAATCGGAGAAAAATAAACTATTCAAATATTTTTGAATTCGTCTTCTGGGGGTATTATATTAACTTCCTAAATAATTTGGCATTTAAAGAATGTTTAAATTTAGAAACCGCATTAAAAAAGATTTGTAGCTAAAGTTAAGTCCAACATAATAATTTATGAGCTGTTTTCCTTATTTTTTGTTATTTTCTGAAATTTGTGTATGTTCATCATGAAAAGTTATGTTATTCCTATTTTAAGAGGTTTCAATTGTTTATTTCGCTCGGTATCTTATTGTGTAAATAAGACATATATATCATATCTAATATATATTCTTTTCATTCAAATTTCGACAGATGCAGCTAGTAATAATAATAATAATAATAATAATAATAATAATTCATATATTTGTTTTAATTACTGATTCTTAAAAATTGCAATCAGTCAGCTACCAAAAATTTACGATAATTCTCATCATTTCGGGTTACAGTTTTATGGGGTTTTATAAAAATAAATAAAATTTGGAGCGCAAAAAAATAATAATCAATGCCTTTTTTTAATAGTTGGTATTTGTTATTATTAATAAAAATTTATTATTAACTGATTATTAATTGTTATTATTAATTAAAAATTAATGTGTCCGTTACGAATCATAACGATCTGCCTTGTCCTTTTTGGGCACAGTTTTATGGGCATAATGTTTTGATTTTTATTGTTAATAATAATATATCTCACCACCCCTTTAATATTTATCATTGCTTTGCTATAATTTATCTGCTGTGAATTTCGGTTATTAGTTATCGCTTTATTTTTTTTCTTTTATTAATATTACTTATAAAATACTCCTATTGCAAAAATGTACTTCGCTATTATTATATCTCAATAATAACAAATTGTAAAAAATGAATAAATAAAACGAAATCCTGAGAATCCAAATGTAAATAAATAGTTGCTTTAAACTGTTATTTTATTTATTTATTGGAAAATTCTTGTTTTTTATTCTGAAATATTTCTTACCTAAACCGACAACAATAATATGTGAAAGGTAGTTACTTGAAATGTCTCATAGTTCCAAAAAAACGTTTTTGAAATTTTGTACAATTATTTACCTATTATTTCCCAGGAATATTTCTAGATTCATTCATTTCCCTTTTTTAACTTAATTTTATTTTTATTATTATTATTTACAGTGCAAGAAAAATTCTAAAGCGATTCAACTCAACTGTTATGGTGTCTACTACTATTGAATGTAGGAACTTCTTTTTTGAAGTTTATGTGTAGACGTTATCACTAATGCTTAATTTCATCGCCAAAATAAATATAATTGGTACTCTGACATATTTCTTTGGTGTTTTTCATAATAGAGATGGTTACAAAATAGTTTGAAAATGGCTTGAATTCCTAATCCGTCGGTGAGTTTTACAAAAATCTTTACAGTTTTTAAAACAGTACTGTATTATATATTTACCAAATGGGATCCCATTCAGAAGTACTATTTAGAAATTACTGTGTTCTCTCGCTTATACCTACATTGTAAAAAAAAAAAAAAAAAAAAAAAAAAAAAAAAAAAAAAAAAATGAAATGTTACTAAATTTTTTCTAGGAAACTGATATTTATAGAACTTCCTATGTAATGGCAACAGCAAAAATTCATGTAACAGATTCACGTTCGCACTCTTAATCAAAAAATCTGAAAGGTTACTAAAAATGTTTTAAGGAACTAGGATGCCTAGACATTTTCATGCATCTACAATCTGTTTATAGATAAAATTTTACTAAGTTTACAGCATTTTTAGTAGTTTACAAAAAGTACTTTTACAATTTTACATCTTTTGCGTACAGTGTACAGATAAACATTTTTAGTAAATATACAGATTTCTGTAATTTTACATCTGTAGAATCGCAGATTTTTTTATTTTTATTTATTTTATTTATTTATTTATTTATTTTTATAATGTACACAAATACACTCCTAGAAATCATAGTTACAATACTTTCTTTACTCTACATGTTCGAAAATTAGCACGATTCAACATATTTTATCTGTGTAACTATATTACAAACCGATACATATAACATAGTTTATTCATTTGTTGATACGAAAAAAAATCTCCCATCAAACACAAAGTTACTTTAATTCATGAACAATATATGACACGCACTTTGTCATTAAAATATACTTCAAAGTCTTTAACAAAGTTTTATTAATACAACCCTCCCCCACCCCCCACCCCCCCCCCAAAAAAAAAAAAAAAAAAAAAAAAAAAAATCACGATTATTTTTCAAATATTTATCTAATTTAACTCATGAATAATAAATGACGTACATTTTGTAACTGAAAAATACCTTAAAATATATAACAAACATATCTTAATTTCAATTGTTTTCGATTGTCTTTCAGATACATAATTAGTTTAATTGATTAGCAATGCACGGCATATAACCTTATCAAAAAATAGTTTAAAACGTTTAAAAATATCTACATATGCAAACAATAAGTTTATATTAAACTAAAAATACATAGCTAGTTCAAAACTTGAACAATACAACGACACGCACTATTGTCGTTAAAAGATGTCATAAAACCTTTTTGGATATATAAATTGTTTGCGATTATTCTTCAAACGTATAAACAGTATAATTGATTACCATTCTCTAAATATACTTTGTCATCAAAAGACATCTCGAAACCTTTAATAAACGTTTACATTGACAAAATATTATTTTCTATTATTTTTAAGATAGTTTAATTATTATCTGTCTTTCCTTTTAAATAATTTGAATCACTTTTATAAGATTTTAAAATAATAAAATGTGCATTTAATATTTAAATATTAATACAGAATATCATAATAAAAAGAAAGGTAAAACGTCTTATTAAATTACAAATCTTAAATAGAATACCAACCATAAGAAAGTTTTCATATTAAATAATGTTTTGCTTTAAAACTCTCAAAACAAAGTTTTACGTTTTGGAAACTATGAATACTTTAAGCTTTTTTCAAAGTACATTTCAATCAAATCTATAAGAAAACCATATTTCCGCAAGAGACATTTCCCTTTAGAATAGCATGGGACATTTGAAGAAATGGACATTTTATTTGTGTTTTTCCAAAACATTTACGTATTTTATGATTTATGGTTACTGTAAACGGAATGAGAATATGAACGTCACAGTTTACTTTCGATGTCTAAGTAAAACATTACAAAAATAAATTAGGTGATATGGCAAAAACGCATTAGTGATAATTAAATTTATGTGTCGAATATATAATATGCGATGAATTATTAGGACCAGAGTTCATAATAGCTATTTCCAAGTGCGTTAATGATTAAATACTGATTAAATCAATACCTATAGTCGTTGTATGGTCTGCGTCAATATCAAACGTAATGGATAGCTTAGTTGGGACAGATAGGACATGTTATTAAAAAAAAAAAAAAAGAAAGAAAGAAAGAAAATTATTTATTCTTTATATATTTCTAAGGAAAGTGAAAGCAGAGCCCAAAATATTTTAGCTAAAAGTGAATAATTTCAGAAAAGAAAAGAAAAGAAGAAAAATATTTTTTTTAGAATGGGAGAATATTTTTTTAGGAAATTAGGAAATTTTTGAATTTAATTGGGTGTTGATGAGAGGGTTGGTGGGTGAGAGACAGTAATATATTTCTTTTGATTTTAAAATGTTATGTAGATTTCTAATTCTTTTTTGATTTGATAAATAAATATATAGCTTACTCAAAATAATGAAATTACGAGAGAATAGGTAAGATAGGTAGGATTAGGATCTGTAGAAAGTAATTAGGGATTAAAATACTATTAAAAAGGCCAAAAAATGCATTTATAAATTTATTTGATTTAAACATATTAAATAATAACAAAAATTATGAAAAGAATTGTATGGATTTTGTATTGACAAAAACTGTATGGATAGAACCATAGAATCAATTAGGCATACACGTTTTATCTAACATTGAATAATTGTAATATGCGGAATGTATATTTAGTGCTGCCATCTTTTGACAAAATAATGAGTGATACGCACTTTAAGTTAGTTTCTCTGAAGTTTATTATAAAAATTTATATGTTTCTTTAATCGATAATGTCATCGCTATAAAACTTGACAAAAAATCAATGAATTATTTTAAGGTATCAAAAAATTCCGATTAACATTTTCTTTTGTTTAAAAATCAAGATCTAGTAGATGTAATCGTAGTAAGAGTATTTTTAAAAATTTATTATTCATTAATTTAACAATTCTATTAATTATTTTAATTGTATATAAAATAAATATATAGCAAATTTATTACCTTATATTTTGTTTTGATCTTTTAAGTTACTTTCCATCAATCTTTTGTTTATAAAGTAAAAGTGCAATAACAACATATACAAAGAAAACTTTTTAAATGGGAAAATGAGAATACAACATACATGTCAAATTTTCAAATTTTATCATTTTTTTTTTTTTTTCGGTAAGTATAATATTTTTAATTAAGTTTTTTCTTTAATACACCCGCCGTCAAATTTAACTATCGTTCTATCTAACTAAGTTCAAATCCAACATCTTGTTTTCAATGTTCGATTAAATAAACTCAAAAAAAAAAAAAAAAAAAAAAAAAAAAAATCAAGTGAGAGGACTCAGCATCAATTTTGTGGTTGATTCATTTTAATCCTCATATCATTCTACACAAGATTTAGCACCTCCCAGCTCTTAATTTAATAATGTTAGATTATATGTATATTTTTTAAAGTTTTTTTTTTTTTTTTTTTTTTTTTTTACATTTTAACTTTTTATGAATATTTATTTTTTTAAAGAAAAATTACATTTGTTCATTGATCAGAGCATGTGTTTTCGTGTTTTCTCGAAAACACATGCTCTGATCCATGTTTCGTGTCCTCAATTTCGTGTTTTTCTAATTTTTTCCAACTAATAGTAATACTTTATGGCTCCCATTTGGAAATTATAACCTACATAATTTAACATTTACATCAAATATTCAAATGCGCCATTTCTTTTTACTTTCTCCTGCCTTTACAAGACGCAATTATTGGGTTCGTTGAAAATTTTCAAGTTCCAGTTTTTGATTAATTTACCGCTTTAAGCTTTTTTTTTTTTTTTTTTTTTTCGACTTATGTCGCTAATCTTGTTTTAAACTGCTGGCATATGTCGAGGTATTACTGTAAATTGATGCTCATTACTTTTGGTCGCTATGATGCATATTTTACGATTTTCTCAACAGCTGTCTCAAGAACTAATGCACAGATTTTCATCAAACTTCAAATTTCGTTAGTCCGTGTGTTGATAATGTTTACTATTTGGTGTAAATTGTCCAAAAAATGGTGTTGCAATGCGAACTTTTTCCGATTATTGCAATTGCTCTTTTCTCAAGAATTAATGCCGGATATTCATCAAACTTCAGATACAGATAATTCTTGATATGAATTATTTCTGTTTGCGTTTTGGTGTCGATAGCCCCGCGGGAAGCACTTCTATGTTGCATTTTTCCTGATTTTTTCAATACCTCTATTTCCAGAACTAAATCAACAATTTTCATCAAATTGCAGATTCAGATATACCTTCATAAAAATTTTGCTGATTGTGTTTAGGTATAAACACGCTCAACAGGTAGTGCAGTTATGCTGCCTTTTTCGCGATTTCCTGTTTCAAGAACTAATTCATGAAATTTTATACCTTTAGAAGTCTCACGATATGCACAGATTGTCATTTTTGACAATGTGATAGCGAATTTTGAAATATTAACATGTATGAGATAGAAAATAGTTTTTGGATGGCAACGTCTGACATTTTTATGAGTGGTAGAATTCAAAAAACTTAGAAATTCTCATTCAAAAGCATTATAAATTGAATAAAATGGTCTACTTTTAAATACGATATCAACAAATCTCAAAATTTGTAGTCTAATTCCATGCTTGTCATTACAGCTTATTATATCTATATTATATAAAGGCCGAAGGTATCTGTGCGTAACGCATACGTCATTTTACGAATGGCAACACTTTCACTTGCAATTCGGTTTTGCAATTTTCGATACTGCAAATTTTATACTTCTAAACATAGCATATTTTCAATTTTTACACCATCGTATAGAAAAAAAATATGTACTTTTAAATGCAATTTGTTTGAAAGCTGTATCTCAATTTATTCTTGACATATTAATTTTTGTAAAGTTTTTAGTACGAATTTTGTAATCGTGGTAACAGGAATACGCCATTTTCTTTTAAAAGTGATAAAAACTGAAATGTGTGCAGGTAAATTTTGAAAAGATAAAAATTATGACGGTTTTAGATTTCACGTAAAATTCTAAGATCGTGTCAATTTTATTATTTTTTAATGCTTTTAGACAATAAATAAGAGCTTCAATTGATAACTTCATCTTAATAACTGATCTTTATTACATTTTGCTTTATTATTATACTTTTACCTGTGCAATTAAACTTTAATTTTAACCATTTGGTCAAATGAGTTTTATAGAAATAGTACTTTTTTTTTCTTCTTAATCTTTAAGTAATATTTGTTTGAGAGTTAGAGTGACCACTGCAAGATGCATTTTTTACTGTAGCTAATTTTGTAGGTTTATTATAAATCAATAAACAGCTCCTTCTTAAGCATTTACTTTCGTCAAAATTCGACGGGTTCCACCTTGTTTCATTACAAGCCAACTAGATGATTATTACGGCAGTTATCACGAGACATTTACAGAAACGCATAGACAAAAAGAGAAACTCTCAGAAACCAACACATTTTCGTGTCTGCAGTACACTTTTAACTGACGTTTTCGCAATAAAATGTTTCTCTTAAATATTTTACGGAATAGATTTAAAGTTCAGAAAAAATAAACATTATTTTATAAAACAAAAGCTGTCTGTTATTTAAAAATTCCACAGAATCAAAATCTATTTTCAAGACAAAAATTATTAAAACGTGCTCCAAACAACGTTTCCCCGTATATCATTATGTAATGGGAAACTTTTATGTAGCCTGTTAATTAATAAGAAATTTTCTATACACCACAGATTTTACAGAATACACATTTTAGTATATTGTTCATAGATGCATACCAATTTCATTATGTACAAAAGAGTGTAACACCATTAAAATGTACTTGAAACTATTTTTTCCCTTTGGCCGTAATTCAACGGAATACTTGCGATTGCCTCTGTAATTAAACTATGCATCGATTTTCATAAAATTTGAAATGACTCGACATACTTATGCAACAATTGTATATTTAAAATTTCAAAAGATTCGGTTGGGTAGTTTTTGCTCTGTTATGCTGACAGACAGACGAACTGAAAGACAACAATATGTGCTATGCATTTATATAGTTATGAGCGGATCTAAAAAAATAAAAGAAAGAAAAAAAATGCACCTATTGATTAATGGTATTTTGGATAGATAATCGTAAGTAGTGTTGCCAAATATGAAATGATGAACCAGAACTTCATTGCTACATTTTGATTTAGTAGCTTTGAATCTATAAAAATCAACTATTATTTTTAAAGAGAGGATTTTTTAATTCCCAGACTAAATGAATTTGTCTTTGATTTAATATAAAATTACGACATTCTAACTTATGAAAAATTTATAGAGATAATTAATAAATAATATGACATGAAAAATATTTTAAATGAAAATTTTTTTGTCGTATTTTAGCTTAAGTGTACTCAGTTTTTTGTACCAAATTATGGATCTAACCAATCGTATCAATAACGGTTAAGTTTTAATGTATGAAATATTAAGAAAAAATGTCTGATAAATGCTCTTGAAATCATTAATTTATTTTTCTATTTTGGTATTCGACAGAATTTGAAATTAATTATAAAAATTCCTGTTATCAATTGAATGGAACTTAAATCCCCCTGAGTTCACATGGTTGATTTTAATTGGAAAAATGTTTTAATATTTTTCAATTTATACCTTATAGGGTTATTTTTTTTCTAACTTCAAAGTCGAATTTTTAAATAAAGTGTGTATTTTTATTGGAAATTTGAATCGGAAAAAAATATTGATAACGATATCTCATATATTTTTAAAAGATATTTTTTAAAACAGTTTAATATTTTAAGAGCGAATAATTTTAAAAAGGTAACATTACAAATATACATTTAAATATTAACGTATAAAATTTTCTTCTAACGAGTATGAAAGTTTATAATTTTTTGTTCAGTTTTTCCTTATCAAAAGAGATAAATGAAATTTTTTGAAAAAATAAACTAATGTCACAAAACTATAACAAACATTGCACAAAGATCTTTTCAAACAAAATAAAATATTTATTCGAAAAGTTTATAAAAGTGTAAATTTCTTTTTTCCTTAGCATAATATTTATGAAAAGGAGCCAGAACAAGCGGTTCTTAAAACTATTCCATTTTGTAAACTTCGAAAAAAAAATGTAAGAAATCAAGCTTCTTCAAGAAGATAAACTTGAAGCAGAAAAACTTTAAAATCCTTTCTGAAACATCATAAAAGATGGCGATGCTAGGTTTGATGATACTTTTAACGACTTCTTGAAGATAAAACTGCTCTACAAAATATCTATGTTTGTCATTTTTATCTTGGCGATAAAGATTGTTGAAAGTATAAAAATTTTTCGTTTTTTGAATTTCGTATGTTCGATTACATCTATTTTATTTTTTTCTCTCTGTAGTTTAAATTAGAGGTTAATCAATAAAGTTGCGGAAAAGTATCAATATTTTGAAAATGACTAATGTCGTGATTATTATAAAAGACTTTGAAAGCAAAGGGATGTAATATTTTAACCTCCAAGTCTAAATGTTTTCCAGTTTTTAGAAAAAAAATATTTTTACATTAATAACATCAATACTAGCTATCCAAATATATTAATTTGTGTTTAACGATTATTTCATTGTCTGAAACATAACGTGTGTCGTTATTTTGCATACTATTCAATTAATATTTATATTTCAATAACCTAAGGAAGAATTTTGGAGATGTTTAGAAAATATTGTATTACAATACGATTTAACTTATGGTGCAACTTTCTAATTTTTTAAACGCTTCATTACGCTTAATTTTTCAGGAACGTAACTATATTTTTTTATTTAATGAGTGAAATATGTGTTTAAAATAAAAGAATCGTAAACGGCGCAAAGTGATTTAAGTAAATAATAATAATAATTATTATTATTATTAAATGTCTAAGCATAAATGAAGTCATATAGTAAACGCATAGACATATAATAACATTGCTACATGTAAATAATAGTAAAAGTTTTTCTTAAAACAAAATTATACTCCACTATAAAGTATATACTATTAATAGTGCACCAGACCCGAAACGGTTAAGTTCTAAAGTAACAGAAAACAACCACTTAACAGGCCAATATTTTTGAATAAAAGCTTTCAAATAATGCCTATTTTTAGTCACGTACTTTACTGGTATTGGTGGATTTTATGACGGCCAATTGTCTGTACGGGGGATGTAGGCCCTAGAGGGTATGCTCTTCGTGAGGTTCTTATCCCCATCTAAGGAAACCTTATCCATATTTACGGACGGTTCGAAGAAAACCACGAAAACTCCGTGCGATTCGGCTGAAGGGTGTGATGGGATTTGATCCCAGCTCCGTTTATCAGCTTCAAGAGCAGAGCCTGTCAGTCACTGGTGGTGTCATGTCTTTTACAGAAATTTTAATCTTTTTTACCACCAGTTTTTCAAAACAGAAATTTTTGCCTAATTGAATAAGAAAAATTCTCGTATTAAGTAATACAAAATTTATAATTAAAATTTACAGTACTATTTGGTTATCCCGTCGACTAATTTCGCGAAATTATATAAATCGCCAAACTACTCACCGAATTATAGAAATTGACATAAACTTTATCTTAAATAACAAAAAAAAGCCAAATAAATTAGTATAATATTAATAAAAAAATACATATAAAGAATCGAAATAAAAATTATTTGATGACATAACAAACACGTGTAGCGTGTTTTGTCAAGTAAATGTGACATTTGCGATCAACCATTATTGACATTTAATCATATACTTGGCGACAGTTTTTTGGTCGACAGGATAACCAAGAAGTACAAAATTTTCTGATGCGGATGATAAATCCCGATTGCAATATGGATGTCGGTACGTAGTACGGACAAATCATGATTGGCAAAAACACGTATCTCAAATGACGTACGAGCAAATATGAGAAGCGATCTAAGATAGTTTAATATCTAAAAATATTAAACTATTTAATATTTTTAGAGAACCATCTTAAGTATTTTTTAACTTATTTTAAACATTGAAATACTTAAAAATAACTGTTTTCATAGAATAATTTCATAGATTTTTAAAGCTAATGTTAAAAACAAAGTCTAAAAACAATTTAAAAATTAAAATTTCGTTTAAAAATAGGAACAAAGACAAAAATCTAAATTCCAGAAAAGTCAGGGAATAAAAATATTTATGAATGAAGAGAAAAATGATACACACACTGCTTATTCTTCAAAATTTTTAGAATAGAGTGCATGATAAAATGCGACAAGTAGAAATAAAAAAATAAATAAATGTTGGTAAATACTGAAAATTTTTTACAATGTATTTATTATATTTTTTTTAAGAAGTGCGTTAAATATTAATATAATATAATAATTTATTATGTGCGTCTGTCATATGAGAATTATAAGATTAGAATGGAGTTGGTGGTAAAATGTGACAAGAATAAATAAATAAGTAAATAAATAATTGTTGGTAAATACTGAAAATCTTTTATAAAATCTTTGTAATATATCAATAATATTTATAAGTGCGTTAATCATAATAATTTTATATGCTAATATATGTTACATGAGAATTATAAGGTCGGAATAGAGTTTGGTAAAAAAGTGACAAGTATAAATAAATAAAAAAAAAAAAATGCTATCAAATACTGAAAAATCGTAAATATATTTATCATACGCATGTTGCAACCTTAGCAATATATGGAAGTGAAAAATGCCAATTTGAGAATCGTCCTTGTAGCTTAAATAATAAAGTACTTGGAACGCTATTCCAAGGGTTCTGGATTCGATTTCGGGCTTGGACATTCCTCACCCTGTTGGTTCTACGCTTAGTTAGCGAGTTATAAATCAAATTCTCAATAACTTCAACCGTAATTTCACTAACTGAAAACTAATTAAAATTGCATATTGTTTACCTATGCTGTATTTATTTGTGTCCCATGTTTTGCCTCAGAATTGTATGCTCGTGAAGATTATTCCAACCTGTGCTGCAGCTGCAGCCTTACCAACATACAGGAGTGAAAAATGCCAGGCTTAGCATCGTCCTCATAGCTTAAATGGCAAAGCACTTGAAGCTCTATTGTAAGGGTTCCGGTTCGGTCATTGGCTTGGACATTTTTCGCCCTGTTGATTCTACACTTAGTTAACAAGTAATAAATCACGTAGGGTAACATCCCCAGTAATTGGCACATTAAGAATTTGTCGTTAAACTTACTTAAATTTTCATTACAAAGAAATAAGCTATTTACTTGGAAATATTTTTAAATCAAAGAATGCATATCTGTGCATCTATTTTGCCCACTAAAAGCAAAAAAAAAATTGAAAAAGTATTTTTATAAAAATATATTTATAAAAAGTTGCTGAAATCACCAGTAATTGGCACCTAGAGCACCAATGTATGACACCTTGTGATCCAGTAATTGGCATATGTTTATATTTTAAAAAAAATTTACATTTTGCATTGGGTTTAATCGCTTTAAATTAATTTACTGTAGATGAAGATGCCATATTTCAGGTTTTTGAGAGTAAGAAATCAGCATATTAATCTGAAATGTGAACACTTTAAAACAATACAATATACTTACATTAATATCCAGTAATTGTCATGCTGTCCCCAGTAATTGTCATATGAAGCTTTAATGGATTCCAATTACTGATAAAATTTATATTTTCAAATAAAAAAGAATGATAAACAAAATTAGTCTATAGTTTTAAAAATACTTCCAAAATAAATGGTTTAATCTCAAATTCCTTGCGAATTCCTTGTAATTGGAATAGGTGCCAATTACTCGGAACTAGCAAAATTGAAGCACCATTAATTGGCAACTACCATTAATTCAGAAATCCAAATATTTGTGTCGAAAATACTTTTACACAATTAAAGTAACCCTTTTTAACTAAACAAAACTGTTGTCAATTAAAATTTAAAATATATTTTAAATCAGATAATAATGAATTGAAAAGCATGCCTTCCTTAAGCCAAAGAACAAGAATTTGCAACAAAATGGCTAATTTGATACAAGCCAGATATGTTTCTCTTTCCTCGGCTCTATTGTCATCTTGTAAAATAAATCAAAGTTATAATCTTTAACGTAAATGAGCATGTAACTGATATATGGTCTTGAATTTTTAAAAGACTGGATATAAATCTTTTTTTAGCACATGTTTGTAAAATGTGCCAATCACTGGTGCATGCCAATTACTGGGGGTGTTACCCTATTAAATATTCAATAATTTCAAGCGTAATTTCACTGGTGAAAATTAATTAAAATTGTGTATGTGTTCATCGATGCTGGGTTTATGTATGCCTCAGGATTGTATTCTCATGAGGACTATCCCATGTGTGCTGCAGTTGCAGCCTTACACTCATATGGAAGGGTAAAATGCTAGGCTAGGCATTCTACTCGTAGCTTAAATGGTAAAACACTTGGGGCACTATAACAAGGGTTCCGGGTTCGATCCCTGGCTTGCGCATCTTTTTTACCCCGTTTGTTCTACGCTTAGTTAGCAAGTGATGAATCACGTAATCAATGTTTATCATATTTTGTAAGAAGTATGTAAAATATTAATATCATATGATAATTTGATATGTGAATCTGTCACTATTATACGATCAGAATAGAATTCGTGGTAAAATCAGATAGTATGCATACTTAAATAGTACTACTTGGCTGTCCCGTCGACCATTTTCCCCAAATTATAAAAACCGCCAAACTGATAGCCAAGTTACACATGTTGACGCATTTTTTATTTTAAATAACGAAAAACCAAATAAATTAGTAAAGCATAAATAAAAATACAAATAAAATATTGAATTAAGTACCACTTGGTGACGTTTTAAATATGTGTACCGTGTTTAATGTCATTAACTGTGATATTCACAGTCATCCATTATTGGCATTTAATCTTATAATTTGGCGATAGTTTTTTGGTCGACGGGATAACCAAGTAGTAATAAATAAATAAGTGTTGGTAATTGTTCTACGCTTAGTTAGCAAGTGATGAATCACGTAATCAATGTTTATCATATTTTGTAAGAAATATGTAAAATATTAATATCATATGATAATTTGATATGTGAATCTGTCACAATTATACGGTCAGAATAAAATTCGTGGTAAAAGCAGATAGTATGCATACTTAAATAGTACTACTTGGCTGTCCCGTCGACCATTTTCCCCAAATTATAAAAACCGCCAAATTGATAGCCAAGTTACACATGTTGACGCAATTTTTATTTTAAATAACGAAAAACCAAATAAATTAGTAAAGCATAAATAAAAATACAAATAAAATATTGAATTAAGTACCACTTGGTGACGTTTTAAATATGTGTACCGTGTTTAATGTCATTAACTGTGACATTCACAGTCATCCATTATTGGCATTTAATCTTATAATTTGGCGATAGTTTTTTGGTCGACGGGATAACCAAGTAGTAATAAATAAATAAGTGTTGGTAATTGTTCTACGCTTAGTTAGCAAGTGATGAATCACGTAATCAATGTTTATCATATTTTGTAAGAAGTATGTAAAATATTATTATCATATGATAATTTGATATGTGCATTTGTCACAATTATACGGTCAGAATAGAATTCGTGGTAAAATGAGATAGTATGTATACTTAAATAATACTACTTGGTTATCCCGTCGACCTTTTTCCCCAAATTATAAAAACCGCCAAACTGATAGCCAAATTACACATGTTGACGCAATTTTTATAATAAATATATTGAAAAATTTTACAATATATTTATTATATTTTGTAAGAAGTGTGTTAAATGTTAATATCATACAACAATTTTATGTGTGCATTTGTCACATGAGAACTATAAGGTCAGAATAGAGTTTGTGGTAAAATGTAATAAATATAAATAAATAAGTAAGTAAATAAATGTTGGTAAATACTGAAAAATTTTACAATATATTTATAATAACTTGTAATAATGTATATTAAATATTGATATCATATAATAATTTCATACGTGCATCTGTCACATGAGAATTGTAAGGTATTATATTCCGCCACTGCTTGGTTATCCTGTCGACCAAAAAACCATCGCCAAATTATAAGATCAAATGCCAATAATTTATGATCGTAAATGTCACATCCAATAACATTAAATACGATAAAAGTGTTTAAAACGCCATTAAATGATTTTTATTTCTACTTTTTATTTGTATTTTTATTAATATTCTACTAATTACTTGTTATTTTTATTTTTATTTTTTCGTTATTTTAAATAAAAATTAAGTCAATAAGTGTAATTTGGCTATTAGTTTGGCGAGTTGTAAAATTTGGCGAATTTGGTCGACGGGATAACCAAGTAGTACCTAATTTTATATGTGCATCTGTAACATGAGAACTATAAGGTATATTCCATAACATAAACTTATTTTGGAGTGTATAAGTTCGTCTTATTAGGAGTTATAAATCAGTAATTCGATTCACTTTGTACGGAAAGGGATTATTTTTATTTGCTTAGACTGTTTACGATTCCAAATTTTGAGATAGAAATTTGTAACAAAATTTTTCTCGTGTTAAATACAAGAAAAAGCATGCTTTAAGGATTCCTTAAAAATAAATAAATAAAATAAATAAAAAGTTAATTTAATTTTGAATATACCCTCTATAAATATATGAGTATTTTAAAAAAGAAAATTCCATCTGCTTTGAATAAACAGAGGGGAAAGATCAATATATCACATTTTTATCTTCAAGGAAAAAAATAACAAAGGAATGTATAAGTAAACAGCAAAAACATGGAAAAGGAGTAATCCTGTATATCTGTAAGATACTGCGAATGGAAAACGGTCAAAATGCAAATATCTTAAAGAAAATAAATAAACAGCCTCCATTTTAAATGTGAACCAAGAGTTTTTTTACAAGACGAGAGCATCCGTTGACTTTCCAACTGAAATAAATTCTGAGCTTTTCCTGCATCCGTTTTTCTACTCCGTTATTATCTGGGTCGAAAAATTCTCGAAATTCAACAATATATTTCTTTTTGTTGTTGTTGTTGTTTTATATACGTTAGAAACAAAAATTAAATTGAGCAGAACTTCTTTTGTGCTTGTGCAGTAAACTTTTCTTTCAGCTTCTTTTAGCAGGAAAGATATTTCGCTGAGCTATGTTAAAAACAGCCAGCGAAATCCAGACAGAGGAAAACGTTTTGGTAAACAATGGATCGCCTTGAAAAAATTCCTGAATTCAACATAAAAAAAACGAATTTTTTATTCGCTTGAAAGAGTCTAGTTAAGGTCGAAAGGTGGCGGTAGAGGTTGCAAAATAGTCATAAAATCAAATGCGTAAGACTATTTACTGGTTATGGTTTCGTTTGAGGAAATCCCCCCCCCCCTCAACCACACACACAAACCTGTTTTATTTTTATTTTATTTTATATATCAAATATTTTAACAAGGACAAACTTGAGAGCGGAACATATTCAGCATTACACTTACAAGGAAGGTGCATACTCTGAAAATTCTGAAAAAATTACAGAATGTTCTTCTCAGGAGGATATATACGCTTATAAAAATTTTTTCGGCGGAACCTCCGAACCCAGTCCGTAAAAAAATATTGAAAATTTCGTTATTTGGCGATTTATCATCTGTTGGCGATGAAAAGCAAATTCAAAAAATGTTTTTTTTTTTAATGTCGAATGCATTTTAAAGGAAAAAAGTTTAATTTCAGCGTATTTAGATAAATTATATCTCTTTGTTTTGTAAACTTTAGTTTGTTTTAAGTATAGTTTCGTTATATTGATATTTCTATGTATTTATATTCAAATTTAACCATCAAAATTTCAAATTTAAAATGAAATTCAAATTTAAATTCATTAATATTGTCTCACATTCAATGTCCATTTGAGCATTGTCAATTCGATTTTGTTGCTATGGAAACATTTGGCTTTTATTTTTTAATACGCTTAAATGTATGAACATAATGTTACTGAATAAGAATTTTTTATATATGAAAATATTTTTCCAGAGGTAAATTAAGTATCTACAGCAACAAATAACATATATATATATATATATATATATATATATATATATATATATATATATATACTAGTATTAAAAAATGCTCTGACGAGCACCAAAAAAGGTTAATATGTTTTTAAGTATGAAAAAGGGTTTGACAAGTGCTTCTGTTAATTATTGAGCATGAGGAAGGACAAGGGATCCCTTCTTGGCTACAACTCACTTCAATGCCAACTTTGAAAAAATCATATTTGCGCTTTTTCCATATGAAAGTAATTTGCGGTTCTTTAGTAGAACTTTCCACCGTGCTTTAGATGTTAACCAGGGGTGTAGTCGTAAAAATAAGATAGGATATACGCTCTAAGCAGAGGGATACCCTAGAATGTGTATACTATAAGCTTTCTTGAGAAATAATGTATATGGTGTTCTATTAAGAAGTCCAGAAGGCATACGGCGTATAACATGCACTTACATCCCTGATGTTAACTGCACTGTTCACTCTGCACTATACTACAAATAAATTTTCTGTGCAATTATACACTTAGGGCATGCTTGGTGCCAGTGCATGAATGTGATGCAGGAACTAGGTTTTTGGCACTGTGTCGTCTTCCCTTACATTTATGTCTAATTAAGCTGCACCTTTACTGGTTATGTCTTTACACTATACATTTTTATAGTAACTGCGACTGATTTGTTTTCACGGAAAAAGCGCAAATATGATTTTTTAAAAGTTGGCATTGAAGTGAGTTGTAGCCAAGAAGGGATCCCTTGTCCTTCCTCATCCTTACTAATATTATAAATCGGAAAGTGAGTTTGTTTGTTTGTTTGTTTGTTCCGCTTTCACGCCGTAACTACTGAACCGATTGCTTTGAAATTTTGCAGACGTAAAGTTAGAAGTCCGGATTAAATAATAGGGTAATTTTTATTCATTTTATTCAAATATTTTCCTTAATAATTCAAAATTTAATTATTTTTCATACAAAATCAATAGGCATTTTTCAGATAAAATTTAACCATTTTCCTTTCCTGTTGCCAAGAAAATAAAAAATTGGAATAATAATTTTTCAGCGGCGATGAATTTTTAATAGAAAACTTCCACGCGAAAAACTATAATAAAATCCTTCTATAGTAAAAAAAAACTAGCCTTAAAAGGAATGACTCCTGGAATGATGCTGATGTGGAAGATTTCCGGAAGTAACGAATCCGGGTTGTCCACTCCTTCCATGAGTCGAATAGACCAATCAGGAAAGGGCTCCGTCTGTGCATCGCCATATGGGTTACCATAAAGAGAGGAAAGGTTACCATCGCCAACAATCGCCAAGTTTGTCGCCAACTTGGCGATATATCGCCAAATTTGGCGACCAAAATTAGTTGTCAAAAGTGACGCCAATTTGGCGATAACTGTAATATTTCGCCAAATTTTTAATTTATTTACAACATCAGTCGTTTGATACATCATTTGAGAGGTTTGCAACTGCTTATTCATTTAAAGGATGTCTTGTGTGTTATCCCCCATTCTGCTCCCCAGGGGGGACACATTTTTAATTTCTTTACAACACCAGTCGTGTTACACAAGATTTGAAAGGTCTGCAACTGCTTATTCATATTATGGATGTCTTCTGTGTCACCCCCACACTCTGCTCTCCCCAGGGGGTCACATTTTTAATTTCTTTACAACACCAGTTGTGTGACACATCATTTGAAAGGTCTGCAACTGCTTATTCATATTATGGATGTATTGTGTGTCATCCCCCACTCTGCCCCCCAGGGGGGCACATTTTTAATTTCTTTACAACACCAATTGTGTGACACATCATTTGAAAGGTCTGCAACTGTTTATTCATTTTATGGATGTCTTGTGTGTCACCTCCCCTCTGCCCCCCAGGGGGTCACATCTTTAATTTCTTTACAACACCAGTTGTGTGACACATCATTTGAAAGGTCTGCAACATCTTATTCATATTATGGATGTGTTGTGTGTCATCCCCCACTCTGACCCCCAGGGGGGCATATTTTTAATTTCTTTACAACACCAGTCGTGTGACACATCATTTGAAAGGTCTGCAAATGCTTCTTCATATTATGGGTGTCTTGCGTGTCACCCTCCACTCTACCCCCCAGAGGGGTGCACATTTTAAATTTCTTTACAACACCAGTCGTGTGACACATCATTTGAAAGGTCTGCAACTGCTTATTCATGTTTTGGATGTCTTGTGTTCCCCCCCCCTACTGTGTCCCCCCAGGGGGCACATTTTTAATTTCTTTACATCACCAGTCGTGTGACACATCATTTGAAAGGTCTGCAACTGCTTATTCATATTATGGATGTCTTGTGTGTCACACCCCCGCGCTCTTCCCCGCCAGGGGGGGCATTTTTAATTTCTTTACAACACCAATCGTGTGACACATCATTTGAGAGGTCTGCAACTGCTTATTAATATTATGGATGTCTTTTGTGTCACCTCCCACTCTACCCCCCCAGGGGAAGACATTTTTAATTTCTTTACAACACCAGTCGTGTGACGCATCATTTGAAAGGTCTGCAACTGCTTAATCATATTATGGATGTCTTGTGTTTCACACCCCCTGCCCCCCTGGGGGGGGCACATTTTACTATTTCACATTTTACTGTTACACATTTTACATTAATTTCTTTACAACACCAGTCGTATGACACATCATTTGAAAGGTATGCAACTGCTTATTCATGTTTTGGATGTCTTGTGTTTCCCCTCCTACTGTGTCCCCCCAGGGGGCACATTTTTAATTTCTTTACATCACCAGTCGGATGACACATCATTTGAAAAGTCTGCAACTGCTTATTCATATTATGGATGTCTTGTGTGTCATCTCCCAATCTGCACCCCCAGGGGGGGCACATTTTTAATTTCTTTACAACACCAGTCGTATGACACATCATTTGAAAGGTCTGCAACTGCTTATTCATATTATGGATGTCTTGTGTGTCATCCCCCAGTCTGCACCCCCAGGGGGGGCACATTTTTAATTTCTTTACAACACCAGTCGTGTGACACATCATTTCAAAGGTCTGCAACTGCTTATTCATAATATGGATGTCTTGTGTGTCACCCCCACTCTGCCCCCCTAGGGGGGGGCACATTTTTAATTTCTTTACAACACCAGTCGTGAGACACTTCATTTGAAAGGTCTGCAACTGCTTATTCATATTATGGATGTGTTGTGTGTCATCCTCCCCTCTGCCCCCCAGGGGTGGCACATTTTTAGTTTCTTTACAACATCAGTCGTGTGACACATAATTTGTAAGGTTTGCAAATGCTTATTCATATTATGGATGTATTTTGTGTCTCCCCATTCTGTCCCCCCCAGGGAGGCACATTTTAAATTTCTTTACAACATCAATTGTGTGACACATCATTTGGAAGGTCTGCAACTGCTTATTCATATTATGGAAGTCTTGTGTGTCACCACCCCACTCTGCCCCCCGGGGGGCACTTTTTAATTTCTTTGCAACACCAATTATGTGACATATCATTTTAAAGGTCTGCAACTGTTTATTCATATTATGGATGTGTTGTGAGTCACCAGCCACTCTGCCTCCCAGGGGGGGCACATTTTTGATTCTTTAGAACACCAGTCGTGTGACACATCATTTGAAAGATCTGCAACTGCTTATTCATATTATGCATGTCTTGTGTGTCACCACCCACTCTGCCCCACAGGGGAGCACATTTTTAATTTATTTGCAACACCAATTGTGTGACACATAATTTGAAAGGTCTGCAACTGCTAATTCATATTATGGATGTCTTGTGTGTCACCACCCCACTCTGCCCCCGAGGGGGGTGAACATTTTTTATTTCTTTACAAAACCAGTCATGTGACATATCATTTGAAAGGTCTGCAACTGCTTATTCATTGTATGGATGTCTTGTGTGTTCACGTTTTTCATAGGTGCACCAGATTTGCCGCAATATTTTCTAAAGCCCATTTGGCGAAAATGTCTTTGTGGTATAACGCTTGCATATACATTTTTAATTATTTTCTATTATTTTCAAAAGGAACTTACAGTAAATAAAAAAATATATAATTAATAACTTTAGAAAAATAATAACTTATATAATAAAAAAAAATGAATATAAATAAACATTTTATTAGTAAAAAAACAATATTACCCAGGCTACTATTTCGGACAAAATAATGCCACTTTCACGCCAATTATGTGACATTTGTGCTCATTTTTCACCAAATTTCCTGTTGTAGATCTTTGAAATTTGGAATGCGTATGAATACCTGGGAGCAATACTGGAATTGGACATTGTTTTTAATTCGACACCTAATTGGTAAAATGAGGGTTATTTTTTAAAGATTTATACAACTTTTTCTGCGCAAGAAAGACACTTACCTATTTTTGTATACAAGAAGAAGTAAATGGTATGTAAAACAATGATATTATCCGTATATAGAATGCTCAAAGCGATATAAGCACTGGGTTTGGCGAGATTTTTTTTATGTCAGTTTGGCGAAAATATCAAACAGGACATTGTTTACCATTGAATCCTGCTTATTCTTGTTCTTCCTCACAATGCATTCATTGTATATAAGTTTTTTTTCCCACTATACATTTCAGCTAATTATTAGATTATCTACTGTATTTAAAATGGATGAAACAGAGATTCATAGAAAAAGAAGATTATGCAATGAACGTCAAAAGAGATGGATGGAGAAACAAAAATTTCAAAATAAAACAATTGAACGTATTAAAATCAGTGATCATATTGAACCTTCGGAAGATCCAAAGCTTCAGGTACATGTAAATAAGAAAGAAAACAAAACAAGAAACTTATTTCATGTTTTGCCTTTAGAAATATCTGGTGTAACATCCACAGATGAAACAAATACTTTTCCACTTTTTAATGAAACCGTTTCTTCTGAGGAAATAACAAAAGAAATGAAGATTCAACAAAAAAGAATATTAAACAATGAATATAAAAAAACATGGAGGGCAAAACTAACTGACAAATCTAAAGAAACAATAATGTACAAGTAGAAGAGTTTAGAACATATCTCAGAATATTTTAGAAAGAAAAAAAAAAGCTCAAGGTAAAAAAACACAGGCTCGGTATGCTGCCAAAAAAGAAAAACATATCTTTCAATCAATCTATTGAAAATCAAAGAGGGGAGGGGGTTATGCTATGCTTCGACTAATGAGGAGAGGGGTTGTTAAATTTGGTGTGCGTCATTTTTCACTGGCTGGTGTTTTCGGTCGACAACCTAATTAGAGTACATGGAGTAATTATAAAAAAAAATAATAAAAATACGCACGCAGTAATACTCATGATCAATGAAACATTTTAAAAATTAATCAACTAGGAAAATAAATCTGTTACTTTAAAAAAAAAATACTTTGATTTTGAGCTTTTGTGGTAATCTCTTAATAGCATTTTTTAATCACTAAAAGATTTTTTTATACTTCGCGTGTGAAAATTAGAAACATTTACGTGTTTTAATAAAATATTGCTTTTTATGACATCATTTTCTTTTTTTATTTATTTTTAGTGCATGTTTCGTTTTAACTTACATTTTGTTTGCGTGTGGAAGTCAATTCTTGTCACTTATTTTTCGTCACGTTTGTCATAGATGCACCAGATTTGGCGCAATATTTTGTAAAGCCCATTTGGCGAAAACGTCGTTGTGGAATAACGCTTGCATATACATTTTAAATTATTTACTATTATTTTCAAAAGGAACTTACAGTAAATAAAAAAATATATAATTAATAACTATAGAAAAATAATAATTTATATAATTAAAAAAATGAATATAAATAAGCATTTTATTAGGAAAAAACAATATTAGCCGGGTTACTATTTCGGACAAAATAATCCCATTTTCACGCCAATTATGTGACATCTGTGCTCATTTTTCACCAAATTTCCTGCTGTAGAGCTTTGAAATTTGGAATACGTATGAATACCTGGGAGCAATACAGGAATTGGACATTGATTTTTTTTTTCTTAATTCGACAACTAATTGGTACAATGGGGGTTATTTTTTAAAGATTTATACAACTTTTTCTGCGCAAGAAAGACACTTACCTATTTTTATATACAAGAAGAAGTAAATGGTATATAAAACAATGATATTATCCATAAATAAAATGCTCAAAGCGATACAAGCACTGGGTGTTGCGTCCATGGTTTGTTTATCGGCACGCACTTCTGTTTTAATATTTAAGTTGTTTTCCTTGCATGGCAACTGACTTTTTATTTTTTGTTGTTCTAAAGAGTCATCCATGAGAGAGGTGGCTATTTTTACGTCTGTAAGTAACTATAATATTTTATATAAACGAATGATCTTTTTAATAGTTTAAAATAAATAACACGCAACCCGACAATACTGGGTTTGGCGAGATTTTTTTTATGTCAGTTTGGCGAAAATATCAAACAGGACATTGGTTACCATGGAATCCCACTTATTCTTGTTCTTCCTCACAATGCATTCATTGTATATAAGCTTTTTTCCCCCACTATACATTTCAGCTAATTATTAGATTATCTATTGTATTTAAAATGGATGAAACAGAGATTCAAAGAAAAAGAAGATTATCCAGTGAACGTCAAAAGAGATGGAGAGAAAAACAAAAATTTCAAAATAAAACAGACAAAATAAATCAAACAAATACTTTTCCAGTTTTTAAAGAAGCAGTTTCTTCTGAGGAAATAACAAAAGAAAGGAAGATTCAACAAAAAAGAATATTAAACAATGAATATAAAAAAATATGGAGGGCAAAACTAACTGACAAATCTAAAGAAACAATATGTACAAATAGAAGAGTACAGAACATATCTCACAATATTTTAGAAAAAAAACAAGCTCAAGGTAGAAAAGCACAGGCTCGGTATGCTGCCAAAAAGAAAAACATATCTTTCAAGCAATCTATTGAGAATCCTTCTGGAAAATTAAGTAATATTGTAGAAGTGGAGATTTCTAATGAAAGTACAAGTAATATTTTGTGTAATGCTGGTCCCTCTAGAAATGGTGCTCTTGAAGAAATAGGGTGTACACACAATTCTGCAATGCTGCATCCATTAAACAGTTCGGTGACAAATGCTTCTAATAAAGAATATCAGGAAATTTTTAATTCTACTGAATATGCTGGAAAAGAAATACAACAAAAAAGATGGACAAGTATGAAAATTATTGCTGATTGTGAAGCTTCTGAAGAAGCAAAGGCACAACTAGCAGAAAATTGGAAAAAAGCAACAGCAAAAAGACATTCTGTTTTACCTTCTGAAACATGTGCTGTAGGTCCTTCTGGAATATTGTGCAACACTAGCTATTTAGAAAATACTGCAAAAGAATTGGAACAAAAAAGATTTAAACATTTAAAAATAAGTGCTGAAACGAAACCTTATAAAGAG
Organism: Maratus speculifer; assembly: GCA_964019185.1. Classification (NCBI taxonomy): domain Eukaryota; kingdom Metazoa; phylum Arthropoda; class Arachnida; order Araneae; family Salticidae; genus Maratus; species Maratus speculifer. Next base: position 210,933,066 of record OZ025289.1, on the reverse strand, counting down.
GCTAAGACTCGATTAATTTCAAACAGGAAAAAAACAATAGCGGCAAACAAACTTCATGTTTTGACCTCTTCAATATGTGCTGCAGAATGCATAGTGGAATCGCAGGAGTCAATAAATGTAAAAGAAAAAGATTCACATTCTTCAAATTCAATAATATTGCTGCCATTCAAAAATGCAGGCACATCATGTAGAAATACAACAGTTTTTCCTGAAGTAGGTCCTTCTATAATATGCAACACTGAACCTTATTCGAAGTTTATTGAAAGTTCTCTTGAAGAAATAGTACAAAAAAGGCATAAAGATTTGAAAATTTATGCAGAAAATGAACCTTCTGAAGAAGCAAAGGCTCGACTAGCTGCAAATAGGGAAAAAGCAAGAGCAGCAAATAGACTTCATATTTTGGGTACTACAACATATGCTACAAATCTTACAGAAAAAACAACCAATTTTTCACATTTTGAGGAGACAATGTCTGAAGTAGTAACACAAGAAAGAAATATAAATTTTATTGTAGCAGCTCAGTCTCAAGACAGAATAAATGTTCTAGAAGAAAAAGTTGGACACTCTGCACACAATTCTATAATATTGCAACCGTTAAACAGTTCTATCAGAAATATTTCTCATAAAGAATACAAAGCTATTTCTCATAAAGAAAAAAATCAGAGTCTCTAAAAAGAAATATCTTTTTGCTGCAGATATCAGTCTTTGCTCAGTATGCAATGTTGAAAAACATTCTTTAGGTGAATATAATATGGAATGTATTCACTGTGGAGCAATTCATTTTAAAGAACAGAAAGGAAGAACTGTGAATTCTTGTTGTCATGGTGGTGTTGTTAATATACCTCCTCTTTCTGAGTATCCAACGGAACTTAAAGATTTACTTACATCAAATAATCCAGACGCAAAACATTTTAGAGCAAACATTAGGGCTTACAACTCATCGTTTGCTTTTGCTACGTTTGCAGCTAATATCGAAGATGTGCAAGGAAGAGGTCCTCCCCTTATTAAAATTCAAGGTCAGGTTTATCATTATGCATCTACTTCACTTGAAAACTTTAAAGGAAATCGACCTCGAAATGGACAGATTTATATTTATGATGATGAAGAAAAGGCAACAAATCTGCGCATGAATTCTGAATATTCAGAAATTAATCTTAAAGTTGAAAAACTTCTCAGACGTATAAATCCTTATGCAAAAAATTACAGAATGTTACGTGAATTAAATACAACTGATGGACCGGAATACGTTTTAAATTTTATAACCTACAAGTTTGATGATCAGCGAAGGTATAATAAACCAACAACTTCAGAAGTTGCTTTTATAATTGAGTCAAAAGATAATTGTATCCCATGTCTGGATCTTAAAGTTTATTCAAAACAAGAAAATGGCACTGAGACCACCATTATCAGTCAAACCTCGCAACATGCAGATCCCATGACATTTCCCATATTATTTCCTCATGGTGATCAAGGATGGACTTACAATATGTTGTCGAAAAAGGGTACAAAGATTACACCTTTACAATATTTTGGTCATCGTTTAGCATTACGGAAGAATAAATTTAATCCTTTGCTAAATGCTGGAAAACTTACACAGCAGTATATCATTAATTGTTATGTATTAGTTGAACGTCAACGTTTAGATTTCATAAGATTCAACCAGCAACAACTCAGATCGGAATGTTACCAGGGATTAGTCGATCACTTAGAAAGAAGTGTATTAAATGAGGAAAATACAGTACGACTTGGTAATGCTGTTATTCTACCTGCAACTTATATTGGTTCTCCTCGAAGTTTACAACAATTGTATCAAGATTCCATGGCAATATGCCGAAAGGTTGGAAGACCCGACTTTTTTATAACAATGACTTGTAACCCAAAATGGACAGAGATTACAAACGTTCTTAAAAATTACTTTTCTCCTGGAACAACTGTAAATGATATTCCAACTATAGTAACAGATATTTTTCAGGCTAAAGTAAAGGAATTGATTAAAGATATTGTAGAAAGACAGTTGCTTGGACCCATTGTTGCATATGTGTATACAATCGAATTCCAGAAACGAGGTCTTCCACATGCCCATATCTTAGCAGCATTGAGAACTGATTGCAAGCTTCTTCAGCCACAGGATGTAGATAGATTTGTATGTGCAGAATTATCTGATGAGGACTCTTCTCTACGTTACTACCAACTGAGACACATGATGCATGGTCCTCATGTAGAAGGTCTTCTTTGTTGGGATAAACAGAAGAATGAATGCTCAAAAAAATTTCCAAAAAATTTCTGTGAAGAGACTGATATGAGTGGAGATGGCTTTCCTAAGTACAGAAGAAGAAACAATACAGATAGACTTTATGCATATCATTCCAAAGTAAATGGCAAAGTTCACTATGTTGACAACAGAATGGTTGTTCCACATAACCCATACTTATTGAAGAAGTTTGATTGTCATTTAAATGTGGAATACTGCGCTTCAGTTATGGCAGTTAAATATATTCATAAATACATTCATAAGGGACATGATCGTGCAAGAATGGAGATGAAGCTTGGAGACACTAATGAGGTTCAAAAATATATTGACAGTCGATATATAAGTCCCATGGAAGCAGTTTGGAGATTAAATTCACTGCCCTTGCATGATAGAAGTCACACTGTTATAAGACTACCAGTGCACCTTGAGAATCAACAGTACGTCACATTTAAAGAAGGATCAGAACAAATAGCTCTAAATAAAGATTGCAAAACTATGTTACTTGGATGGTTCAATTTGAATAAAGAATGCGAATCTGCAAGAAAAATACATTATTGTAACATACCTGAACATTATTCCTGGAATGCAGGAAGCAAAAAGTGGATTCCAAGAAAGAGAGCTGATAAAGTAATTGGACGGATTGTTAATGTTTCCCCAAAAGATTCAGAACGATTCTTCCTAAAGCTAATTTTAAATAGAGTTGCTGGAGCGACATGCTTTGAAGATCTTCGCAGACATGAAGGAGTAATTTATTGCACTTATAGAGAAGCAGCAATTGCAATGGGATTAACAGAAACCAGTGAAGAAGCTACTGCTGTGTTACAAGAAGCTGCATCTATTTTAATGCCAAGAGAGTTCAGAAAGTTCTTTGTATACTATGTTATAGGAGATGAACCGTCTAATGCTTTGCAACTGTGGGATACTTTCAAGCATCATCTAACTGATCGAAACAGTAGTGAATCTGAAGCTTTATTTGAGATTGAAGCTCATTTTCATGCAGATAATAGGTCTTGTAAGGAATTTGGATTGCCAGAACCACATTCTTTCCTCAATCCTCCAGATCATTTTTCTTTCGATAGTCATCTAAGGAAATGCACAGACATTGAGAGTAAATTTAATGTGGATCAGAGAAAGGTTTATGACAGGATCATACATTGCATTAGTGAAAATCAAGCTCAGTGTTTCTTCATAGATGGACCAGGTGGAACTGGGAAAACTTTTCTGTATAATGGGATGTATCACAAACTTATAACATTGCAGAAGAAAGTCATATGTATTGCATGGACTTACATTGCATCCATTTTATTACCAGGTGGGACAACTTCTCACCGATTTTTCAACTTGCCTATAGATCTTAGAGAAGATGGTATTTGCTTTCTTAAGAAGCGTGACAAGCTTAGACTAAAAGAAATTGATGTAGTTATTTGGGATGAAGCAAGTATGATTCCAAGGAAAGCATTGGAGATTATTGATCATACATTACGTGATGTTATGAATTGTGATATACATTTTGGAGGAAAAACAATTATACTTGGTGGGGATTTCAGACAAGTTCTACCAGTTGTAAAGAAATCTTCCCGCGCACAAATTATTTCTCAGTGTTTGAAATCATCCACCCTTTGGAAACTGTTTGAAATTCATCATCTGAAGATTAACATGCGTGTAGCAACTGAGACAGGGAATTTTTCAAAATGGCTGCTACAGATTGGTAATGGAGATGTCAATGAGCTTGAAATTGAAACATCATCTGCTCTTTTTTGTTCCAACTTGGTACAGTGGTTTTTTGAAGATGTCACAGATTTTGCTATTGATCTTCAGTCAAGAATTATATTGTCTCCTCAAAATGATGAAGTTAACAGAGTTAATGAAAAAATTTTAGATAAGATACCTGGAAAAGAAATAATTTGCTACAGCATTGACAAGGCAACTTTGACTGGAATCGACAGAACTGACACTCGAGAAGAAGAAGCAACACTCAGATATCCTGATGAATACTTGCATTCACTCACCCCTTGTGGTATGCCACCTCACAAGTTAAAATTAAAAGTCGGATGCATAGTCATGTTGATTCGAAATTTATCAGTAGCTGACGGATTATGTAATGGAACACGTTTACTTGTTCAAAATATTCATGCTAGGATTTTAACTGCAAAAATTATTACTGGTGATCAAACTAGAACTATAGTTAATATTCCAAGAATTCAACTAGATACATCAGGAGGTCATGCCCAGCTGCCATTTGTATTATATCGCAGACAGTTTCCAGTTAGACTAGCTTATGCATTGACAATTAATAAATCCCAAGGACAAACATTTGAAAGAGTTGGACTTTACATTGACCGGCCAATTTTTGCACATGGTCAGTTGTATGTGGCGCTATCACGATGTACTTCTTCAAATAATATCAAGATTTTCATTAAGGATGGTCACAAGTTGGAGAACATTGTATACAAGGAAGTATTGTAACGTAAAAATATCAAGATTGTTGAAGTTTTGCACAAGTTCAGTTCTATATGGCACTATCACAATGCATTTCTTCAAATAATATCAAGATTTTCTTTCAGAATGGTCAGAAGTTGGAGAACCCCCTTACTTTGCATCAGTTAGCTGTAAAGGTAAAAATAAAAAATTTTAAAATGCTCACATTTAGAGTGACAACTAATTTTTTATCATTACCTGGGCTAAAACGAGTCCAGTACTTTACCTCCTGGGTAGACTTGGAAATGAGTACACTTCCTTTTTTTCCCCCTATGATGCTATTTTGGTAGATTTTCCTGGTTTTTATGGATATTTATTGCTCGGTATTTTAATAAGTGTACGTTTATGAGAGGAATACCAAAATTGAGTGTATGGAAAATAAAGTATCGCGAAGTGATTCCATGGGGTATTGGCGAGCGCAGCAAGCAGGGGTAGCCTACCACATTTTAATCGCGAAACGCGGGGGGTTGGCGAGCGTAGCGAGCAGGGGGGCGGAGCCCTCCTAGTAATTTAAAAGAAAATAAATATGATGTCATGTTTGAAATAAAAATAAAAGGTATATTTTTTATAAAACATTTAACAAGGATATTTGTTTAGTTAATGGGAATCTTTGTGTAAAATATGGTGACATAAATTAAAAGTAAAAAGAATGAAAAAGAATTATATTTTTAATAAAATGGTTCACTCATGAAAATGTGACGTCATAGTTGAAATAAAACAGGTACTTTATAGCAGTCTTTAAAAATACAAGGGGTATGAATATCAGTAGCTAATGGAGCGAGATAAATAATGACGTCATATTTAAAATGAATCAGAAATATTTTTTACTTATACTAATTAATAAGTTATAAGTTACATACAAATGAATATTTTTATTCAAAACTCATAATTATCAATGGAAGAAATTTTTTGTGGGGAAAAGTTGGAAAATAAAATCACTGATTAATATATTTTTGGCTCAATTTTTTAACACTTTCGAACAAGGTTGAAAAGTTATTATGCTTTCGGTTTGTCTGTCTGCCTGGTCGCTTTCTAACTTTCGTAAATATACTCCGATTTCCATGAAATTTTTGGACGTTCTTAACGTTTACCTAGCACGAATACCTATTGAAAATAAAGTTTCTACCATGATTAGTTTATTTACAGGGATAGTCAAAAAATTTCCTTATATTACGGCATTATGGGGGAAAATCGTTTTAATTAAATTTAACGATGTTACAGCCTGTAGAACATATTCAAATTTATATGCATTTACAAAGTGCACTAAAAATATGCATTTTGTAAAGTATGTAGTGAAAAGGGCACTTACTATTCATTTACAGGGTCAGACAGAAGAATTCCATTGCATAGGAATAAAGGGAGGAACAGTTTCCGACATATTTTAATTATGGTAAACGATTTCATGTATAATCAAATTGATATATGTTGCTGAGGCTTAATGTAAGTTATTTCATGCATAATACGAAGTGCATAGCATTTATAGGGACACACAAAAGATTTCAAATATTATATATTCTATCCGAAGTACTGTATATCATGGATAATGACTGTTGCATGGATGAAATGCATTTTGCATTATGATATGTGCTTTTAAGTTTCGCTAAATGTATGCAGATTAAATGGAGAGTATAAATGGTAATAGTATAAATAGTTAAATTTAGATATACAGGGTTACACAAAAGATCTCGGAAAGGTTACTGAATATGAGCGTAATTTACTTAAAGGTGGTTTTTAAATAAAATATGCATTTTTATTTTGAACTGCATTTAGTAAACAAAGAAATGTTTGTAGTATATATATATATAATGATAAACAGGGTCCCGCAAAGAACTGGATACAAGGTTGTCTTCGGATGATAATTTCTGAAAATGTAATTCAGGTAGTAATCTATACCAATATTATAAAGAGGAAAGATTTGATTGTTTGTTTGTTTGTTTGAATTGAATAGGCTCCGGAACTACTTGACGGATTTGAAAAATTCTTTCACCGTTGGAAAGCTACACTATTTCCGGTGAACATAGACTAATTTTTAATTGATTTAATAAAATATTTTTCTTAATAATTCAAAATTTCATTATTTTTCATACAGAATCATTTAAAGTTTTTCCGATAAAAAATAACCATTTTTCTTTCCCGTTGCCAAGAAAATGTAATCTGGTATAATATTAATAATAAATAAATTAATTCAATTAGTAATTATGGAACAAAACAATTTGTATGATTTTAAAATAGAAAAGAAAAATAATGAAATAGTTTACTGATAAATAAACGACTATTACTGGATTACCAACGTGAGGCATAAAATCGCAATTTTGTTGTAATCGTGCCAACGTGATCCGTAGATGATATCTGCATCTAAATATTATTGGCAATATTATTGTTTATAAAATTTGTTTACATTTTTTGGCACTATTACATTATTTGGCATTACTTGATCTCCCATTGTCCAAAAAACTGTCGCCAAAGTATAAGGTTAAATATCAATAATGGATGATCGTAAATGTCACATTCTTTTGACATTAAATATGTTTTGCAAATTGTTACGTCGTCTACTAATTTTAATTCGATATTTTATCTCTTTTTATATTAATATTTTAGTAATTTATTAATTCTTTGGTTATTTAAAATAAAAATTATATCCATTTGTATAATTTGGCGAAATTGATCGACGGAATAATCAAATGGAACCAATTGTTTATTTGCACTCTATATGGATATTTAGGTTGATAGAATTAGCGTACTTATCGAGTCTCCGCCAAGTCATATGCCAAGCAGACATTAAATCGTGTTTTAGCCTTATCTTTTTCATCTGCATATATTTTACCATCACTAAAAAGGGGTACTTCTAGGTTATCCCGTGACCAATTTCGCCAAATTATACAAATCGCCAAACTAAAAGCCAAATATACATGTTGACATAATTTTTATTTTAAATAACGAAAAAACAAATAATTAGTAGAATATTAATAAAAATATTAATAAAAAGTCGAAATAAAAATCCCTTAATGACATTTTAAACACGTGAATCGCATTTAATGTCATTGAATGTGACATTCACGATCATCCATTATTGACATTTTTTAATCTTATAGTTTGGCGATAAATTCTGGTCGACGGGATAACCTAGAAGTACCTAAAAAAGAAATATTTTGAATGTGAAAGAAAAATCATTATCATGAAAAAATATTTGCAATTAATTTATCATTCATTCTAATAAAAAAACGGTACTACTAGGTTATCCCGTCGACCAAAAAATTATCGCCAAACTATCAGATTAGATGCTAATAATGGATGAGCGTGAATGTCGCATTCAATGACATTAAATACGATTCACGTGTTTAAAATGTCATCAAACGATTTTTATTTCGACTTTTTATTAATATTTTACTAATTATTATTATTTTTTGTGCATATTTTAGTGCATTTTTTCATGCTTAATTGAATGGTACTAAGCAAATTCTTTTAAATCCAGTACTTGGTGAGATACTTCATATATTCCTAATTTGGCGGTGTCTTCGGCGCAAAAACCTGAAATTTTGAATCCTTATCTATATATATATATATCTTTCCTTTAGGAAGTTCATCGGATGGTCTAAAATAATAACATGTTTCACCATACCTCAGAAGCAAATTCAGGTAGAAGCAATTCAAGTGGAATTCAAGATAAAAAAAACCTACTAAAAAAATCTGAATTACTTTTTGTCAGTTATTTAGTCATTTTAGAGGTATTTTGTCGTCAAAATGAACTTTGAACTGACCAATGTAAGATTACATAAATCAGACAAAAATTGTGGGTATTTTATTCGATATTAAGATTGTTTATTTAAATATGTTTCGTTTGATTCAAGATTATTTTAGAGATACTGACCAGCATAGCGGGCGGAGCCTGCTAGTGCTCAATAATTAACAGAAGCACTTGTCAAACCCTTTTTCATACTTAAAAACATATTAACCTTTTTTGGTGCTCGTCAGAGCATTTTTAATACTAGTCATTTAATTTTTTGAAAAAAACTGAAGATTTTCTAATCCTTCTATAGTAAAAAAAAACTAGCCTTAAAAGGAATGACTCCTGGAATGATGCTGATGTGGAAGATTTCCGGAACTAACGAATCCGGGTTGTCCACTCCTTCCATGAGTCGAATAGACCAATCAGGAAAGGGCTTCGTCTATGCATCGCCTTATGGGTTACCATAAAGAGAGGAAAGGTTACCATCGCCAACAATCGCCAAGTTCGTCGCCAACTTGGCGATATATCGCCAAATTTGGCGACCAAAATTAGTTGTCAAAAGTGACGCCAACTTGGCGATAACTGTAATATTTCGCCAAATTTTTAATTTCTTTACAACACCAGTCGTTTGATACATCATTTGAGAGGTTTGCAACTGCTTATTCATATAATGGATGTCTTGTGTGTTATCCCCCATTCTGCTCCCCAGGGGGACACATTTTTAATTTCTTTACAACACCAGTCGTGTTACACAAGATTTGAAAGGTCTGCAACTACTTATTCATATTATGGATGTCTTGTGTGTCACCCCCATACTCTGCTCTCCCCAGGGGGGGTCATATTTTTAATTTCTTTACAACACCAGTTGTGTGACACATCATTTGAAAGGTCTGCAACTGCTCATTCATATTATGGATATCTTGTGTGTAACACCCCCCTCTGCCCTCAGAGGGGGCGCATTTTGTAATTTCTTTACATCACTAATTGTGTGACACATCATTTGAAAGGTCTGCAACTTTTTATTCATTTTATGGATGTCCTGTGAGTCACCCCCACTCTGCCCCCCCAGGGGGGCACATTTTTAATTTCTTTACAACACCAGTCGTGTGACATCATTTGAGAGGTCTGCAGCTGCTTATTCATATTATGGATGTCATTTGTGTCGCCTCCCACTCTGCCCCCCAGGGGGCACATTTTTAATTTCTTTACAACACCAGTCGTATGACACATCATTTGAAAGGTCTGCAACTGCTTATTCATACCATGGGGTATTGGCGAGCGCAGCAAGCAGGGGTAGCCAATAATTTGGAATCGCGAAGCTATTACGCGGGGGGTTGGCGAGCATAGCGAGCAGGGGGGCGGGGCCCCCCTAGTATCTTAAAAAGAAAATTAACTGCTGCTGTCAAAATTTATAAAATGATAACAACAGATAAAATTTTGATGTATCAGAATAATTATAAAAGTCATTGCATTGCTATATAAAATGCATGATAAGAAAAATAAACCATGGATTTGAACGAAAAAAGTACAGAACTTTATTAAAAGAATTAAAAGCCATACCAATTAAATATATTCAAGGTAATTTCTCAAATAAAACATTCACAACTAGAAAAATTCTAGAAATTGAATAACAATTAACATAAGAATATTCCCGAAGGAATAATAATTTAACACAAAAGCATTTCTAAATAAAACGAACTTACATCCGACGGGATTTGAACTCTATACCCGCTGCTGAGCAGCCAAATGTCTTACCACGAGAGTCCTAGTTTAACACCAGAGATGTTGCAAATTTTGCTATAATACCTATATAAATACCAGCATAAGTCTTGTGACTGTCATCAACAGCTCCGATCTGATTGTTTTATTTTTTTATATGCCCGACGGCTATTTTCCTACTTTTATTTTAGCTACTCGAAACAATCGCCATATAGGTTTCCTTCGCCATAATTTCATTTTAAATATAAAGCTGTCACTAGCTTTATTTAAAATACATGACTTTCATTAAAAAACACATAAATTAAAAATACATATATCAGATACATTTAACTTGCACGTTTTTCTTTCATTTTATTAAAAATACTATAAGTAAATATATAACTACTTAATTTATCCCATCGACCAAAGAACGATAGACAAACTGTAAGATTATATGCCAATAATGGATGAACATAAATGTTACACTTCCTTGACATTAAATCCGCTACACTTGTTTGTTAAGTAATCAAATGATTTTAATTCGATGATTTATTTATATTTTTATTAATGTTTGACTAATTTATTTGTTCTTTTGTTATTTAATATAAATTTTATGCCAATAAGCGAATAGCTCTTGATATTAATTGAGAAAAATATAATATATAATTTATTAAAGTTACTTTATGGTTGTATCCGCCGACATTATTTGGTTAAATAAAAAGCATTTAACTTCTTACAAATTTCCGCTAACATTGATATTTTTGGTACCTTCGTATTAATGCCACCGCAGTAGAAGTTGTGCTAATGCGCCAATAAAGAGTGATCTTGTTGTTCGTGCCTTTTTAGTGTTTTTTTTTTTTTTTTTTTTTTTTTTTTTTTGTACTCATTTTGACGTAATTTTTAGTATTTTAGTACTTTTTAGCCTATTTTTGATACCATTTTTTTTTGTGCGCGTGCGAACAAGATTGCTCTTTATTGGCACATTAGCGCAACTTCTGCTGCGGTGGCGTTAATACGCAAGTACCATATTTTTATGCTCTTTAATAAATTCTAATGTTACATTTAAAATACTTCAATGTTATTCACATATGCGATATCTTACAAATATCTCTTTATGGTTTGATTTGATAAATTCTGCATTAAAATATGAAAACTTTTATTAGTATTCTTTTGTTCGAAATCACCTGAATAAATCAAATTTTATATTTGGTACGTCTCGACGTCATAACTAAACGTCATCATTAAAGTAATCTTTTTCGTTAATGACTTTTATTTTTTTAACCTAAATTCATTAATTTTCTAAACTTAAAATTTTTTAATGGCAACATTTTTCCTTTTGAGTAATTTGGCGAATAGTTTGGCGATTTCTATAAATGGGTGAAATTGGTCGACCTGATAATCAAGTAGCACCTTACGTAATATAAATAAAATAGGTATGCATTTTTGGCACAGATGTCATATACGCACCATGTTGGCGAATTTATTTTTCTGACGCCAATGTCATATGCGCATCGGAGTATTTAACTGAATCCAGAGTGTCGTTATTTTGCTTGATATGTCAACCCGGATGTTGTTATTTACTTTTTAATAAATAATTTTTTCTTTTTTTTAAATATATAAATTGTTTTGTTCTATTAAACAAACCTTTTTTTATTTATTGTTATTACCTTTCAAAAAATATATATCGGGTGTCCCAAAAATGACTGATGGATTTTAAAATTCAATAACTTGCAAACGGTGGCAGCTATTTAAAAATTTTTTGCAGGAGGGTTATGTACAATGTCAGGAGTATTTTTTACCGTAACTTTTGATTTTAGTTCGAATTTCAACCAATAGATGGCGCTGACAGCAATTGAAGCCCAGGTCGACGCCGAAACTGACCTCACTCAACACTGATCACCTGGCCTTCAATCGCTATCAGCGCCATCTATTTTTTGAAATTCGAACTAAAATAAAAAGTTACGGTAAAAAACTCCTGACATTATACATAACCCTCCTGCAAAATTTTTTTAAATAGCTGTCACCGTTTGCAAGTCATTTAATTTTAAAATCCATCAGTCATTTTTGGGACACCGGGTATGTAACTGGTATCCCAAAACGAGATTTTCGCCAAATTGGCTTTAGAAAAAAACTAACGCCAATGTGATTTGTATATGACATTTGTGCCGCATTTTAATATAGAAACAGAAAAAATTCGTGCGAAAACAAAAATTAAAGTTCATCAGGTTTGTTTTCAGAGCTATTTATATATTTTGGCATCATACCCTCCCTTTTTGAAGCCAAAATAGCACCAAGCTTTGGCAAACATATTTATATTAATCAGACATTCATAAAATAAGTAGTAATTTAATTGACCTAGAATAATTTAACGTACCCTAAAAAAAAAAAAAGCTGACACATTCTCACGTCCGAATCATCATGGAGCGCCCGACTCACCGCTCTTGTGTTGCGCCAAACCGGATTTCTTACCGGTACGCCTTTACTTTTCATCTCAAAGGCTCAAATAAATGTAAAACCATATTTTTACGCTTATCTTTTAATTGTCCTGTAGATTTTTCCATTCATGTCTAATTATTCATAAAATAATAACTGTGAAAAGTATTGGTATGAACGTTTGTACTTAATAACTTTACATATCTTTTTGTCTTGTACAATTAAAAAAAATAATAATATTAATGTCAATCTTGTGTTAAATCAGTCTTTGAAATAAAATATTACGTGATGGAAAAACACGGTTACGTCGCTTTTGCGGTTAAAAACATTTGCTATTCGGTCTTTCGGCGCCATTTTTGATTTATTCGCCAAACACACCACCAGAATAACTTTAATAATAATGAACTTTTCCGCAAAATCTTGTCCCGATTGCCTAAATTTGTTCATTTCATCTTATGGACCTTCAGATAAGCAAGTAAATAAAATTACGAATAAAAGTATCATATTACAGTGGTTAGCATAAATTTAAGAGAGACTAAACTTTTTGCCAGAGGCGGCTTTTAACTTAAATAAATGAGAAATTAATAAATAAAAAAAAATATTTCACTTCGCTCGTCAAAATAGATAGTGAATATGATACATGAAAATAACAACAAATAAGTATTTTTTCACGTGATTTATCTAATCTATTTATTTATTTTTATGTTCATTTAAACTTACGTGCAACAATTACAAGAAGAAGTAAATATAAGAAATATATAAGAAAAAGACTAAGTTCAGCTGGAAATTTCAGACAAAAGTTCGATTTTCTCAGCGACCGACAAACATACAAAGATGAAAAAAAAAACTGTTCTGAGTTTTACCATGAGGATTAAAATAAACCAAAAACGAAGTTAATCTATCCACGGAAACGTTAGCAAGACTTTGTTGAATTTTTTGCTTTCATTTTTTCATTAAAAATTAAATAAAAAACTATTGTAAGCTGCAGTAATTTTTTGAATGCTATCATTTTATTTGTCTCGTCGAGTTCTATCTTTTAAAAAAATTTTCACTGCCGTATCTCAACTGGTTCGCCAGAAGTTTTAGAAAGTTGTTTGCACTTTCTATTTCTTAAACATATTATACCAAACGCTACCGCGTTTGCTATGATAGATATATATATGCAATTTAATATATATATATGTATATAATATATTAAAATCGCTCATTGTTTATGTTTAATTTCATTTACACGGATTCTAAATATCCAACAGTTTTGAGTTGCATTAAAATCGTTTGCTTCTGACGGAGAGAAGTACTGCTCGCCAAATCGTGTGACACTTTTATCTTTTCACGCCAAATATTCGAAAGTATTTTATTTTTTTACACGTTTTCTTCTGTAATTACGCCGCTAATTTCCACTGATCTTTTATTACATACATGAATAGTTTAATTTGTATTTTTTTCAAAAAAAAAAAAAAAAAAGAAAAAAAAAGAAAAAAAAAAAAAGAAAAAAAAATCTGAGTATGCCCAGTATGGAGACCTTTCTTGTTAGTGATATGTCTGTATTTAAAAAAAAATAGATATGGAATCAATTTTCGTTATACTGCGAAAGCAAATTTCCTTTCTTTTTCTACAAAACACAAATAAAAAAAAAAAAAAAAAAAAAAAAAAACTTGCTTGGCCTAAAGATGAAGGTAAATTTCGAAGTTCAGTATGAATTCATCAACTAAAACTTAATCCAGATTAGACAAAAGCCAGTTTAACCACTTTGCCTAGCCGCTTTTGCAAGTTTTTAATTTAATTTTCCTATAAGAGCTTGTTTTATCAGAATAATGTTAATGGGATATTTTTTTTCTTCAAACCCCATTTTGTATTTCTTTTTTCTGTAACTGTTCGTTATATAAAAAATAATGAGCATAAAAGTTGTAGGTAATATAAGAAGATTTTTAATAAATCTAAGCGGATTTAATATCTTGTGAATTGGCGGAGTTGGTATGATATTTTTTCTTCTCCACATACCATTTTTCTTTTCCTTTTTAGGTGTGTTCGTAATTATGTAAATACGTAGCACCTATTGTTGTCGTTCAGTCCGTCCGTCTGTCTGTCCGTCCGCATATAACAATGCAAAAACTACCCAACCAAATCGTTTGAAATTTAAAATACATAATTATTACATAATTTTGTCGAGTCATTTCGAATTTTATGAAACCGGATGGATAGATCAATTACAGGGACAATCAAAAGTGTTCCGTTACATTATGGTCAATGTTAAAAAAACGATTCAAATGCATTGTAATCGTTTGAAATTTAAAATACATAATTATTAAATAATTTTGTCGAGTCATTTCAAATTTTATGAAAATCGGGTGCTTAGATCAATTACAGAGCAATCAAAAGTATTCCGTTACATTACGATCAATAGGGAAAAAGTTTCAAATGCATTTTAATGGTGTTACACTCATTCGAACATAATAAAATCTACATGAATCTATGAAGTATATACTAAAGTATACATTTTGTACAATCTGTGATGCAAAGAATATTTATTATTAAATTACAGGGTCACACAAAATTATTCCACTACATAATCCTATACGGGGAAACATTGTTTGGGCCTGTTTTAATTATGTTAAACTACTTCACATTTTATGAATAAGATATACGTTGCTGAGGTGTTGTAAAAATTACTTCCTGCATATTTACAGGAACACAAAGATTTCGACCACTATACTGTATCCGAAGTACGCTCTACTATATCAGGAAGATCTGAATATTTTTAAAACTTCGTTATCGTACGAACGCACCTCACTTGCTACGCTTCACGTGCAATTTCCAACTTGTTATTTTTTTTAATTTTTTTTTATTTATTTATTTTTATTTTTATTTTTATTTTTTATTTTTTATTTATTTTATTTATTTATTTTGCGGTAAGTGTTTGTCTTATCAAAAAATGGTACTACTCTGTTATCCCGTTGACCAATTTCGCCAAATTATACAAATCGCCAAACTAATAGCCAAATTATACATATTGACATATATTTTTTTTAATAACGGAAAAACAAATAATTAGTAGAATATTAATAAAAATACAAATAAAAAGTCAAAATAAAATCACTTTATGTCATTTCAAGCACGTGATTAGTATTTAATGTCATTGAATGTGACATTCACGATCATCCATTATTGGCATTTAATCTTATAGTTTGGCGATAATTTTTTGGTCGACGTGGTACCCAAAAATTGTTAATATGAAAGTTGAAGTTATTATTAAGAAAATTCATAATATATTTAATTAGATTTAACATTTTGAGAATTGACGACCGTTTTTTTTTTTTTTTTTTTTTTTTAATTTCTTAAAACGGTATTTTTTTGACTCTAGAGCCATTTTTTTAAAATCAGAAATCTATTATAAAGTGTTCTGGGGTAGTAATTCCAAGTTTGGTTAAAACGTGAAGTGTTAATATTACGAATAGTTGTGAAATAATCCGGGAAATGGCATCTACGGGTTTTGAGTAGAAGGGCTTTGAGTTATCTGATGTCAAGACAGAGAAAAACGTTTTGGAAAATAACGGATCGCCTTGAAAAATTTCTGAATTCAGCGTAAACAAAACAAATTTTTTATTCACTTAAGAGAGTCCAGTTAAGGTGGAAATGTGGCGGTAGCGATTGCAAAATAGTAATAAAAATATGAATGAGAATATTTATTGGTTATGGTTTCGTTTGATAAAATATCCCTTCCCCCATTTCATTTTTTTTTCAAATAATCTAACAAATTCAAACCTCAGAGCGGAATATGTTCAGCATTATACTTCGTAATCTATCAACAGTTTAAAAAATTTGTGTAATCAATTATATTCTTTATAGTATGAAAACAGATTTCTATTTTTTTAATTTTTTTTATTTATTTATTTATTTATTTATTTATTTATTTATTTTTTTTTTGGTATTTCTACTTTATCCCGTCGACCAGAAAATTATCGCCAAACTGTAAGATTAAATGCCAATAATGGATGATCGTGAATGCCACATTCAATGACATTAAATACGATACACGCTTTTAATATGTCACGAAGTGAATTTTATTTCGATTTTTATTAATTGTCTGAGCGGAGCGAAGTCTTTATACTCAGAGATACGTAACGATATTAAAATTCAAAAAAATTCTTTCGTCAAGCAAATCTCAAAAAGTACTTGTCGGATTTTGATTCTGTTTGTACCAATAGGTACCTATGAAGGTAATCTGGTGAATGCACCTACCTTTAAAAATTTATTCCAAATAGTTTAAAAGTTATATTAAAAAAACTGATAAAAAAGCACAATTTATGTGCATACGTCACAGAAATTTAGTGAGCGTGATTTTCACCGGCTGGACATTTTCGTAGATAACCGAATCAGTACATGGAGTAAATAGTAATCATTTTCCCACTCAGAAATATTGAATGCAATAAAACATTTTAAAATTTAATCATGCAGGAAAATAAAACTGTTATTTTTTTATACTAAAAAATGTCATAAAAACTTTGATTTTGAAATTTTGTGATAATCTCTTAACAGCACTTTTTGATCGCTAAAAGAATATTTTACATATTTCGCGTGTGAAAATTAGAAACAATTACGTTTTTAAATAAAAAGTTTCTTTTATGACATCATTTTCCCTTTATATTTAATTTCATTGCATGTTTTCTTTTAACTTATATTTTGTTTGTTTATGGAAGTCAAATCTGGTCACTAATTTTTCGGCACGGATACCACAAGCGCATCAGATTTGGCGCAATTTTTTTCAAAGCCCATTTGGCGAAAACTCCCTTTTCAAATAACGCTTACATACACATTTTTAAATTATTTTCTATTTTCAAAAAGAACTTACAGTAAATAAAATAATAATAATAATTAATCACTATAAAAAGAAATATTTTATATAATTAAAAAAAAGGAAATCGAAGTAAATAAACATTTTATGAGTAATTAAACAAACAATAAATAAATAAAGCCGGGTTACCATCTCAGGTAAAATAATGCCATTTTGACGCCAATTATGTACCCTGCGGCTTATGTGACATCTTTTCCCATTTTTCATCCATTTCCTGTTGGCATACAACTTTGAAATTTGGAACATGTATGCATACCTAGGAGCAATACTGGAATTAGAAATTGATTTTTTTTAAATTCGATCCAAAAAGGGGCAACGGGATTATTTTTTAAAGATTTATACAATTTATACTGCATAAAGGGGCCACTTACTTATTTTTATATACAAGAAGAAGTAAGTGGTATGTAAAAACAATTATAGTATACATAAATAAAATACTTGAGATAATATACTAGAGATATAAGCATCGGGTTTGGCGAGATTTTTTATGCCAACTAGGCGAAAACATCATTTTGATTACCAGATACATATAGCATGCTATAATAACACGTTATTTATTTATTTCAAAATGAAAAAAAAAAGGGGGGGGGGAATAAACGAAACATTTTCTGTTATTAAGAAAAAGAAGTAACAATCAATAAATGATAAAATTTTTAGAACAAACAATTTATTATAACATTTATATGATAACCAGCATGTTAGGCAACTGAACGTCATTTTGGCACCAATTAGGTACCTCGGTGTGTATAGGGCATATATGTGTCATATTTATTTGTAAAACTGAGCATGAACGTTTACCAAGTGTGTTTTCATAGTCGCTTATATCTTTTTGCAACATAGTGCACCTTTCGAAGCCAAAACTGCACAAAAGAAAAAAAAATCAATATTTGCAGTATTTTTTTTTTTTTTTTTTTTTTTTTTTTTTTTTTTTTTTTTTATGTAATGCACATTTTGTAATCAGTAGGCTCGACAATCAGACCCCTTTTTTTTTGGTTTAAAAGATGATATTTCATACGACGTTTTTTTTTTTTTATTCGTCGTTTTTCCACATTTGATAGTATGCGTCTACTCGTTTTGTAACTTTTTTTGTAACTTTCTTCTTTATTAACAGCGACATTTGGATTTCCTATTTAAATAAAAATTCTTCTAAATACAAAGAATTTTGTTAAAATAAATAAATAAATGAAAAGCGGACATATATTGTTCAAAGCACAACATTTTTCCCATTGAGTTAATAAAAATCAGTAAAAACATAATTTTTATGATAATAAAAAGGTGACTTGTGTAATAACAGAGTCATATATTATGTACGTTATGGATTAAGTTTGAATATTTCTCCACCATTTATAAATAATAATAATAATAAAATAAAATGCGGACAGACCAAAATCTATATTTGACTGAAAACAACAACCATTTTCTAAATGCTTTTAAAAAATGGCCAATGAAAAGTGATATTTCAAAAGTATTATGAAATTAGTTAGAAACCATTTATTTTAAACTAAATGAATAAAAGATTTATATTTTTAATGAAATAAATGGGATTTGAAAAATTATTGGAAATTTATCACCATAGATGTATCAATATTACAATCAGTAACTTGTATGCAAAATGGAACAATTAGCAATACTTTTTGTACCCGAAAAATGGTCGTTGCTTTTTTGAGGTAAAGTAGATTACGAAATATTCCTATACAGAGATGCCAAGCCCCCGCTTATTGAATAGCAGAATTTTCTTATAGGAAAAGTTATTTTTTAAATCCGCAGAATGTTCCAATTTAATAAAACATTTTCTGTATTAAAATACCGGTATCCAAAATGCCGGAGACTTGGCAGCTCTGCCTATAACATTTTAATTAATCACGGTACTTTTTTTAATCGGATTCAAATTTAGTGAAGACAACGCTTTTTGGCCAAAAGCAGCTTTTTCCACATGTGTAACTATGATACAATTCCTTGATGCTGAAATAAAATGTTTTGATTTATGCTATTATTGCTTCCTCTTATTTATTTATTTGAATTTTAAAGAAGATGACTCAAAATCTTATTTTTTAAATGTACGGAAAAAATGCATTTCGAGAGAGGGCGAAAAGATGGCTATTTGGCTATTTATTACCTGCGTTTGGCTAAGTGTCTTACTACCTTGTATTTAATACTCTTCACAATACTTCGCTGTTATATATGGACTTAGGCGCTTTTATAAAAAGTTTGACGTAATTCGGGCTTAAGAAAGTGAGTTTTTTACTGAATAATACAAATAAATGAAAAATGAATACTAATAAAAGAAAAATGAAGCATTATATTGATCTATTTATATTTAAAAATGCATCTGCGAGCACAAATTAGATAATTTATGTGTATATAATAGGAGATAAATAGCTTTTGATTCTGTATTTCTATGCTATAAAGCATTAACGTTTGTGTGTTTTTCGTTATCATTGGGAGTACCTAGCCGATTTAAAAAATAATGTGGGCAAAAAATGTTGGTAACCATCTTTGCTCCAAAATATACTATATTTTGCGTAGGAACAATAATCACCATCAATGAACGAGCAAAAAAAGTTCTAAAATTGAGAATTCTTTGATGTTGATATGACTAAAAATTTAAAATCTTTTTTTTTTTTTTTTTTTTTTCTTTGGTAGCAACTTTTAAGATACAATATTCTCGTTATGAACGATTTCTAAAACATTCGACAATTTAATTTCACAAATTAAACATTTTTTTTTCTAGAAAAAGTTTTAAACCCAATTTATTGAGGATATTGCAATTTCTAGGATATAGTTGGGCTCAGAAACTATAACTTTGGCATCACAGTAACTTATAAGATGTAAGTGCTCGTTTAGCACAAATTTTTAAAAAAAGATTCCTAAACTCTTATCGACAACCTCATTGCATCCGTGGAAAACAGATATTCAACATTATAAACTATTCGGACGGATTTCACACCATATAAAGTACACTCCATTCTCTTCAAACATAATAGTTTATGTTATTTATAGTTTCTCAAATCGGTTCAAAGCTTCTGTTTATGCTCATGACATCATTTCAAAGAGTTATATTTCCAATATAGGAAAATTTGGTGTTTTATTTTCTGTATTACTTTTAACATTTTGCATATTTCCAATTTTATATCCATGCATGGTTTGCTTTTATAGTATATGCAACTTTATGTATAAGATTTTGTAATTCTATGATTCAATATGCTTATTTTCATCATATTTTATCACAATGAATGACGAATTAAAGGTAACATCTCATTTTCTTTACTTATCGCAAGTTATTAAATGTGTATTCTCAGCAATATCGCTCAGACTAATCCCTCTGAGGGAAGTCCTAGTAGTCTAATTGTCTGAGCGTAGCGAAGTCTTATACTCAGAGTACACAACGATATTAAAAGTCAAAAAAATTCTTTCGTCAAGCAAATCTCAAAAAGTACTTGTCGGATTTCGATTCTGTTTGTACCAGAAGGTACCTATGAAGGTAATCGGGTGAATGCACCTAAAAATTAATTCCAAATAGTTTAAAAGTTATATTAAAAAACTGATAAAGAAGCACAATTTATTTGCATATGTCACAGAAATTTGGTGTGCGTGATTTTCACCGGCTGGATATTTTCGTAGATAACCGAATCAGTACATGGAGTAAATAGTAATCATTTACGCACTCAGAAATATTGAATGCAATAAAACATTTTTAAATTTAATCATGCAGGAAAATAAAACTGTTATTTTTTATATTAAAAAAAGTCATAAAAACTTTGATTTTGAGATATTGTGATGATATCTTAATAGCATTTTTTGGTCGCTAAAAGAATGTTTTATATATTTCGCGTGTGAAAATTAGAAATAATTACGTTTTTAAATAAAAAGTTTCTTTTATGACATCATTTTCCCTTTATATTTATTTTTATTGCATGTTTTCTTTTAACTTATATTTTGTTTGTGTGTGGATGTCAATTCCGGTCACTAATTTTTCGGTACGGATACCACAAGCGCATCAGATTTGGCGCAATTTTTTTCAAAGCCCATTTGGCGAAAACTCCGTTTTCAAATAACGCTTACATACACATTTTTAAATTATTTTCCATCTTCAAAAAGGACTTACAGTAAATAAAATAATAATAATAATTAATAAATATAAAAACAAATATTTTATATAATTAAAAAAAGGAAATGAAAGTAAATAAACATTTTATGAGTAAATAAACAAATAATAAATAAATAAAGCCGGGTTACCATCTCAGGTAAAATAATGCCATTTTGACGCCAATTATGTACCCTGGTGCATATGTGACATCTTTCCCATTTTTCATCCATTTCCTGTTGGCATACAACTTTGAAATTTGGAATATGTATGCATACCTGGGAGCAATACTGGAATTAGACATTGATTTTTTAAAATTCGATCCAAAAAGGGGCAACGGGGGCTATTTTTTAAAGATTTATACAATTTATACTGCCTAAAAGAGCCACTTACCTATTTTATATACAAGAAGAAGTAAGTGGTATGTAAAAACAATTATAGTATACATAAATAAAATACTTGAGATAATATACTACAGATATAAGCACCGGGTTTGGCGAGATTTTTTGTGCCAACTAGGCGAAAACATCGTTTTGATTACCAGATACATATAGCATGCTATAATAACAAGTTATATATTTATTTCAAAATGAAAAAAAGGAATAAACGAAACATTTTCTGTTATTAAAAAAAAGGAAATAACAATCAATAAATGATAATATTTTTAGAACAAACAATTTATTATAACATTTATATGATATCCAGCATGTTAGGCAACTGAACGCCATTTTGGCACCATCTTTTTGTAACACAGCGCACCTTTCGAAGCCAAAACTGCATAAGAGAAAAAAAATCAATATTTGCAGTTTTTATTATTATTATTATTATTATTATTATTATTATTATTATTATTATGTAATACACATTTTGTAATCAGCAGGCTCGATAATCAGACCTCGTGTTTTTGCTTTAAAAGATGATATTACATACGATGTATTTTTTGGATTCGACGTTTTTCCATATTTGATAGTATGCGTCTACTCGTTTTGTAACATTTTTTTTGTAACTTTCTTCTTTATTAACAGCGACATTTGGATTTCCAATTTAAATAAAAATTCTTGTAAATACAAAGAATTTTGTCAAATAAATAAATAAATGAAATATGGACATCTATAGCTCAAAGCGCAAAATTTTTCCTATTGAGTTAATAAAAATCAGTAAAAACATAATTTCTATGATAATAAAAAGGTGACTTATGTAATAACAGAGTCATATATTATGTACGTTATGGATTAAGTATGAATATTTCTCCACCATTTATAAATAATAATAATAATAAAATAAAATGCGGACAGACCAACGTCTATATTTGACTGAAAACAACATCCATTTTCTAAATGCTTTAAAAAAATGGCCAATAAAAAGTGATATTTCAAAAGTATTATGAAATTAGTTAAAAACCATTTATTTTAAACTAAATGAATAAAAGATTTATATTTTTAATGAAATAAATGGGATTTGAAAAATTATTGGAAATTTATCACCATAGATGTATCAATATTACAATCAGTACTTTGTATGCAAATTAGCAATACTTTTTATACCCGAAAAATGGTCGTTGCTTTTTTTAAGGTTAAAAAGTAGATTACGAAATATTCCTATACAGAGATGCCAAGCCCCCGCTTATTGCACAGCAGAATTTTCTTATAGGAAAAGTTATTTTTTAAATCCTCAGAATGTTCCAATTTAATAAAACATTTTCTGTCCTAGGACTTCCCTCAGAGGGATTAGTCTGAGCGATATTGCTGAGAATACACATTTAATAAGTAAAGAAATGAGATGTTACCTTTAATTGGTCATTCATTGTGATAAAATATAATGATGAAAATAAGCATATGAATCGTAGAACTACAAAATCTTGTTGCATATACTATTTTTATAAAAGAAAAGCAAACCATGCATGGATATAAAATTGGAAATATGCAAAAAGTTAAAAGTAATACAGATAAAATAAACTTTTTCAAAAAAAAATATAACCGACTTCAATCAACGCTCTAAAAAGAGTTAAATAATTATTTAAAGTACCCTAATGATGAATTGTTATCTAATAACCACACATCAGATATCATGTACCGACAAAAAAAATGGTTATAAGTTTAATACATAGAACTTAATATCCAGCAAACATGGTTTTTCGACAGAATATTTTTTACAAGAGATTAATTTACATATTTTTGATTTAATTTATGAATATATACATATAAAAAGTAATGAATTACTTTTTGAAGTTGGTGCCAAACGATCACAATCAATAATGAGTTTTACCATTTTATTTATGGTATTAGGCATAATATAACCACAATTTTTACTATACTTACAATAGTTTGGCACCAACTTCAAAAAGTAATTCATTACTTTTTATATGTATATATTCATAAATTAAATCAAAAATATGTAAATTAATCTCTTGTAAAAAATATTCTGTCGAAAAACCATGTTTGCTGGATATTAAGTTCTATGTATTAAACTTATAACCATTTTTTTTGTCGGTACATGATATCTGATGTGTGGTTATTAGATAACAATTCATCATTAGGGTACTTTAAATAATTATTTAACTCTTTTTAGAGCGTTGATTGAAGTCGGTTATATTTTTTTTTGAAAAAGTTTATTTTATTTCTTACTTTTTAGTTATTTATACCGTAATACTTAGTTTAATCGGTTGGATAGTTGCGGTGTAATCGGTGAACATATATAAAAAAAAAGTACGTACGCGGTCGAATTGATGATAACCTTCTCTCGTTTTTTAAGTCAGTTAAAGAAATTATAATACGGAAAAATACTGTATGTTACACATGGATGTCAGGAATGGGGTTCGAACCCACGATCTCTTTCGAGAACCAGAGATTAAATCGGTCGCCTTAGGCCGCTCGGCTACCCTAACTGCAATCGAAACGGTGAAAACGCCATATTACTTTTCGAAAGTCTATTATTTTAGCATACTTTCACTGATAAAGTACTGAGTTGGTAAAAGATCTCTGATACTCTGTGCTAACGTTTAAAAACAAAATATTCTTAATAGCAAAATTAGTATTTAATTTGTAAAATATATGTGTAAAAAGAATAATACGGAAAAGGCTTTTGCATATATGTATGTCAGGAGTGGGGTTCGGACCCACGTTCTCTTTCGAGAACCAGAGCTTAAATTACGCGCATTAGATCGCTCGGCTATCCTGGTTGCAATCCACTCAGAGAACTTATTCAAGGTCATGTTATTTTTCGAAAGTCTATTATTTTAGCACACTTTCACTGATAAAGTACTGAGTTGGTAAAAGATCTCTGATACTCTGTGCTAACGTTTAAAAACAAAATATTCCTAATAGCATAATTAGTATTTAATTTGTAAAATATATGTGTAAAAAGAATAATACGGAAAAGGCTTTTGCATATATGGAGCGAACCTCTGCTCTCTTTCGAGAACCAGAGCTTAAATCAGGCGCCTTAGACCGCTCGGCTATCTTGACTACAATCTATTTGGTGAACTTATTCAACGTCATATTACTTTTCGCAAGTCTATTATTTTAGCACTCTTTCACTGATAAAGTATTGAGTTGGTAAAATATCTCTGATATTCTGTGCTAACGGTTAAATACAAAATATTCTTAATAGCATAATTAGTATTTAATTTGCAAAATATATGTGTAAAAATTATAATACGGAATAGGTTGTTGTACACATGTATGTCGGAAGTGGGGTTCGAACCCATGCTCTCTTTCGAGAACCAGATCTTAAATCTGGGGCCTTAGACCGCTCGGCTATCCTGACATCACTCCATGGTAGGAAATCATTCAACAGTTTTAATTAGCGAAAAATCACTAATTTTAATAGTTTTTGCCCGTTTACTAAAAAATTACTGAACCAATTTCTATGAAATGGAAGTGGTACCAATCGGAGAGTAAGTTCTTTAATTTAACATTAAAACCAAATTAATCAGCTGGATAGTTTCGGCGTAATCGGTGAACATACATTAAAAAAATACATATGCGATGAATTGATAACCTCCTCTCCTTCTTGAAGTCGGTTAAAATATTCTTAATAGCATAATTAATATTTAATTTTTAAAATATATATGTAAAAATTATAATACGGAATAGGTTCGAAAACTTATTCAATGTCATGTTACTTTTTGCAAGTCAATTATTTTAGCACTCTTTCACTGATAAAGTATTGAGTTGATAAAAGATCTCTGATACTCTGTGCTAACGGTTAAATACAAAATATTCTTAATAGCATAATTAGTATTTAATTTGTAAAATTTATAATACGGAAAATTATTGTACACACGTATGTCAGGAGTGGGGTTCGAACCCATTGTCACTTTCGAGAGCCAGAGCTTAAATCAGGCGCTTTAAACCGCTCGGCCATCCTGACTTCACTCAACTGTAGGAACTAATTCAACAGTTTTAATTAGCGAAAAAACACTAATTTTAATAGTTTTTGCTTAATTACTAAAAAACTACTGAACCAATTTCTATGAAATGGATGTGGTACCAATCCGAGAGTAAGCTCTTTAATTTAACACCAAAACCAAATTAATCGGCTGCATAGTTTCGGAGTAATCGGTGAACATACATAAAAAAAATCTTATTCAATGTCATGTTACTTTTTGCAAGTCAATTATTTTAGCACTCTTTCACTGATAAAGTATTGAGTTGATAAAAGATCTCTGATACTCTGTGCTAACGGTTAAATACAAAATATTCTTAATAGCATAATTAGTATTTAATTTGTAAAATATATATGTAAAAATTATAATACGGAAAATTATTGTACACACGTATGTCAGGAGTGGGGTTCGAACCCATTGTCACTTTCGAGAACCAGAGCTTAAATCAGCCGCTTTAAACCACTTGGCCATCCTGACTTCACTCAATCGTAAGAACTAATTCAACAGTTTTAATTACCGAAAAAACACAAATTTTAATAGTTTTTGCTTAATTACTAAAAAACTGCTGAACCAATTTCTATGAAATGGATGTGGTACCAATCCGAGAGTAAGCTCTTTAATTTAACACCAAAACCAAATTAATCGGCTGCATAGTTTCGGAGTAATCGGTGTACATACATAAAAAAAAAAAAAAATACATACGCGTCGAATTGATAACCTCCTCTCCTTTTTGAAGTCGGTTAATAAAAATAAAACACCAAATTTTCCTATATTGGAAATATAGCTCTTTGAAATGATGTCATGAGCATAAACAGAAGCTTCGCACCGATTTGAGAAACTATAAATAACATAAACTATTATGTTTGAAGAGAAATGGAGTGTATTTTATATGGTGTGAAATCCGTCCGAATAGTTTATAATGTTGAATATCTGTTTTCCACGGATGCAATGAGGTTGTCGATAAGAGTTAAGGAATCCTTTTTTAAAAATTTGTCCTAAACGAGCACTTACATCTTATAAGTTACTGTGATGCCAAAGTTATAGTTTCTGACCCCAACAGTATCCTAGAAATTGCAATATTCTCAATAAATTGGGTTTAAAACTTTTTCTAGAAAAAAAGTGTTTAATATGTGAAATTAAATTGTCGAATGTTTTAATAATCGTTCATAACGAGAATATTATATCTTAAAAGTTGCCACCAAAAAAAAAAAAAAAAAAGATTTTAAATTTTTAGTCATATCAACATCAAAGAATTCACAACTTTAGAACTTTTTTTACTCGTGCACTGATGGTGATTATTGTTCCTACGCAAAACATAGTACATTTTGCAGCAAAGATGGTTATCAATATTTTTTGCCCACATTATTTTTTAAATCGGCTAGATACTCCCAATGCTAACGAAAAACACACAAACGTTAATGCTTTATAGCATAGAAATACAGAATCAAAAGCTATTTATCTCCTATTATATACAAGACATAAATTATCTAATTAGTGCTAGCAGATGAATTTTTAAATATACATAGATCAATATAATGCTTCATTTTCCTTTTATTAGTATTTCTTAGTATTCATTTTTCATTTATTTGTATTATTCAGCAAAAAACTCACTTTCTTAAGCCCGAATTACGTCAAACTTTTTATAAAAGCGTCTAAGTCCTTATAACAGCGAAGTATTGTGAAGAGTATTAAATACAAGGTAGTAAGACACTTAGCCAAACGCAGGTAATAAATCGCCAAATATTGTCCTTTTCGCCCTCTCTCGAAATGCATTTTTTTTCGTATATTTAAAAAACACGATTTTGAGTCATCTTATTTAAAATTCAAATAAATAAATGAGAGGAAGCAATAATAGCATAAGTGAAAACATTCATAAGTAAACATCAAGGAATTGTATCGTAGTTACACATGTGGGAAAAAGCTGCTTTCGGCCAAAAAACGTTGTCTTCACTAAATTTGAATCTGATTGAAAAAAGTACCGTGATTAATTAAAATGTTATAGGCAGAGCTGCCAAGTCTCCGGCATTTTGGGTACCGGTATTTTAATACAGAAAATGTTTTATTAAATTGGAACATTCTGCGGATTAAAAAAATAACTTTTCCTATAAGAAAATTCTGCTATGCAATAAGCGAGGGTTTGGCATCTCTATATAGGAATATTTCGTAATCTACTTTTTAACCTTAAAAAAAGCAACGACCATTTTTCGAGTACAAAAAGTATTGCTAATTGTTCCATTTTGCATACAAGGTACTGATTGTAATATTGATACATCTATTTATTTATTTATTTTAACAAAATTCTTTGTATTTAGAAGAATTTTTATTTAAATAGGAAATCCAGATGTCGCTGTTAATAAAGAAGAAAGTTACGAAAAAGGGTACAAAACGAGTAGACACATACTATCAAATATGGAAAAACGACGAATCCCAAATCATCTTTTAAAGCAAAAAAAAAAAACGAGGTCTGATCATCGAGCCAACTGATTACAAAATGTGCATTAAACATAAAAAAAAAATGCTGCAAATATTGATTATTTTTTCTTTTGTGCAGTTTTGGCTTCGAAAGGTGCGCTATGTTGCAAAAAGATATAAGCGCCTATGAAAACACACCTGGTAAACTTTCATGCTCAGTTTTACAAATAAATATGGCACATATATGCCCTATATACACCGAGGTACCTAATTGGTGCCAAAATGGCGTTTAGTTGCCTAACATGCTGGTTATCATATAAATATTATAATAAATTGTTTGTTCTAAAAATATTAACATTTATTGATTGTTATATCTTTTTTAATAACAGGAAATGTTTCATTTATTCCTTTTTTTTCATTTTGAAATAAATAAATAACGTGTTGTTATAGCATGCTATATGCATCTGGTAATCAAAACGATGTTTTCGCCTAATTGGCATAAAAAATCTCGCCAAACCCGGTGCTTATATCTCTAGTATATTATCTCAAGTATTTTATTTATGTATACTATAATTGTTTTTACACACCACTTACTTCTTCTGGTATATAGAAATTGGTAAGTGGTTCCTTTATGCAGTATAAATTGTATAAAACTTTAAAAAATAGCCCCGTTGCCCCTTTTTTGATCAAATTTTAAAAAAATCAATGTCTAATTCCAGTATTGCTACCAGGTATGCATACATACTCCATATTTCAAAGTTGTATGCCAACAGGAAACGGATGAAAAATG
Organism: Maratus speculifer; assembly: GCA_964019185.1. Taxonomy (NCBI): domain Eukaryota; kingdom Metazoa; phylum Arthropoda; class Arachnida; order Araneae; family Salticidae; genus Maratus; species Maratus speculifer. The sequence continues at coordinate 210,903,954 of OZ025289.1, read as the reverse complement.
GGAAAAAATGTCACATATGCACCAGGGTACATAATTGGCGTCAAAATGGCATTATTTTACCTGAGATGGTAACCCGGCTTTATTTATTTATTATTTGTTTATTTACTCATAAAATGTTTATTTACTTTCACTTCTTTCTTTATAATTATATAAAATATTTCTTTTTATAGTTATTCATTGTTATTATTATTTTATTTACTGTAAGTTCTTTTTGAAAATAGAAAATAATTTAAAAATGTGTATGTAAGCGTTATTTGAAAAGGGAGTTTTCGCCAAATGGGCTTTGAAAAAAATTGCGCCAAATCTGATGCGCTTGTGGTATCCGTGCCGAAAAATTAGTGATCAGAATTGACTTCCATACACAAACAAAATATAAGTTAAAAGAAAACATGCAATGAAAATAAATATAAAGGGAAAATGATGTCATAAAAGAAACTTTTTATTTAAAAACGTAATTGTTTCTAATTTTCACACGCGAAATATGTAAAACATTCTTTTAGCGATCAAAAAGTGCTGTTAAGAGATTATCACAAAATCTCAAAATCAAAGTTTTTATGACATTTTTTAATATAAAAAAATAACAGTTTTATTTTCCTGCATGATTAAATTTTAAAATGTTTTATTGCATTCAATATTTCTGAGTGCGAAAATGATTACTATTTACTCCATGTACTGATTCGGTTATCTACGAAAATGTCCAGCCGGTGAAAATCACGCTCACCAAATTTCTGTGACGTATGCACATAAATTGTGCTTTTTTATCAGTTTTTTAAATATAACTTTTAAACTATTTGGAATTAATTTTTAAAAGTAGGTGCATTCACCAGATTACCTTCATAGGTACATATTGGTACAAACAGAATCAAAATCCGACAAGTACTTTTTGAGATTTGCTTGACGAAAGAATTTTTTTGAATTTTAATATCGTTACGTATCTCTGAGTATAAAGACTTCGCTTCGCTCAGATAATTAAAATACCGGTATCCAAAATGCCGGAGACTTGGCAGCTCTGCCTAGTCTCCGACATTTTAGTTAATCACGGTACTTTTTTTAATCGGATTCAAATTTAGTGAAGACAACGTTTTTTGGCCAAAAACAGCTTTTTTCCACGTGTGTAACTACGATACAATTCCTTGATGCTGAAATAAAATGTTTTGACTTACGCTATTATTGCTTCCTCTTATTTATTTATTTGAATTTTAAATAAGGTGACTCAAAATCGTGTTTTTTAAATGTATGGAAAAAATGCATTTCGAGAGAGGGCGAAAAGAACAATATTTGGAGATTTATTACTTGCGTTTGGCTAAGTGTCTTACTACCTTGTATTTAATACTCTTCACAATACTTCTTTGTTGTATGGACTTAGACGCTTTTATAAACAGTTTGACGTAATTCGGGCTTAAGAAAGTGAGTTTTTTACTGAATAATACAAATAAATGAAAAATGAATATTAAGAAATACTAATAAAAGAAAAATGAAGCATTATATTGGTCTATGTATATTTAAAAATGCATCTGCTAGCACTAATTAGATAATTTATGTGTATATAATAGGAGATAAATAGCTTTTGATTCTGTATTTCTATGCTATAAAGCATTAACGTTTGTGTGTTTTTCGTTATCATTGGGAGTACCTAGCCGATTTAAAAAATAATGTGGTCAAAAAATGTTGGTAACCATCTTTGCTGCAAAATATACTATATTTTGCGTAGGAACAATAATCACCATCAATGCACGAGTAAAAAAAGTTTTAAAGTTGTGAATTCTTTGATGTTGATATGACTAAAAATTTAAAATCTTTTTTTTTTTTTTTTGGTGGCAACTTTTAAGATATAATATTCTCGTTATGAACGATTATTAAAACATTCGACAATTTAATTTCACAAATTAAACATTTCTTTTTCTAGAAAAAGTTTTAAACCCAATTTATTGAGAATGTTGCAATTTCTAGGATACTTTTGGGGTCAGAAACTACACTATATTGCCATTGATTATGGGACACTTGCGATTTTAGACATTTTACTAAATATCTAGAAAAATACACGAGGAATCATCTCGAAACTCTTAGTGTATAAATATAATAGTATACGTCATACATCTCCGCAAAGATTTTTTACCGAAACGCCATAGGGGACCGTCAACAAATTAAAAAATAATGAATATCTTTTGAATAACCCTGTCAAAATTAATGTAGCAAAAGCGCTCAAACTCTAGATTATGATTGAATGCCTTATTGTAATACACTGTGTTCATTTTTATGCAACTAGCATGCACACTCGCAGAGTAATTCAGGTTTTTATAAAAATGGTCCCAAATTTTTCCAAGTTTTTCCATTATGATTTTCAGAGTTCTTAATATAAAATATTATTTTTTTCAGAAAATATGATAAACAACACTGCACACAGTACCCTGTAATCAGAATTAAAAAATAATAAAAATTGTATGAAAAATGAGTAGGTTTACTATATAATTGTTTACTGCGCATGCGTCAAAGATATCAAAATTTCATTTGCATATTATGTTAGCTAAATGTATAGAGCAACTTTTGTAAAAGTCTCAAAATCATAGCTTGAAAATTCTGAAAGTAATCGTCTATAGAAAAAGGACAAAATCCGTTTTTTTCCAAAATGAAGCAAAAAAATGAGGGATTTTATCCAAATGCAGTAGTACATCCCATATTGTGTATTCTATATTGACACTAATCTATGAATATATGGATACAACCCCTGTTGTTTTTGCTTCATTTTGAGAATAACGGATTTTCGACTTATTCAATTGACGATTATTGTCAGAATTTTCAAGTTATGATTTTGTGACTTTCACAAAAGTTGCTCTATACATTTAGCTAACATAATATGCAAATGAAATTTTGATATCGTTGACGCATGCGCAGTAAAAAATTATTTAGTAAACCATCTCATTTTTTATACAAGTTTCATTATTTTTTAATTCTGATTACAGGGTACTGTGTGCAATGTTGTTTGTCATATTTTCTGAAAAAAATAATATTTTATATTAAGAACTCTGAAAATTATAAGGAAAAAACTTGGAAAAATTTTTGATCATTTTTATAAAAACCTTAATTACTTTTCGAGTATGCATGCTATTTGCATAAAAATGAACAAGGCTTATTACAATAAGGCATTCAATCACAATCTAGAGTTTGAGCGCTTTTGCTACATTAGTTTTGACAGGGTTATTCAAAAGATATTCATTCTTTTTTAATTTGTTGACGGTCCCCTTTGGAGTTTCGGGAAAAAATCTTCATGGAGATGTATGACTTATATTTATACACTAAGAGTTTCGAGATGATTCCTCATGTATTTTGCTAGATATTTAGTAAAATGTCTAAAATCGCAAGTGTCCCATAATCAATGGCAATATAGTGTATAACTTTGGCATCACAGTAACTTATAAGATGTAAGTGCTCGCTTTGGACAATTTTTTAAAAAAGGATTCCTTAACTCTTATCGACAACCTCATTGCATCCGCGGAAAACAGATGTTCAACATTATAAACTATTCTGACGGATTTCACACCTTATAAAATACACTCCATTCTCTTCAAACATAATAGTTTATGTTATTTATAGTTTCTCAAATCGGTGCAAAGCTTCTGTTTATACTCATGACATCATTTCAAAGAGTTATATTTCCAATATAGGAAAATTTGGTGTTTTATTTTCTGTATTACTTTTAACATTTTGCATATTTCCAATTTCATATCCATGCATGGTTTGCTTTTCTTTTATAAAAATAGTATATGCAACTTTAGATATAAGATTTTGTAATTGTTGTTAAAAACATTATAGTGTAAACTCTAAATGAAGGTTTCAGAAAAACAATAAACAAAGCCTTTGAATTGATTTCATCCATCATCATATAATTTAAACAGCAATCAGGAAATGTCTTTTTTGCAAGAACAATTTTATTTTATTATCGAAAGTGAAAATAATAACATCATACGCAAAATAAACCTTCGGATGATTATAAAAGACTGTAATCTGCAAATAATCAAGTTGATTTATTATACATAAGTGATGATTAACTGTCAAGAACATTATTATGAAAAGCTTATTTGTTTTGATGAACTTTAAATTACTTCTACATTATATAAACTATTAAATCATAAATTTTCATTTTCAATGTAAAATAATAATTTTTCTTGTATATTCCACAGATAAGAATATGTAACAGCAGAGAAAGGAGCTGTTATGAGAGCTCCGTAAATATTTAATCTAGTATAATACAATATTCCTTTTTTTCTAAATGCTCCAGTGTTTTTTATGTGTTTTCACAACTTTACGTTATCGCAAGTGGATACACCATACGGATACAACTATTCCAATCTAGCGACGGCCTGCCCTGAGATGAAAACAAATTGAAGATAAGTCAATCTTACCTGACGTTTCTGTTACATTACCGTTTTTTAGTAGAACTAGTGAGGACGTACACATGCAATTTTAAATGTTAAGCAAATTATCGCTAACAATTTTATGATTCAATATGCTTATTTTCATCATATTTTATCACAATGAATGACCAATTAAAGGTAACATCTCATTTTCTTTACTTATCGCAAGTTATTAAATGTGCATTCTCAGCAATATCGCTCAGACTAATCCCTCAGTGGGAAGTCCTAGTAATTTATTTGTTTGTTTCATTATTTAAAATAAAAATTATATCAATATTTATAATTTGGCTATTAGTTTGGCGAATTTTATAATTTGGCGAAATTGGTCGACGGAATAACCTAGCAGTACCCTTTTTTTCTACATAACACGAATGAAAAAATACTGTTCTCGGCCTCCAAACGGTTTTCCTCATACGCCATAATGTAAACTAATTCTTTTGAGGTCCCTGTAAATGAACCCTAATCATGCATACTTTATATGCAATACCAAACATGCTTTGGTGACCTTATAAGCTTTATCAATTGCATGAAAATCCGAGCATATTTAGGAGAATTAGAACTTCGCCAGACGGACAGACGGCCTACGGCCAATTGACAGATTGACAGATCAACCGAATGAATAAACACTTTTTAATTTTGTTTGAAAGTGCTAAATTGGAATGCATTTACTGTATTTTTAAAAAATTATATATTAAATACCAAAAATATTAATAAAAAAATAAATCATAAAAATTATGTGTAAATTTTTTCTCCAGATTTGAATGATTGAACGCTTTAAACCATATCATTCAAGGAAAATATAATTTAAGCTGTTAACAAATCTGATTTGAGCCTTTAAAAATTAATTAGAAGAATTCGAAGAATTCTACTACATATGGAACAGGCTATTGGTAGTCAATTTTCTCTCAAAATTTTATGCATTTTCCTATAAGAAACTCCTAAATGTTAACAAAAATTAATATTGTAATAAAAAAATTAGAGTTAGACATAATGTCTGTAATATTTTCTACTAATATAAATAGTTTAAATATAGTTTACCGTAAAAATTTCTTATCTTTATTTCAGCAACATCAAAAACTTCAAAATGTTTCTCTAACATTTTTTTTTTTTTTTTTTTTTTACTGCCAGTGAAAATTTTAAAAATTGAGCAGACGATTACATTATCACACAAAAAATAGTTTAGAAAACAGTGGAAAGAATTTAAAATAAAAATAAATAGAAATTTGTTGACGAAATTCTATAAAAAAATTATCAATGGTCATCGATTAGCATAATTAAAAAAATTTTTAAGCTTTATTTAACTTATTCTAGCAGTAATTAATTTAATGTGAACGTAATTTTTTTTTAAATTTTGTTAAATACAAGTATGCTAGAAAACGCCAATAAATCTAAAGTGCCTTAATTTAAGAGAGTGATAAGCAGCGGCAATGAAATTTTACTGGTCGAAAAGATTTTGAACAACAGATTTCCGAGCCTGGGATTATCGACAATGAAGATTTACAAGAAATGGGATCTGTCCAAGTTTTGTAATGCGATTACGTCACGCAATTATGTTGCCACACTATTCACTGAAAAAGTCCCGGATGATAATGGTAACTAAATGGGGGTTTTATTTTCAAATATCTTGCTCATATTTTAACATTTTTACATGATTTGTTTCCATAGGACATTTGAGGACTATCTACAATCGGGTTAATTTTTACTTTTCGATTTTGATTTCATTTCTTTTTCTAATACTTCAACTTTTAGAACTGGTTTTAATCGGTTGTGAATATATATATATAACCAAAATTGAAAAAGTAAAAACTATCCCGGTTGATAGTCCTCAACTATCCTATGATAAAAAAAAAATATCTAAAAACATCAAAATTTGAATGAGATGTCACCCAAAGATGTCAAAACAACGCCCCCTTGCACTTAATGTTATCACCCGGGATTTTTTCTTTGACTAGTGTATCGTCTTAAAACAAAAAGAAGCTATGCAGAAAAACTGGATCAATATGAGAATGGTAACATACACAGAGGGTGCATTCTCAGACTGTGCTAAGACATTCGTATTTCGACAACTAATGGCAAAACTACATTGTACAACTTAGTGAAACTCGACTGTTCGAGATCAATTAGATGAGATAAGTTAACAAACATTGGAATGGCAATAATATAAGACTAACTTAGAAGTTTAGCTGCTCTTTTATGTCAAAAAATGTCTGAACCAATCAGATTTTATATCTTGTAGGCCACTGCTTTCATATACGGTAACCCTATTACCGTTTTAAGGACCACATAGCTGCCAACTATCAACTAATCTTCCGTAATACCTGGATTAGTTTGATCCAGGTCATTTCAAACCAGAAAATATATTTCATGAATCTTTAGTTATTTAATTTCAGGATTGTTAGTGGAACATACTTAATTTCATTTCTTTAAAAAAATTCTGGTTCGAAACTCATTAAACCAGGGTCAAATTAACGCACGTATTACGTATAACCAATGCCAGGTTGGCACCTATGGGACCATCAAATATTATGCTTAAGTTTAGTTTTATTTTATAGTTAACTTTAAAAAAAAATTCTCTAAAAAGATGCACTTGTTGCATTTTTTTTTTTTTTTTTTACTTTTCTATTTTACTATGCCGAGAAATAGTTTGAATGTGCGAAACATATCATTTTGCAGTTAAGCTTGAGGGGAGACAAGATTAGACTCAATCATATGAAAAGTAAGCCAACTTTAAGAACTATTTTCTCAGAAAATACACGGCCGATCTGGTAAAATTTCTGCGACTAAAGGTTTTTATTTTACAACAATATCAAGATTTCGGGATTTTTCCATTTTTCAGATTTAATTTTTCTGAAGCTAATTGATTTTTTTTAAACTACACTACTAATAACAAAATTCTCTACAGCCAATAATTAAATTATTAAAATCGCTCGAGTACTTTATAAGATATGGGATTTTTATCTGAAAAGCAGGATTTTTCAGCAGAAACAAATACTTGCGTGAAGTTCTTTCACAATTTTATCAAACGTATGAATTAATGCACAAATAAACACTTGGATAAAATCTAGTTTCGTGTAATAAATTAGGTAATGTTTTAACCCTTATCAATTCTATGTCACTTTCCACATAAACTTGCGGACAGGCATCTCTACACGAATTTTATTCGGTTGGTCCCTTTTTTTTATAAGAAGGATTTTTACATGTACTTATTTAAAATAGCCTTACAATAAAACCTATTTTAAAAATAAGGAGGTGCGAGTATAATTTAAAAGAAGAAATAAGCATAAAATGTTAGTGTAAAAATAAAGTGAATGGGCGTGGCTTCCGAGTCGGTGCATTTTATAGAAAATTTTGTACTCTTTCAAAAAAAACTTGGTATGGTAAAATTTATTCTGGTGAAAAATTATGTCATATCTATTTTATTCAAGCGGCCAGAGATAAAATTTTACCGTTGTTTTCGCTAGCTATGAGTCGGAAAAGGCGTATTGGGATGTTTGACGTTCGGGCGGTCATCTGCTCATCAGATTTCGGCAGGGTTCTAATAAAGTTTGTCATACCGAGTTTTTCTGAAAATACACAAAATTTTCCATAACATACTCTAAGAGTGATCAATATTCGCGATATAGATAAAATTTAATAACTTTATAATGCTAAATATTTGAATTAAACATATTTTCGGTTGTCAAACTTAGTCATACCTAGTTCATTTTGTCCCTATGACTCCTTAATATCGTTTTATATTAGATATATATACATATATATATATATATTACAAATTTATTTATTTATTTATTTTTTTTTTTTTTTTTGCCAAAACTAACCTTTATACTATCTTAATTTTCTTATAATAATATTCCGTACTTACTTCAACTTATTAAATTAAAATCTTGTTTCTAGATCTAATCTGTTAATTTTCATGGAAACGATATAAATTCTTAATTCGCCTTAAAAAACATTATTTCCAGTATGCATAAAATTAAAAGATGGCTCTAAATTGAAAATATTCTTAATTAAACTTTATTTCTTAATATTCCGAATAAAACTCATTTTTTCTCTGTTTTTATCAACCCTTTTTAAGAAAGTCTTATTAAATTTATCCCAAAACCATACCTTTAAAAATATCATTATTTTATTTTATCTATTTATTTATTTTTCCTCAGTCAACATTTGATATTGTGCAGATCAATAAATTCATTTCTTTTTTTTTCTCTTAAAATTAATCGTCTATAAAAATCGACTGCCTAAGATATTTAAAATTCTGAGTCGATTATAAATTGGTTAAATAATATTTTTTTAAAATAAAATTGTTGTCTGTCAAATAGTAATCTCGGCTCTGGGTATGAGTTATGTTTACATAAAAGAATGATGGTTTGAGACTAAAGAATGTTCTAAAATTTTCTTTTCAGATTTAAAAAGGGAGGAAGCCTCGAGAGGTGGTAAGAAGAAGAAGGATTCTTGGGTTCTCTCTTCCATGAGTATGGCTGGATGTAGTAAATGATGGAATATTTTTTTGGATGTTTCGGTAAAAGATCGTCTGCAAAAGGAGCTTTTATCTCTATTATAGCTACAGTTTAATAAAGTGAACTTGCAGAAGCCAAGGAGTGAATTATTGGATCTTCTACATTTATTTATTTTGTTTTTTTCTCGCTGGCCATGACTTCTGTGCGGAGAAAGGGAAACCTGGCGATGATGTTTCTGTCCCCCTAAGTTTAAAATGTCACATATATATATATATATATATATATATTACATATGCTGCGATCACAGGGCTTAGATGTTTCCGATTTCCGGGTTATAAGGAAGTTTGTCATACGGAGTTTTTCTAAAAGTGCGAAAAATATTCTACAAAATGCGTCAAGAGTGATGAATATTCGCAATAATGGTAAAGTTTTATAACTTTTTAATGCTAAATAATTTAAGCAGACTTATTTTCGATTGTTAAATCTAGTCATACGAACTGATTTAGTCCGTATGAATTTTTACTACCGATTTTCAGAAAAAAAAAAATATATTCTGCTATCGCGAGGCTTTACATGTCATCAGTTCCCGGATTATGACCCGTAAGGCATGGTGACGTCACTGCGACGTCGTTATGAAGTCACATTGTGACTTTGTGACCATCGTTCGTCGGTGTGACATCACGTGATGTCGATGCAAAGTCACAGTGACTAAAATGTGAAGTCGTTATGGCCGTTTTAGAGCTCGTCTGTGACCACTTCACAAAGTGGTCACAATGTGACAAATTTGCGAAAAATGTGTCATTTGTGACTACTTTGACATTAACATTGTGACGGAATTGTGACAAAAGCGACGATAGTTAAACTGCCAGAAACATGTTTTTAAAAGTAGATAACATGTTTTGAAGAATTTTTATAATTTTCTAACGATTTTTAAAAAAGGTCACATCTCAGTCACATGTTACGTCACTGAGTGGTGGCATTTTGGTCACAGATGTTATGTGACCAAAGTAACTCACAGTGACGTCATTGTAACGTCACTGTGACTATGCATGCTATGAGGGGAGGAAGGTCGATAAATACAGAGGTTAATCCGAAAATAGGAAAAGAAGCGAGAAAACCAAGAAAAGAGATAAACCAAGGAACTTCAAACATCAAAGAATTAAGAGGACGTGACGACGAAATTTAAATATTATGATAAAACAGTGATTAAAAAGATTAAGTTAAAGACGTATAGATAAAGAAAAAAAATAAGTTTTAAATTGTTTGTAAATGTCAAACCATAATTAAGAAGAAAAGAAAGAAAAACATTTTATGTTGTTGTTTTTTGTTTGGTTTTTAAATCATATTTATTCTGAACATATCCCTTCAATAATATAGTAAGTAATAAAAAAAATATATAATAAATAATTGTAATAAATAAAAATGAAATAATTGTATTTTATATAGTCGTATTATATGCATTTGCTTATTATAGCTATTTTTCCTGTAAATGTATATAAATATATAAATATGCATGATATGCTTTTTATAAGTGCATTAAAGATTTTCTAAATAATAAATCCTAACTAAACTAGTTGGATGTAGCAATCCCAAAACATTCTTCTATCTCATACACGTTAATCCTTCAAGAAAAATGAATCATAGCAGTGTCACCAATTAAATAATTTACACCAAAATCTAGTCTGCAATAATCTATTTCAAGTTTTAACTGGATCTGAAACTTGATGAAAATCCGTATATTAGTAGTTGACATATAAACATTGCAGGGAATGTAAAAAAAAGGAAAAAAACTGGAAAGAAGCGCCATCTGTTGAGTGATTTACTCTAAAAACTAAATAATCTTTTATATTAGGGCTAAATGAATCTCATATTTAATGAAAATTCCTGTATTAGTTCCTGAGATAAATCTATTGCAATAATCATGAATAATGCCGCATAGAAGTGCCACCTGTTGTGCAATTTACACGTATTCAAAACGTATCCAAAGTTATATTATATCAAGGACTAATGGAACCTAGAGTTTTATGAAAATCCGTCGATTAGTTCTTGAAACACAACTATTGTGAAAATTGCGAAAAAGGCAGCATAGCAGCGTCAACTGTTGGACGATAAACATAAAAAATTAATAAGATCCAGTTTATGTCAAAGTCTAACGGAATCTATATTTTTATAAAATTCCGTTCATTAGTTTTTCAGATAGAGCGCCCACAAAATTTATGTCACATATAGTCTGACAGACAGACTGATAAACAGACATTTTGTAAAAACATGTTTTTTGGAATCTCTGTCCCCTAAAACGTGTAAATCCGTTGAAATTCGAAATTCGAAAATTTTCACGAGTCCAATACCTTCTTCTTGTAAAGGTAGAAGAAAGTAAAAGCTTGTAAAAATGTTTAAGAAATTTCTTTCTAAATATCTGTACGAACAACATCAGGATATGTTAACCTAAGACTTCATGAATAAATTAAGTGCTAAGTATTTATTTAAAAAAAAATAATAATAAATAAATTATGAAAATAAATGTTTTAAAGATATTTAAAAAAATTTCTTCTAAATATTCATATGAACAATGCTACGGTATTTTAATTTAATACTTTATTTATCAAATTGTGAATAATCAATAATTTCATCTTGCGCAGTATTTTCTCTTGAATTTTGAAATTCTTTTCGTTGATTTATGCAATGATTATTAAACTCGAAAAAGATTTTCCATATTAAAATTAATAAACGGAATTAATATTTATAATTGTTTTTTAGAAAAAATACAATTCTACTAAAAACCCTATTCGTCTCTGTCTTCTGTCTGTCTGTCTGTCACAGTGTCCGTACACAAAAACTATATGTATTCTAGATAGACTTCTTGCCACACAACAAATCATAAAATTTTGAAAAAGACTATTATTTTAATTTAAATATTATTGTTTAAGTCATCAGTTCATTTTGTTGTTGTTTTTTCTCTTCTAATTGTTGCCACGCAAGTTTAAATAATTATAAAAATTACTTCATTATTTACCCTTTACTTTTAAAAGAGATGGAGGTGCTTCTGTTGCCACAATTACAAAATTGGTATTTCAAACTACAAAAAAAAAAAAAAAAATAAATAAATAAATAAATAAAAATAAAATAAAAAAAAAATAAATAAATAATGTCTCAAAAATAAATTGAGATACAGCTTTCTAACAAAATACATTCAAAAGTACATTTTTTTCTCTATACTATGGTATAGAAATTTAAAATATCCTGTATTTAGAAGCTTAAAAATTTGAAGTAACGTAAATTTTAAAGTTAAAATTTCATTTCTTCTAATTGTTGCACAAAAAATTAAATAAAATTATTGTGTATATATAATATAAATTAATGGATTAAATAGCTCATGTAAAAAAGTGCTTATTTGTTTTTATTTAATCATATTAAATCATATTTATCATCTATTTTGACGCGTGAAACGAAATACTTTTTATATTAATTAAATTATTACTAATTTAAATTAAGCCTCTGTTGACCAGTTTTGTCGCCCTTAAATTTATGCTAAGCTTTGCAATATTTTACTTTTATTTATAATTTTATTTACTTGCGGCACGTTTGAACTGGGGACACCTTTGGACACTCTAAATATTTTCCTTCAAATAAATTATTTTATAAAAATGTCTATGACAATACATTACGATTGCTTCAGTGCAATAAGTATACAAAGCTGTACCATTTTGTATGCGCAATACTATCTAAGCAAGATATGTATTTTTCACCCTAATCTAAACTTCAGAAAATAAAGCTGTAAGATTTTTGTTGACAATTTTGTATCCATAAAATTTTGATTTATTATTCAACTCTTAAATAAAGATATAAACTTTATTTTATAAGCTTTGTTTTATTCAAATTCTTCAGCCGAACTAACAAGGAAGGTCTCCATTGGGGGCATACTCAGATTTTTTTGAAAAAAATACGAATTAAACTACTCATGTAGGTAATAAAGGATCAGTGAAAATTAGCGGCGGAATTACATTATTAGATATGTAAAAAAATAAAATAGTTTGGAATAATTGGCGTGAAAAGCTGAAAGCGACCCGGGATTTGGCGAGTAATGCATTTCCTCGCCAAAAGCATACGATTTTAACGAATCTGAAAATCGATTTTAATTGACTTCACTGTTAAAAAACTGCAGCATTTACTGCAACGTCACTCCACTACTTTTATAGAATGTCTCTCTTCTGACCAATGAGAATGCTCCATAGCACGGTGAATTGACCGTGTCATACACTGTTAAAAATCTGCTGCATTTTGTTGCAACGCACTCCACCGCTAGTATATAATATCTCTATTCCAACCAATGAGAAAGCTCCATTTCACGGCCAAGTAACCGTTTTCTATACAAGCAAGGGAGTGCGTTGCAACAAAATGCAAAAGATTTTTAACAGTGTATTTTTCAATTTGGAACAATTTTAATCAATTTAAATTGTGTTTTAAATGATAAAATATATTAATTTCATTTTGTTATAAGAACATATAAACGTATATGACAAAATTACACTTAAAGTAAAGTAAAAGTGCAAAACTAAAATTACTTAAACTAAACTTATTTAAATAAATTGAACATAGAAAGTTTTTTCTTTAAAAAGTATTCGAAGCGTAAAAGCGTATTTTTCAAAATTTCGTTATTTCGCCAACCGGAGATAAATCGCCAAATACACGAAATTTTATTATTTTTTTACGGACGTTATAAGGAGGTTCCGCCGAAATTTTTTTATAAACATATATAACTATATGAGAAGAGCATTCTGTAATTTTTTCAGATTTTTCTGAGTATGCCCGTATGGAGACCTTCCTTGTAAGTAAATAGTTGTAATGTTGAATTCCATGTGGTGGGACACCATTGGACAAAAAAGCTGGGGCACCATTGAACATTTAAAATATGAAGTAAAGCGTTGTTGATGTCCTATATATTATTATTTTTGTAATTTTTTCTATGTAAAAAGAGGTTAATTAAGAATAGAAAAAAATCATGGACTTATACTGTTAATCCCTCCTTACTGCACACAATCTCTGGATGTATCAGAGATGGGAAGTCTCAAATCTAAATTTATGATGGAATTCATTTATTTGATAATTGCAAATTTCGGATACAAAATAAAGATTCATAATTAAGCAGGTTTCTCTAACAAAGCCTATTCTCTTGCATTTACTCTTTCCCAAGTATTATTTTGGTTTTCGTACTAGATAAAACGGAATTTAAGTCAGGTTTTTCTCATAAAAAGAGTGAATGAAAATTTTTCATTTTCCAGAAGCATCAAATGTCATATTAGTGTATTTCAAGGATATTGTAATAAAGTTTTCACAACCAAACATAACTGGAGGTACATTCTGTGTTGTTTCAATAATGATTTTTGACATCAACTTTGATGGATTTAAGTTTGGTCAAATGATCAAAAAATTATTAGTTTAAATAAAATATAGTTATTTAATTTTATTCATGTTACTTCATATTTCTGAAACATAAGCCACTTTTTATGAAAACTCTCGATATTTTCATATTTTATTCATTTGTTCAAAGGTGCCCCTTACTTGTTTAAAGGTACCCCTACATGGGGCAGGTTTGAACAGAAATCTTTCTGTTTTTTAAATCCTCACAGCTTTTTTTAATTTACATGGAAACCTTTCAATTTCTGGTTCATATAATGAAGAAATGCATTGTTTTTATTATGTAATACTTAAAACGCAAAAAATATAATTCAAATAAGAAATGTATTCATATAAAAAAATGTTTAAACGTACGTGCCCCCCTTTCCCCTACAATATAAAATGCAATCCAAAAATAAATTCGCAAAATATTATAACGAAAGCATTGTATTACACTAGGCGACGAATTAGATTACTTACGGAAAATTTAAACAAACGAAATTTAAATAAAAATGCTGTAAAAAGAAAGTTAAGACATTTCCAACGAAAATGTATTCAAACAAACAAAATTTTAAATTAAAAAGAAAGAACAGAAAAGAAAACATTACTACAGTTTAGAAAAATCCGAAATCGCTATACATCTTCATTTTTTCTTTCAACAGATAAATTTCATTCTGTTAAAGCAATAATATCTTCAGCCATTACACTAAATGTATATAATATGTTATTCCTAAACATTATTTTAAATAAATTCAATCTCAAGAATTCTTTATTATATACACTTATCCATGTTTTATTGTGAAAGTGATCGTAAAATACCGACTATGTATCATATTTCCTGGGATACAAATGTTCTAGCTTCCGCTTTAACGTTGCAAGAATTTTCGGCAATTTGGCAGTTCATACATTTTCGCCATTATATTCAATGACTGTATAAGTTTTGGTATGTCTGCAGATGGCTTCTATTTAACTGCGCGGAAGTAATGTAGGGAAAGAAATCATAATACTTTTTTTGCTGTATTATTTAAAAGAAGAGATAAAAGAAGCGTTTGGAATGTAGCATGTTTCTTTTTCCATGTTTCTTTTGTATAGATTTTTTTTATTATTATCTAAATTATACTCGTATAGTATTAAAAATGAAATAAAAACAATGAAAATAAATTAACTTATATTTGCATTAAAAAATCACGTTTGCATAACATAAAGTATATAATTGTTGCATAATTTTTTAGGGTCATTTCAAATTTTATGAAAGTGGGATGTATAGTAGGGTGGATCGAAAAGTATAGGAAAAATTTTTTTTTTAGAAATCACTATCGGCGCGGCGTGCAAAAGTTGCCTTTTATGCATACTAGTTTACAGGGTTTTTTTTTATTAAAATCCATTAATATCTTCCGGTGCCCCAAGCGTCCCAAAAATAATTAAAAATTGATTTTTTTTATTTTTTTGTTTATTTATTTTTTCTTAATTACTTTTGGCGCGGGGTGCAAAAGCTATCTTTTATCTATCTTAGCTTAGATATTTTTTTAAATAAAATTCATCCATATCTTCCGGTGCCCCAAGCGCCCCAAAAATAGTTTAAAATTGAAATTTTCCTGAAAAAAATATTTTTTGTTTTACTTTATTTTACATTTTGAAATTCATTTGGCACTGGCTTGGAAAGTTGTTATTACAATACTACATAACTATGCAGTTCCCATATATTTTTTTAATCAAAATCCATTCACATCTTTGATGCACCAATTATAATTAAAAACTGAAATTTTTACAAAAATGTATTAAGAATTATAATTTACGAAAAATACTTACAAATTTTTAAAATAGTTTAATTAATAACGTATAAGGTTATAAATAACATTAATTTTGCTATAATAAGTGACATATAAATTTAAAAATCAAAGCATTAAATCATAAAAATTAAAAAATCGAACTTACGTAGAGAAAAGTTTTACATCCTTCAATTTGGAAATTTACATATTTTTAAAGTTTGTAATCTTTTTTGGTATCAAAGTGTTTTATAAGGCTTCTTGATTTTATTCTATTCAATATAAAACAGTGTCTCTTTTCTTGCCCAGATACAGTTTCTGATGCCTCAGACACTAGTCAAACCCATCTTTCAACCGCTTGCGTATGGCATAGATATTTTGACCATTCATTCGTTTTTACAACTTTTATTATATTCTCAATTTCTTTGCAAGGCACATTCATCAAAAGAGGTGGTTCAAAACGTCCAACTGGTTGCCAGTCAATAAGTTCAAAATAATCCTTCGCTTTGAAGTTTATTTGGGGTACTTTGAAAATTCTCACTTCTGGTGATTTTCTCTATTTATTTCTAGCATAAATTAGCTTTCGCATTGCTAAAGATCTGATATGCTTTCTGTTATCTGTGAGCATTGACAATAGCAAATTTTCAGGGTGGCAAAAAAAAAAAAAAAAACTATTTCGTTGAATAACAGCATCTACGATCTTTCTTAAATTGGGTTCCAAATATCTAGAATATGTGATAAGTTTCCAAATATGACGTGCTCCTTCAGTTATGGATGGCTTTGTTTTGACATGAAACCATATAGGTGCATATACCTTCATAATATATGTTGTAAGAGTAATGAGATTATCAGAAGGATTTTCTATAGCCACTTATAACCTTAAAATTCTACACGTAGTTGTTAGCCATCTTGAGTGATAAACTGGATCAAGTTTCATTAATGCCAGATAGGAATCACATTCACCACGTGATATTGCTATGCAAATATCATATAAACATTGCTGAGAACTCTTCTATCTATGTTGTTTTCCAAATAATAAAGTATAAAAAGTTTATTTTATACATTTAATAAAATACGATAAACGATTTCTCATCCTCTCGATCTACCTTTTACGTTATTATTCTTTAACTGTTAATTTTACTTGTATTTTTTAGCTCAAAATTTGCATAAAACTCGATTTTCGGTAAATAATTAAAAGTTTTGGGGCATTGGAAGAAATTTATCAAAGTCAAAAATTATTTGGATGCATGCTAATGTACTATAAAATGCATCTTTTTTATCCCGCTGATAAAATAATTTAAAAGAAATTCAAAAAACAAAAATTATAAATTTTTATAAAAATTTCAATTTTTTTACCATTTTGGGGGCGCTTGGGGGCACTGGAAGATATGCATGGATTTATATATAAAAAAAAGATTGAACTAATATATATATATAAAGCAACTTTCGCAACCCGCGCCAAAAATAAATTTAAAAATATTAAGAAGCAAAAAAAAAAAAAAAAAAAAAAATATATATATATATATATATATATATATATAAAATTTATAAAAATTTCAATTTTTAACTATTTTTGAGGCGTTTGGGGCACCGAAGATATGAATAGATTTCAATAAAAAAACATATGTGAATTAGTATGCATAAAAGGCAACTTTTGCACCCCGCGCCGATTCGATTATCCGAATTTCGATTTTTCGATCCACCCTAATGTATAGTATAATTACAGTATAGTATAATATTGCATAGTATAAAAGTATTCTGATACATTACGGCTAAAGAGAAAAAATAGCTTTAACTGCATTTTCATGATGTTACACTATTTCGAACATAATGAAATTGATATGCATCTATGAAGTATATACTAAAATATACCTCCTGTACAATCTGTGTTTCAAATATTATTTGTTATAAATATAAAGGTCTACACAAAATTATTCTATTACTTAATGGTACAGAGGGAAACATCCTTTGGGGCGCGATTTAATTAAGGTACCCTGGGGTAATAACGCCACGTTAAGGTTCTACCAATTTTCACGGCTCAGTTTTAGTTTGTATTTTTCAAACAAATATATGATTTGATACAGCAGCTCATTGGCTATCTATATAAAAAAAATATTTAACAGATATGTATTCATAAAATGTAATGGCGTGATTTCTTGACCAGTGCTATTTGGCGTTATTACCCACCTATATGGGTAATAACGCCATGCAAACAAAACTATGAAATAAGATGGAATAATTGCATGTAGATTGCCCAATTCTAAAAACACAAACTCTACAATCTTAGAAATTGACAAATTGCATTCTAAGCTATTGAAAATGTTCAATTTTTTTGTGAAAGTGTAAGAAAAATAAATGTGTGGTGAGTGTGTGTGGGGGGGGGGGGATGAGGCAAAAGAATATCAGACCGCGGGCTTCTTTTGCTTAAAAAGGACCGCTTAAATAGAATTATTAGAAACATTGCACAGTTTTAACTGTGTTTATTTGAATCAATATTTAGGATGTAGCTCGGCCACTTAGGGAATCAACGGGGGTACTAATGCCAAGGATTGGCGTTATTACCCCGTTATAATTATTGCGCTGTGCATTCTTTATAACAAATTATCTCGAGAAGATATCCAAAATCTTCAACAATATTTTGAAAGTCCATGAAATGTACTACAAATTTATGTAATTAACAAAGTATTTCCGGATAAAAAAAATAGTCTTCACTTCACTAAACGTATCTCGCAAATTTTAGATCAAGCGTTAATTTTAGTTGCTTGTAAAAACAATAAGACCTAAAAATGAAACAAGTTAACTTGAAGCTGTTTTTTGCGATTTATATGACTCAAAACCCTTCTGCGCAGAGCACATGGGTGTCATTTACCAGATTATTTCATAATTATGCAAAATATTAGCACTTGGCGTTATTACCCCAGACCACCTTACATTAAACTATTCAACATTTTATGAAATTGATAGGGATTCCTGAGGTTCACTATGAGTCACTCCCTGTATAACAAAAGCAGATACTAACTACAGGGATGCCCAAAAGATTTCGGCTACTATACTGTATACTATTTTAACAAGATTTGGATGGTATTAAAGTTTTGTTATAATTCGTATGCGCCTCATTTGGTACTCTTGACGTGCTATTTCCGACTAGTTGTTTTTTTAAACACTTAAAAGCGATTTCTGGCCAAATATTTAATACATTGTTTACATTAACGAGTTTCAAGCAATGCTCAAAATAACCCTACTTGCAACGCGAATAAACTCAGCTTCTTTGAATTTTCTTCCTTCTCTCATTATCTGATAATTTGATAATTAAAATTTATAAATCTCTGGAATTTTAGTATAGTTAATCTTCAATATATATATGTATTTCATACATTTTTTAAGATAAACATGTTTTCTGTGGGAATGAAATTCAACATTTTAAGGGTAACCTTTTCACATAAATGTCTTATTAATTATTGATAAGCCTAGTTATAAAATTTATTTGAAAATAAAAGAAAATAACTTAAAACTGGCGTGAATGAATAAGAACTAAAATATCTTAAAACACCATCGTAAAAAATTAAATGCGATTTGACTTTTCGAAAAATCTGAGTCTTTCTTTCTCAGGCTCAAAGAAGACGTACTTCTATTATGAAAGCAGCAGCAAGAGTGAAATGAACAATAAGGGAAAAGGAAAGAAGCTAAAGAAGCTTCTTTGAATTTTCTTCCTGCCCTCATTATCTGATAATTTGATAATTAAAATTTATAAATCTCTGGAATTACACTGTCACTGTTAATACATTTTAGAGACCATAATTTTCGCAAAATACATTGAAATTTCGTTGATTAATTGTTCATACTAACTCATTAAAAAAAAATTCAAATTTCGTTCTTAGTATATTAGAGCAGCTTTTATATTTAAAATCCCAGAAATGACAAAGTTCATAGTGATTTTTTTGAAAATGGGTAAAATAAGCATTATTTGTACAATTTTTAATAACTTTAAATTTATTTACTACGATAAACAAGGTAAGTCAATGATTTATTTGCATAACAATTATGTATAGTAAAAAACACCAATTTCTCAATTAATAATGTGTATGAAAATTCGTATATATTGAAATAACAATATTCATGAATAAAATATCTAAAGTTTAAAATTAAAATTTTAATTAAAAGTTTAGTTGAAAAAAAAACCTTTATAAATATTGTATTATATTTTTAAACAATGTTCTAATCATCTTTTAAATTTCTATAATATTAATTTGGAAATAACAACGTAATATTTCGTTTTGGCGTTCATTCTCATCCAATGAGCTTGATTCCAAAATGCTTCATTTCTCAAATTTTTATTTCACTATAAATGGTGTTTAATTAACCACCGGCAAACTTTTATTCAACCTGAATAGTGAAATAAAATAAAAATGCATACAAAAAACTCTTTTTCGTACAATTTTCAATTTTTATTCTCAAAATCAAGCATAAGGGTGAATATAACAAAATATCAGATTTTGATCATCTGAGATATTGAAAGTATCCATTGAAAACAATTAAAAATTTCAAGAGGTAAATATATTTTCTATTAGGGAATAAAGGATTTCCCAAGTGAAATTGCTAAATTTTGTAGAAATTAAACAGTAAGCTACATCTTAAGCAATTACATGTCGTTTCTTGCCACATGTATGCCAGTATGATGATAATTTCATTCTAAAATTTTTTGGTACTAGTTGATATCCCGTCGACCAGTGTTCTAGCTGGCATTTGACCCACTTTAGTAATTTGGTTAATTAAAAATAAAAGACATTCGCCAATTAAAAAAAGTATTCGCAAAATAATTAATTCACCGAGTAGCCAAAAAAAAAAAAAAAAAAAAAAAAAAAAAAAAAAAAAAAAAAAAAAAAAACACTTTAACACATTTTTTTTTAATATGTTCTAAAATAACCTAAGTTTTATAACTGCGACAACGATTGTTATTAATCTAATTTCAACTATCTGCTACAAATAAATTAAAAACACGTACATATGAAAAATATGTATATATGCATATGTATGAAGAACGAAAAAGAAAAGAAAGAAAGTGCAAAAATTTAGCACTAGCAATTTGGCAAATCTAATTGCTTATTTACTCGCCAAATGAAGCATTTAGTCGCAATTTGGCGCAATGGCGAGCGACAGCGAGAACACTTCCGTCGACCAAAAATCTATCGCCAAACTATAAGATTAAATACAAATTGTGGATGATTGTGAATGTCATATCCAATAACATTAAATAGGATAAAAATGTTTAAAACGTCATTAAATGATTTTAATTTCGATCTTTTATTTGTATTTTTATTTATTTTTTTACTAAATATTTGTTTTTTCGTTATTTAAAATAAAAAATACGTTAATATGTGTAACTTGGCTATTACTGTAATTTCTCACGTAAACGCCGCACCTTGGATATCTCAATTTCCCAGCAGAATTATTTTCTTTTTTAAATGTTACTTGCTTATACTTAGCACGCACTTGACTTCTTTTTCTCAATACATTTTCTGGTTTGATAAAGACTTTACTTAGCCGCGGCGTTTACGTGAGAAATTACGGTAGTTTAGAGATTTATATAATTTGGCGAAACTGTTCGATAGGATAACCAAGTAGTACCATTTTTTACATTTTTGTCTTTTTTTTTTTTTTTTTTTTTTTTTTTTTTTTTTTGGTCAAACATTTAACTTTTGTTTATAGAAATATATTTACAATATAGTAGCTTAAATTCCATGTAAAGTCCAGTTTTATTTCTTAATTTATGGAAGTCAGGAAAAGGACGTAATAAAAGTTTACTTAATTTTTACAAAGACTTATCAAATTATTTTCAAGGAAATAAAAGATCCTGCTGGTAGCTATGATTTTACTACTGCTGACTTGGAATTTGTCAAAAATAAAAAGAATTAATCTGCAGCGCTTTATTTGTACATGACAAAAGAATTAAAATTCAGGCCAGAAAAATAACATTTATTTTCAGTGACAATCATTTAAAAAAATTATTTTCTCAACCTATAGTGAAAAATTAAATAAAACCAGTCTACTTAAAAATACAATAATAGTTTTAGGTGCATTCGTAATTATATAAATATGTAGCACCTATAATAGTCGACTGGTCCGTTCGTCTTTCACATATGATAGCTCAAAATTGCCCAACCAAATGGTTTGAAATTTAATGTATGCATAATCGTTTCAGAATTTCGTTCAGTCACTTCAAATGAGGAAAATAGCTTTATAAAATGTGGATTGCAAATAAAATCTTTACGCATCAAAACCAAGGCGAGTTAAATAAAAGTTTGTAAAAATACATTTAAATAGTGTATTTTCGAATCCTTAATATTTCCTTGGCCTTCATGTTTGATGCGTAAAATATTTATGTCTCTTTATGAACACTTTCTTCTTCCCATTCATATTTTTTTCCTAGACAGTAGCTGAATGGACTTTTTTATTCGATGAACAACTATTCAATGAAAGTCATATAAGAAAGGGAAACTGCATGACATCATAACTATTTATAAATCCCGTTTCTTGAAGATCGTTTCCTCTAGCGTATACCCATGACATGAAATTCCACCCACCCATCAAAAAAGCTCATTCCGGAGTCAGTGGAAAGTGAAATACAGAAAGTGAAAACAAAAAAAAACCTGATTGCATTATCCACTAGTATATATAAACCCTAAATACTTCAAACAATTGTTTTCTCGTAGATGAGATTCGGTGTTGTGAGCAAGTGAGTAAAACGATGTGGATTATTCTATTATTTCTATGTGTCAGTGTGATTCTTCGAAACAACGCTCAGGAATTACCTACTTTTGAAAAACAGACTGATGCAGAAATTTCTTACGCCAATAGAGGTTTGGGTGAGGATTTTGATAACTTCGAGACGTCTTCGATAACTTCGAGAATTCAAAATGAGAGAAATGAAAATAATGCTAGACTAATTACAGAGAGTTCTGAATTACAAGGAAATGTTCCCATGTATTCAAGAGATTGGGAAAAACTAAGACTTGAGCCTCAAGAACGTAATAGTAACAGATATTCGGCAAAATATACAAATGGAAATGACCGTTCTGCAGTTACTGAATTACCAATTCTTTTTCGAAGACCAGACTCGGAAGCGAACAATACATTGTTATCGCAGTTTATAAGAAGAAATGAATTTTCTGGTGTGCCTGTGCCAATTATTTATTTTCAAAATAATCCCAATGTAACCTCTGATTCTTCAACTACTGGTGGTGATCAAATATATGAGAAAAATCTTCCTAATGAAAGTATACTTGCGTATCCAGAAACTTCCAGTTTCTCCACAAATGCTTTTATATCTTCAAGAATCCCCTTCTACAACCCGCCTCAGACCAGTTTCAATTCTAATGTTGAAAATTTTAAAATTGAAGGGGAGGAAAAGCAAATTGCTTCGAACACTGATCAAAGATATACACAGGTTGTGCCTGACGAAAGTGCACCTACAAATACAGAAAATTTCGAAACTTTGAATTTATACAGAAGTTATCAAATGTTTTCATCACCATTTAACAGTCCATCTCAGTACAATTTGAATTCGAATGTTGGACGTAATGCGGAACCAACTCAAATTTCTTTAAGTGCAATAGAAAAACCCTCGAATTCTGATTCGATAACATCCAGAACAAGTGAGGAATTAATCCAACCACCATCAACTGAAGACCATCGTAGCGAACAAATAATACCTACACCAATGGATATTTATAGAGGTCAAAGATTTTTCCCACCAATGGCTCCAGCCTATTTTCCACCCTATCCTTTTGTTCCATATACAAGAGATGGCACATTTCAACCAGTGTTGCCTTATCTGCCAAACGGTCAAAGTTTTGACAGAGAACCAGGCCCAGTTGTTGGTCAACGCGTTTCAGAAGTACCAGAAAAACAGATATTATCTTCAGGACCTTTAAATGAAAATTTACCCAGTGAAACAACAGCTACTAACATACCACAGGCGTTGCCATACCCCATGCGTGAGTATCCGTTTGGACTGTATCCTCCTCCATTTGCATCTCCATTAATACCAAATACTCCACAACCAGGATTTCTTTTAAATCCTTATCTTCCTCCACCAGGAAATGTGCCAAGAGGTAATATAAATGTTGAAGCTTCACAATCGCCTCTTGTTCCAGTAGTGCCTGCTCCAGATGTAACTCCAATAGTTCCACCTCAGATTGAGAATTTAACACCGGAAGCAGAAAGAGGGGTCATCGAATCCCCGGAAATAACTCCTCCTGATGGAGCTGTACCCGTTGAAGAACCGAGCTCAGTGAAAATTCCGTACGCATTCGGATTTGATATGAATGACGGTAAAGGAAATGACCAACACAGAAAAGAAGTTTCTGATGTGTCAGGATTGGTGACCGGAAGTTATGCATTTCGAAATGGTGATGGACATTATCGTGTAGTATATTATACAGCTGATAAATATGGCTTTCGTGCTTTCGTCCATTCCAATGAACCTGGCGTTGCAAGTTCAAGTAGTGCTAATGTAGTTGTAGTGGCAGAAAAACCTCCACCCAAAGAAATATTTCCTGAATCGAAAGATGATTTAACTTTAGCAGGTAGCATTCAAGAATCTCAGTGAAACTTTCTCAATCAGTTTTTAAAATGGCACAAAATATTCTAAATTTTGTTCTATAACTGAATGTACTTAAGACTTATTGAAAATTAAGACTTAAAAAGTCATAATATATTTTAAAAAGCTAATTTTTCTTTTTAAAGATTACAAAAATTAATTACGATAAAAGTTTTTGTTAAATTTTGCAATAAATAGTTCATGCATACATCGAGTTTTTAAAATTATACTATAAAATATAAGAAAAAAAATTGCAATTTTTTATTGAAATTTAAAAACAATAAATTATTTTTTAGAAAATAAAGCGCTAGTTTATTATTGTTATTTCTTTTATAATTCAAATCCTTCCTCAGATAATTGTCTTTTTTAATACAAATGCTTTGACAACGATAAATAAAATTAAAAGAAATTACTGAAAACATATCTTAATAATAATTTAAATTTTTTATATTTTTATATTTATATTTATATATGTATCATTTATATTTGTTAATTTTTCCAGAATATTTGCGTTTTATAATTCAAAATGAATGACGGTAAAGGAAATGACCAACACAGGAAAGAAATTTATGATGTGTCAGGATTAGTGACCAGAAGTTATGCATTCCGAAACGGTGACGGACATTATCGTGTAGTGTATTATGCAGCTGATTAAAATGGCTTTCGTGCTTTCGTCCATTCCAATGAATCAGGCGTCGCAAGATCAGGTAGTGCTAATGTAGTTCTTGTAGCTGAAAAACCTCCACCTAAGGGAATAGCTGAAGGATATTCCTCAGAACCGAAAAATGATTTAACTTTAGCAAGTAGCATTCAATAATCTCAATGAAATTTTTCGAAGCAGTTTTTATAACCGCACAAACATTTTAAAATAGTGCAATTCTAAATTGAACTCTAACTATTGAACTTCAAGAAATGTAAATCACCGATTTTAACGAAAGTGGTATCGTTGGAAAGATCTCATAGAGAGCAACAAAAAACTCAATGGAACTACCCGTCGCAAATGAGCCGTTTTCTAGATATCCGACAATTTATGTCACATACTTGATGGGAGACCACAAATTTTTTTTCTCTATTTTCACGAAAGTGGTACCGTTAAAAAGATATCATAACGAGGGATAAAAAACTTAATAGAACTACCCGTCGGAAATGAGCCGTTTTCGAGATATCCGATAATTTATATGACTAGCCAGTGCATACTGTTCTAGAGCACACTTAATGGGGGACCGCAATTTTTTTTTCTCGATTTTGATGTAAATGGTGTCGTTTCAAATATATCATTATGAGGATTAAAAAACTCAATAGAACTACCCATCTGAAATGAGCCGGTTCCGAGATATCTGACAATTTTCATCACTTAATGCAGTTTCCCAGCAGTGCGCATTGGCAATGTGACACAAATTGTCGGATACCTCGAAAACGTCTAATTTCCGACGGGTGATTCCATTGAGTTTTTTAATCCTCACGATGATATATTGTCAATGATAGCACTTTCGTTAAAATCGAGACAAAAAATTTTTTGCGGTCTCCCATCAAGTGTGCACTAGTTACGTGACATAAATTGTCTGATGTCTCGAAAACTGCTCATTTGCGACGGGTAGTTCCATTGAGTTTTTTGCTGCTCTCGACGAAATCTTTCCAACGATACCACTTTCGTCAAAATCGGTGACTTACACTTTTTGCAGTTCCCTAGTAAGATTCAATGTACTTATGACTTGTTGGACATTACTTAAAAAGTCATAATACAATTTTATAAAACTTGTTTTTCTTACTGAAGATTATAAAATTAAATTACTAAAAAGAGTTTTTGATTAATTTTGCAATAAATAGTTCATGCATAGTTAAAATTAAAATTTATGCTATCAAATACTATGGAAAAAAGGCAAATTTTTATTAAAAATTAAAAACAAGAAATTGTTTTTTAGAAAACGGAGTGCTGGATTATTGTTGCTATTATGATTTAACTTTAACAGGTAGCGTTCAAGAACCAATAATTTTAAAATCGCGCAATTCTAAATTGAGCTCTAAGATCCAATGATCTTATGACTTATTGAAAAGTTCTTAAAAAGTCACAATGCATTTAAATATTTATTTTTCTTATTAAAGATTATAAAACTTAATTACTAAAATATTATGCTTGCTGATATGCCATTATAGCATGTAGTTGATAAACATGGCTTGCTGGCTTTCATCCATTCAAATGAACCAGGTGTTGCAAGTTCAGATTGTGCTAATATAGTTGTATTGGCAGAAAAACCTCCACCTAAGGAAATAGCTGAAGGATCTTTCCCAGAATCGAAAGATCATTTAACGTTAGCAGGTAGAATTCAAGAATCTCAATGAAGCTTTTTGAAACAGTTTTTAAAATCGCACAAAATACCCTAAATTGAGCTCTAAGAACGAATCTAATTACGACTTATTGAAAAGTAAGACTTAAAAAAGTCGTAATACATTTTTAAATACTTATTTTTTTCTTTTTGTTTGTATTTACGTCGGCCAATTATCTACACTATAGGATATAGGCCCTATGGGGCGGGATGCCTTCCGTGGGTTTTTTTTCAAGGGAACCTAACCCGTAATTACTCAAGGTTCGAAGAAAACCACGGAAAACTCCGAACGGTTAGGCCGACGGTCGCGATTGGGTTCGAACCCAGCACCTACCGTCTACCAATTTGGAGGTCAGAACCTCGCGGCCACTGGGGGGGGACTATTATTCGTTTTGAAAATTATAAAACTTAATTATTAAAAATATTTTTGATACATTTTACAATTCATGCATATTTATATTTTTAAAAGTCATATTTATCAAATATTATGCAAACATTTCAATTTTTTTTTTAACAATTAAAAACATTTTTTTTTAAATTATTCAAATCTTTCTTCAGATAATTGTATTTTATTACAAATGACTTTACTACGATAAATGAAACCGAAAACAATTACTTATTATTTAAATTTTCTATATTATCATATTTATATATATATATATATATCATTTAAATTTGTTAATATTTCTAGAATGTATGTTATTTGTAATTCAAAATGAACGTTTTGAATAGATTTTACCAATATCAAAGTAAAGTGAATATTAATTTTCAAAGAATTTTATTTAAAGATAAGTATAAAGTATCGCACTTTACTTAGAGAATGCTCCTTCACATAAAATCACAAAATTATTTTACTTTACTATCTAATTTCATCGTAATAAATTAAAATTAAAAAAGATTATTGGAAACATATCCCAGTTATTTGAAATGTTTATATCATCTTATTTATGTATATAACATTATAATTCTTAATGTTTCAAGAATATACATACTTTGTAATTCAAAATAAATATTTTAAATACATTTAAACAAAGTCTAAGAAAAGTGAATACTTATCCCCAAAGAATTTTATTTAATGATATGTATACCATATTTCAGTTTACAAGTTTCTTCCCATAATTTCAATATTTATATTTCTTTCTTTTATTACTTTTATCGTAATAAAATAAAGTATTAAATAAATGTTTAAATTACAGTAAATATTTGTTAATACGAATGTTAGATGGCAGCACTAAAATTGAAGGCTAATGATTAATAAAACTCCTTTATTTGTCAATAGATGGCAGCAGCACACAAATAGTTTTGTATCAATAATTATTCGTTTGTTAAAAAATGACCATAAAAGACTTAAAACTGGAAATAAAAAATTCTAAACTGTAAATTTCTTTCTAGAATCTAATGCCTGTCATCTATTATTATTTACTATAGAATGAAATGCGACATTGTAGATTTATATGAAGTAAATGTATAAAAACAGACTCCAACTCTTAAAAATGACTTCTTCGTAAATTCCAAAGTTTTAATAATTCACAGTGTTTCATTTGAAAAAAAAGTTACAATTTTTGTATGTTCTCTCAGAAATGAAGTATGGAAGACGAAACAGAATATAAATCAGCAAAATTCCGTAAACATTTATAAAAGCTAAAAACGAATGAAAATAATAATGAAATAAAATATATGCATATGTTTTTTATTAGTATTATTCTGATTATTATTCTGTTATAATTATTTTTATTATTATTGTAATACAGAGATAAATATCTCTCTAGATAAAATGTCATAAAATGTTGTAAGCTATCTTTTTTTTTTCTTTTTAATTCAGTGGAGCGAAAGTAATTGATTCTAATTGATTTATTTAAAATGTATCGTGCACATTTGGAGTAGAATAATTCTATTTTATAAAACTTTTAGTTTTCTTAATTTTATCTTTTTTTTCTTTTTAATGATCTTATCAACAACAAAATTTATAAAGAAATTACTTTCAGACTGAGGAAAGACATATATATATATATATATATATATATATATATACATATATATATATATATATATATATATATATATATATATATATATAAAATAATAATAATAATAATAATAATAATAATAATTAGTAGAATATTAATGAAAATACAAATAAAAAGTCGAAATAAAAATCACTTAATGACGTTTTAAACACGCGTATCGTATTATGTGACATTCACGATCATCCATTTTTGGCATTTAATCTTATAATTTGGCGATAATATTTTGGTCGACGGGAACAGAGTAGTACCTATTATTTCTTAGAAGATTTTATTCAATGTAATTATTTTGTTTTTAATGAATAGTTATCAAGTACTAATATTGCATATGTGATCCGCTTGTATAAAAAGATATTGTTCTGATACGCTTGTTTACGGATATATTGTGTTCTTATTTTATATCTGATAATAGATTATTTCTTATATAAATTTATTTCTTGCCAATTAAAAGATAACAAAATACATCAAAACATTATTTAAAGCAATTGTTTTATTTTTAATAAATGTATATTGAGTATTGCTATTCTAAATAATAAGGTAGAATAAAATAGATTTACAGAACAACATTTACATTGGAACATTTAAAAAAATCCAATTATTTTATTTTTAATAAATATTTAAGAAGAAGTATATTCAGAATAATAATAAAGGGAATTTTGATTTTAAAATAATATTTATTAGAAGATTTTTGACATTGTTCTTATTTAATATCTGGGACACAGAATAATAAATTATTTATTGCATAATTTTATATCTTACCAATAAAAAAATAACAACGCACATCAGAATATTTTTTAACGTGATTATTATTTTTAGTGCATTTATATATCGAGTACGCTTACACTAAATAATAACATAAAATTAAATCGAAGGTACTAGTAGGTTATCCCGCCCACCAAAAAATTATCGCCAAACTATAAGATTAAATGCCAATAATGGATGACCGTGAATGCCACATTCAATGACATTAAATACGATTCACGTGTTTAAAATGTCATTAAGTGATTTTTATTTAGACTTTTTATTAATATTTTTATTAAAAGTCTACTAATTATTTGTTTTTTCGTTATTTAAAATCAAAATTATGTCAATATGTATAATTTGGCTATTAGTTTGGCGATTTGTATAATTTGGAGAAATTGGTCGACGGGATAATAGAGTAGTACCAAATCGAATTTTGAAGAATAATATTTACATTACAGACTTTTCAAAATCGAATTATTTTATTTTAAAGAAAATAATAAAAAGTAAATTGATTTTAATGTAATATTTAGTAGAAGATTCTTTTTCGACGTATTATTATTTTAATGAATATTTATAATAGATGATGTTGCTTATCTGATCGCCTTGTTTATGGAGAGATTGTTTTTATCAAGTTCATTGAATAAAAAACCATTTCTTAAATAAATTTATTTCTTATCAATTAAATAATAACAACGTGCATCGGAAAATAATACGAGAGATTATTTATTTTTGGTAAATATTATCGAGTACTTTTACAAAAATCGTGAAAAATGCAGCATAGCAGCGCCAATGGTAAAGCGAGTAACACCAAAAATTAAACATCACTAATTTATATTAGGGACTAGTTGAATCTGATGTTTGATGGAGATTATTGCAGCAGTTATGGAGATTGATCTGTTGCGATGATCATGAATAATGCAGAATATCAACACCACATCTTAAACAATTTGCACCAAATAATATAAAAGTCTAACTGAATCTAAAGTTTTGTAAAATTCCTTTTATTAGTTCTTGAGATAGAGTAACTACAATTTTTTTTTTCTCGCATTCAATCTCACAGAGTGATAGACAGACTCAGAGACAGAGATTTTCTAAAAACTATCAAATTGGTTTCTGGACCTTTCAAAGCGTATAAACCGTATAAATTTAGCAATTAATAAATAATAATAATAAAAAAATTTAATGGGTTAAAAGTTTTGACGCAGCTGTTTATCTTATGGCTCTAAGAATTTTAAAAATAATGATATTAATTTTGAGTGACGCGATGCTATTAATTAAAAAATGCATTTTCTATTATTTATTTCATCACTTTATTTTTGTTTTATTTATAATACCATGTGCAAAAGTTATCTTCAACATGAAATATGCATAAAACTTTATTCACTGATGCTTTTTCCACATGCATCTCTTATAATTTCAAAATATGAATTTTAAAATACATGATATAAAATTTAAATGACGGCTTTACGTGGCTTTAAAAGATTTGTTTTCCTAGACTTTTTCTAGAAAATAGGAAAGTCTTATTCACTTCATAAAGAACAGATTCATATTATATATTAACTTTTTAAAAAATACTCTAGGCCGTTACAAAGAAAAAAAAAAAAAAAGGACGAACTTTTACTATTGCTAAGGGTTTCAAAAATGTTTTACAGATCTCGAAATATACTGCACGTTGAATTCTAAAAATTTCAGAATAAGATTAGATTGCAGATATAAGACAGTGTTTAAAAAATCGGAACAATATGAGCTACAATGCGAAAAGGCGGCTTTTCGCATTTCCTTTGATCTCAAGTTAGCTGTATATATAACTTCCGCTCTTCGTTCATTCTACGATACGATTTCAGGCGTAAGACTGCGTCACAGGAATACTACCGTCTTCCTTGATTTAAAGCGTATATATTTAAGACGAGGAATGAAAAATTTTCTCGAATTCAATTATTTCTTCTTATAAAGACAGAAGACAGTAAAAAAAATACACTGTAAAAAAACGGGCGAGTTTACGAAGATTGTCCTGGTAATAAAGACGGCAGTACAATTTACTGTTTTTTATCGGAAATTTTTCCATAAATTCCAAAACAGTTTTTTTTAATGTTCTGGAATACACGGGGATTTTTCCATTAAATAAACGGTAAATTGTACTGGCGTCCCGATTACCAGCACAATTGAGGGTGATATATATGTTAAATCAAAACGAACTACTAAATAGGATAATTGTAAAATATATATATGTAATAAATAAAAAAAAATTCGCCATTTTGCCCGCCCTGAGTTTTTTTTAACGTTTTATGGAACATACTTTTATTCTCAGTTTTCGTAATGTATTAATATTTTTAACGGCTAAAGTTCTTTTTATTTTATTTAATTTATTGATTATTTTCTTAAAAAGAACTAGAATGTTTCCTGAATGCTAATATCTTATTGCGAAATCTTAAATTCATTACAAAAATCTATTTTCCTTTTTAGAATTAAAAACATTTATCGAAACTTTAATTTTGTTTTATTACTTAATTAATCGTCTACTAGGGATTCACACGCTTTTCCCGTGGGCAAATTACACTATTACGCGGTTCGTTAAAGAACCCGTGCTTCTAGTCACGCCTATCGGCCATTGGTAGAGAGCGGGTTGGATTATGTTTGCGTTGAAAACGATTCTAATGGATCTTTAAAAACCTTACGTAAAAAGGGGAGGGGCTAAGTTGGCTTAGAATTTTGAGAAAGTCATTTTGACTTGGAAGAGCGTTAGAATGCTTTTGACTTTTCAAGTGCCGGGATTCCCGTGTCGTCTTCGGAATAATTTGGAATGTTGGTGGTGATGCAGGCTTATAACAAGTTGTCTATTATGAATTTGTTGAGAATGGAGAGATGTGGAATAACTGCTCGAAGTGCTCAAAAATAATAAAGGACTAAAAATTGATTTTCTTGCATATTTTTCTGGAGAAACTCCCATAGATCACAACACCATTGCTTCCAACTACGGTCGCTAAACCAACATTGATAAAAAGACAGATGTTATTCCACGATAATCGATACATTATTTCAAGCAAACCTGTTTATTATTTCAAGTAAAACGACGTATTATATATATATATATATATATATATATAATGTTTAACATTAGCAAATTATTTAATTTTTATACACAATGTCTAACGCTGCTTTGTGCATTTTCATTGTTTATCATATAGATTTTTACTTTGTAGTCATTTGATACCCTTTTTTAAGAATTTCCATTTGATTGCTACTTGTTTTTCACACGTTTAACGTGCAAATATTGATGTTGATTTGTAGTATT
Source organism: Maratus speculifer (assembly GCA_964019185.1). Lineage (NCBI taxonomy): Eukaryota > Metazoa > Arthropoda > Arachnida > Araneae > Salticidae > Maratus > Maratus speculifer. The sequence goes on along the minus strand of OZ025289.1, from coordinate 210,870,942 downwards.
ATCTAATGGTTCTATATATATATCAAAATCGTGTGTTCGAAATTGCGTAAAAAATTGCGTGTATTTAAATATTTAGTAAATTGCAGCTTCTTTCATGCATACGTTATTTCAAAAATGAGTATTTTAACATTTTGAATCCGACGTGTTATACCTAAACAAACCGTGTAACATTATAATAATGGAAAACTTAGCTTTAAAATATTCTTCAATAAAGTTAGATTAAATACAGAAATTTATGCATTTAATGCATGCACCAGAAAGTTCTAACTTAAGAGGACACAGCACAATACCTTTGCAACTTTTTTTTCAATTTTGAATAATATTGAAATAAATGTGGTGGACCACAACATGCTAAAAATTAAATAAAAATTTTTACAAATATTGTAAAACAGCCAATTTTACTAAAATTTATTATTTTTATTTAATTTTTTTAATTCCTAAAAATTTTATAAATATGACTATTTTTGCTTCATTTTTTTCACATTCATTAGAATATAATATATAAAACTCTGCATGGATTTTCAGATGTATGGGATTTTGCATTTAATATGATTTTATTTTCTCTCGTGCATATTACAAAAAAATGGAGGAATTTAACAAACTCGCAATTTAGATCTTAAAAAAAAAAAAAAACCTATAAATTTGTCTGTTAAAATCATGCACAGAAATATTAAGTATACCACGGGGAACTAGTAAAAAAATTAAAACCTCTGTTTCCATTAGCAATAAAGCCTTAGTATTTATTGAACAAGTAACTTATAAAAATATGAACAGTGAAAAAAATCGGTCAATGCTTAAATGGGTGCTATTGCGCTGGATCTAATAACAAAATTTACAATATCTGGGGATATAATATGTCGTACAGGTAATAATATGGTGTCAAAATATGCATAATTAAAGAAGCTTTCAGTTAATATATATAAAAAAGAAAAATTATATTTTGATCAATTTTAAGGTAGTGTCCCCCTAAATATAGAAGAGCAATATGAAAAAAAAAGTTCTTAGAATTAAAAAAAATCAGTTATATCGACAAAATGTACATTAAAATTGCATTTAAAATGTTTCTGTAATGATAATAAAAATAGTAATAATGTGCAATAAAAATAGTATTTAAAATGTTTCAGTAAACTCTTAAAACGAAAGAGTGGATTTGGCTTCTCAGGAAAGAGTTGTAATTTATTGAATCGTGAATGAGTTGTTTTTTAAATGCTTTACTCATCTTGATTTAGATTGCTTATTTAAATAAAGAATACTGCCCAGTTAAACTGATGGCATTGAGCTCACAGGCTACAAATACTAATTGTACATTAAAGCCTTATATTTTCAAGGGTTAATTCCGTTCGAAAAAAAAATTAAGAAGGGGAAACAGCTCTCCCCTTTCCTCTTTTTTTTATACTTAATCATTGAATCTCCTATACTATCAAAGACATGCTTTATCATATAAAAAATCTATATCCAAAATTCAGAGCAAATTAGATAATTCTTAATAAAAACCCATTTAGCATTTATATAATTTAAAAGGAGTTATCCCCTTCTTTTATACTTAACCATTAAACTTCCAAAACTATTCAGAGATTTGAACGAAATCTGAAAATTCTGCTTGAAAAACCTATTTATATAAATTAAGAGGGCATTAAGAGGGGGGGGGGCATTAGAACCCCTGTTGCCCCTATTTATACTTATTCAATGAACACTTAATAGCAGTCACGGAATCGCCTCATCAGAATGATCCTAATCTAAATTTTGAACGAAAACTTAATTCTGCATGAAAATCCCATTTATATCAACTAACGGGGGGGGGGATTAGAACCCCTGTTCCCCCTATTTATACTTATTCAATGAACACCTAATAACAGTCACGGAATCGCCTCATCAGAATGATCCTAATCTAAATTTTGAACGAAAACTTAATTCTGCATGAAAATCCCATTTATATCAACTAACGGGGGGGGGGGGATTAGAACCCCTGTTCCCCCTATTTATACTTATTCAATGAACACCTAATAACAGTCACGGAATCGCCTCATCAGAATGATCCTAATCTAAATTTTGAAAACTTAATTCTGCATGAAAATCCCATTTATATCAACTAACGGGGGGCATGAGCCCCCCGTTCCCCCTCTTATACATATCGAATGAACTCCAAAAACTAATCAGGGAAGCGCCTTGTCAGGATATACCTATATACAAAATTTCAAGTGGATCCGATATTTTTATCATGAGTTATCGCGTTACGCACATACGCACATACATACAGAACGGGCGGGCACATAAGCTCTCAGGCTATGATAGCCTGTGAGCTAAAAACTCATCTTGATTTAAATTGTTTAGAAACAACTCACTCAGTTGAGTTTTTTCAACTCTTTATGAGAAGCTGCCTTTTAAAACCCGAGATGAGCGAATTTCGGCTCAACTTGAGTTATTTTTTGGCTGACATTTTAAGAGAGTAAAGACAGAATTCTTTGCAATTAAAATAGCGTTTAAAAAGTTTGTGTAAAGACAGAATTCGGTGTTTTTCAGTAATTAGAAAGCTTCAACTTTACACTGAAAAAAAAAAAAAAAAAAAAAAAAAAATCTGTAAAGTTAATAAACGTTTTCTAGGAAACTGGGATTCTTAGAACTTCTTATGTAGCGATAACAGTAAAAATTCGTGAAACAGAATTAGAAAAAGTTTAGTAAGTTTACAGATATATTTTTAACAGACATTCTTTCTCGTAATTATCCTTGAAGATAAATGGCAGATCAGAAGCGTCTTAAATAAAATAAAATAATAAATATATAAGGTACTACTAGGTTATCCCGTCGAACAAAAATTATCGCAAATCTATAAGATTAAATTCCAATAAGGGATGATCGTGAATGTCACATCCAATGACAATAAACACGATTCACGTGTTTATAACGTCATTAAGGGATTTTTATTTCGAGTTTTTATTTGTATTTTTATTAATATTCTACTAATTATTTGTTTTTTCGTTATTTAAAATAAAAATTATGTCAATATGCATAATTTGGCTATTAGTTTGGCGATTTGTATAATTTGGCAAAATTGGTCGACGGGATAACAGAGTAGTACCATATATAAATATATATATTATTATTATTTTGAAGAAAAGAAAATGCTTGGGGTAGATTTTATCCCAGCGCGTGTGCTCAAAGGTTAAAAGTATAGAAAAAATGTCAAGGACTTTTAAAGTTCATAAAATATTGCAATATCACTTTTTTTTCTGATTTTTTTTTTAAATCTAAGCATTTATTTTACTGTAGAATTAAAATAACATTTTTTTTTTGCTGATAAATATTCTTTCAAAATTGTCAAGCAAATTCAAACATTTATAAAATATGAACTCCCCTACTGAATAATACCACATTTTAAAACATATTTTTTCAGCAATACCTGGATTTCATTGCGTTAAATGCTATTTCACATGGACAGCTTTTATCTTAGAAAGAACAATTTACAGCATGCATGCGATCGTATTTCACCGCTGGCGACATTCATATCCTCTAAAATTGAATCCTTTCTACATATAGCTTTGAATTTCATTTCCGATATGCAACGCAATTTTTAGAACAAACTCGGTAGAGACATTATTTGTTTGTTTTCTTATGTACATTTTTTTAAGGCACGCTGCGTTTTTATTAATATTTATGCCAGTTTCCTTCAGTTTATTTATTCCCTTTCTGCACGCGAGGCTATTTACAAAATATGCGTTCCTTCCTCACCCTCAAAATAAGGATGTGGAACCCGTCGAAATTTGACAAAAGAAAATCATTTAAAAAAGAACTATTTCATTTATTTATAATAAAACTACAATATTAGTTACAGTAAAAAATCTTATATTGGCCAGCTCAACCTCTAGCAAATATTATTTTAAGATAAAATTAGCAAAATTAATAAAATCTAAATTTACCGGGTTTTACAATAAACGTATTTGAATCCCTTCTTTTTTTTTTTTTTTTTTTTTTTTTTTTTTTTTTTTTTTTGCGAGAGAGAGAAAATGGAGTGATTCTGTTGCCCCAATTACAAATTTGGTGCTAAAAATTATAAAAAATTAATGTATCATAAATAAATTCAGATAAAGCTTTCAAACAAATTGCATTTAAAAGAACATACTTTTCTTTATAGGACGGTGTAAAAATTTAAAATGTACGATGTTGAGAAGTGCAAAATTTTCAGTACCGAAAATTGCAAAACCCAAATTGCATGGAAAAGTGTTGCGTTTTTTAATTTCTATTTTTCTATTTTTTTCTTTTTCTTTTTTCAATTTTAAGAGAAAAATGGAGTGATTCTGTTGCCACAATTACAAAATTAGTACTAAAAACTATAAAAAATTAATGTCTCAAAAATAAATTTAGATACAGCTTTCAAACAAACTGCAATTAAAAGTACATTTTTTTCTGTATATGACGATGTAAAAGTTTAAAGTTTGCAATGTTTAGAAGCGTAAAATTTGCAGTAGCGAAAATTGCAAAACGGAAATTAAACAGGAAAATGTTGTCATTCACAAACTGACGCATGCGTTACGCACAGATACGTTTGGCCTTTATAATATAGAAACATAGAATTCTGTATGTACACAAGCATTTTTATCGCAGTATTAATCCATAGATATATCTATATATTATTATTATATACATGATTTGTTAATATTTAAAACAATTAACTTAATTTTTAAGGATTTTTTTTTCTCTAAAATTGCGTTTCTAATATTTAAGCGACAGCTTTCAGGCATATACAAAAAACTTAGCATTTTCAAGAACTTTATTTAAAAAAATTAATGAAAGAAATTTAAAGTAATTTTTTTTTTATTTCAATTAGTTTTGTATTACTATCTTTATATATTATCTTTATCTATTACTATATATTGATTCGCTTTTTTCACGCGAGGTTATTTACAAAATATGCGTTTTATCCACATTTTTAAAATAAAACATAGAATTCTGTCTTTACACAAACTTTTTTATCGTAGTATTAATCCATGTATATATATATATTTATTTAATTATTACATGATTTGTTTATATTTAACACAATTAACATAATTCTTAGGGATTTTTTTTCTAACATTGCGCTTCTAGTATTTAAGCTAGAGCTTTGTGGTACATACATATATAAAATTCTGCATTTTCCTAAACTTTATTTAAAGAATTTTAATGAAAGAAATTTAAAGTATTTTTATTTTTTTATTTTACTTTAATAAGTTTTCTATTATTATCTTTTCAGATGGCTTCTTTAAATTTAAGCCTTATAAGACCCGATTGTTAGAGGTGTTAAAATATTGCAATTTTATTTCAATTTCATATATATGTATATTTTAAGAAAAAAATATTTGGGGTAGATTTTGTTCCAACACATGTGCTGAAAGGTTAAAAGTGTACAAAAAATATCAAAACCTTTCAGAAATGTTAAAATATTTCAATTTAATTTTTAAAAAATCTGAAAGTTTATTTTACTATAGAATTAAGGTACTTTTTTTATGTATATATAAATATATAAATGTTTTTTTAGAAATTGTGATAAATATATTTTTTTTTTAATTGTGAAGCAAATTCAAACGTTTACAAACTATGAACTATGGCCTACTGGGTAATACCAAATTAAAAAAACATATATTTTCTCAACAAAGCTTGAATTTCATTGCGTTAAATGCTATTTCACATGGACAGTTTTTTATCTTAAAAAGAACAATTTACAGCATAAACGCAATCGTATTTCACCACTAGCGACATTCATATCCTGTAAAATTGAATCCTTTCTGCATATGGCTTTGAATTTCATTTCCGATATGCAACGCAATTTTCAGAACAAACTCGGTAGAGGCATTATTTGTTTGTTTTCTTATGTACTTTTTATTTTTTTGGAGGGAGCTGCTTTTTCATTAATATTTATGCCAGTTTCCTTCACTTTATTGATTCGCTTTTCGCACGCAAGGTTATTTACAAAATATGTATTCCTTCTACGCTTTAAAAAAAAAAAAAACATAGGATTCTGTCTGTACACAAACATTTTTAACGCAGCATGTATATCCATAATCCATGTATATATATACATATATTTATTTTTTACATGATTTGTTTATATTTAATACAATTAACTTAATTCTTAAGGCTTTTTTTTCTCTAACATTGCACTTCTGGTATTTAAGCTAGGGTTTTGTGGTACATACATAAAATTTTGCATTTTCCCGAATTTTATTTCAAAAAATAATGAAAGAAATTTAAAATTATTTTATTTTATTTTATTTTAATTAATTTTTCTATTACTATCTTTATCTATTATTATATATTTATTCGGTTTTGGCAAGCAAGGTTATTTACGAAATATGCGTTCCTTCCGCACTTTTATAATAAAACATAGATTTCTGTCTTTACATAAAAACATTTTAAACGTAGTATTAATCTATGTATATATATATATATATATATATACTTATTTGTTTATATTTAATACAGCTAACTTAAATTTTAAGGAATTTTTCCCCTAATATTGCGCTTCTAATTCTTATGCTACAGCTTTCTGTTGCATACATAAAATTCTGCCTTTTCACGAACTTTGCTTGAAGATTTTAGTGAAAATTACTTAAATTAACATGCAATCGTTGATTTTTCAAAACAAACATCTTAAAATTGCTGGCAACGCCAGGTATTTTAGCTAACAGACAATAGATTTCAATTAATCGAGGCAATCAGGTTATAAGGCTTTTCCAAAAGGCTGTATAGTAAACGATTGCATAACTTTAGGGTGCTAGTCACTCCAAGGCCGAATTCACCTCCGTAATGTTAAGTCTATGGGCGTTTGACGAATTTTTATTTCAAAATATCTCCTGAGGGAATTAATATTTTGAACTTCTTTTTTCCGTGTTCTTTTCTTAAAGGATATCTCCCTTTTTAATAGGTTTTCAAAATATTTCTAAAATCTATGCATAATTTATATGAAGTGTTAAACTTTTACTTCCATTTTGTCAGTTTTTAAAACATAAAACGTTAAATTAAGCATAAATTTTAGAAATATTTTTAAAACTTATTAAAAAGGGAGATATCCTTTAAGAAGAAAACACTGAAAAAAAAAATCCCGAAGAATTTTGAATATAAGAATGCATTTAATGCCAGTAGACTTTCTTTCTTTCTAACTGATAACCAGGCCCCTACCTGCCGATTTATCTCAGCTTAACGGGTTAAATACCTGATATCGAGGCGGATGACCTCCTAATTGCCGCGTAGGGCAATAAACGTGATTTTTTTTGCTTCGCATGCCATCGTTTTTGTAGTATTTGCTTCTCGTTGAGAATATTTTGTTTTGCCTGTTATTTAATGTTACATCCTGTTGTTTGTACTACAATTGGCTACTCAATTTGGTGTCGTAATTTAGAACCTTGATCAGATGACGAAACCTTCACCTTGCAAGGCACCTCCAGAGGTATAATTCACAGGTAAATTGGAGGACAAAGCACCCACGACGGATGTAACATGCACACACCCATAAGTCGGCCGTTAAGTGACTAGCACCTTTAAATTCGTATGAAAACGAAATTTCGTGTTTTTAAGCATTTTGGAAAAAGACGTCTTAAATAACCCTGCATACCAAAAAAGCGTATAAATAAATTAAATGAATCTCGCATCAATACATATAAATATTAATGAAAATCCGACGTCTGAAAAATGTAAAAAATGTATTGAAAAAAAAAAATAGTAACACTACTGATATTTTTTGAAAATTTTATTTCACATCTGATAAGATCTGAGTAGATATGTAGAAAGAATTCAATTTCAGAGGCTATGAAATTCGCTAGTGGTGAAATACGAATGTATATGCTAGAAATCGCACTTTTGTAGATGTCCCTATGAAGTGGAACTTAATGTAATAAAATTGAATTATTTCCGAGAAAATGTAGTAAAAACGAGGTTATCTAGAAGAATAGTTCATAAATTTGGGAAGTTGGATTTTCGGTTTCTATTTTTTAGAGGAATTATATAAGGAAAAAAAAATCTTACTTTTATTATGCAGTGAAATAAAAGTCGAGATTCAAAAGAAGAGAGTATTTGGGAAACTTCAAAATGTTTCGAGAAGTCTATGAAACATTGTCAGTTTTATTACAATTTATATATAGATAAGTCAAAGTGTGTGTGTTTGTTTCTTGTACATATGTATTTACAATTTTGAAGTGATTTGTATGAAATGTTGTAAAGAAAAGATGAGATTTTATGGTTTGTTATTAAGTCACATGAGAATAATAAGAATCTATCTCTGTTTCTGAAAAAAAATGACTTACCGATAAAGAAATGTTCTATTTGTATCTATGAAGGCATTTCGGGATTAAAATAATGTCATATGATTGTAAGGTCGTATGTAAATTATATATAACATCATTTTGATGCAAAAATGCCTTCACAGATACAAAGAGAACTTGTCTAAGACAATTTTTACACAAACACAGTCAGCACTTTATTATTCTCATGCGGTGATTAGTTAGGAGAAAGTTCGTGGAGTTAGGAGTGAGTTCGACCACTTACTGTTGTCCATTCAATAGGAGTGATTTTTCTCAAAATACTATTTGAAGAAACCAAATTTTATCATTTCTTGATAACTTGAATGAAGTTCTTTATCTTACTGGATTATAGAAATGAACTTTGAAATTACTATGTTTAAGGTCCACTTCTTTAATAATTCCAAAATACAAATTCCTTTTCTACATACATGCAAAAATGTAATTTTTTTGCACTTTGAAAGGTATAATATCTTTACTTTCTAAAAATTAGTTGAGTCTGATGCATGGTAACACCGTATACATGTTTCATTTACAGGAACATGCATGTGGTAGGAACAAGTTTCAGTTACTGATAAGCAGCTCTGAAACTGTGGTTTTTAAACTAAAAAGCAGGAATGTGTTTTTTACGAATTTGGTATGTCCCAACAAGTATGCCAAAATAAGCAGATTTTCACTTTCATTATTCTTTTTCTGATTTTATCCTACGCCTTTCATAAAGTATTCTTTTTAATGTAAAATTATTAAGATTCGTTTTAATTATAAACCTAAGCGGAAATAATTGAAACCATACAAAATGTAGGCTTTAGGCATAATTTATTTTTAATTAATTGCTAAGCTTTGCAAAAGGCTTTGTTTTTGGTTACTATTACATAAAGATAATAATAAAAAATATAAATTTAAATGGCTTTCCCAGATAAATATTTATTAGTGACTACAATAACAATACTTTGGCTGTATTGATTTGACATAATGTTCTTTCAGCTTGTTTTCAAATCTCCATCTTGAAATTCTTGGTACATAACACTATCATAAAATACTATCAGAAACGTGAATTTCAAATTTTTATTTTGTGTTCTATGAGAGATATGAAAGACTTAAATGAGTAAAATTTGAAGATTTAAATATTTTGGGAGTTTCTTTGATGAAGGAAAATCAAGTGCTGGACTTCCATCATATTAGGGTTATTGTACAAAAAGTTTCAAATTTTTAAAAATGGTCAAGTAAACAATGCTGGACAACTTGTAATGGATTGACCCGGATTTTGAATGTTTATGAGTCATGATATGCAGACGTGCAATATTCAAAAATAAATTTTGTAGATTTATAGTACTCAAACAAAATAATTTGCACAAAACGAGAATAACAATAATCAAAATAAGTTCATCAGGAAAATAACTATGCGTATTTAAATGTTAAAAAAAATTATGTAAATAGCTTTGCACATCAAATGCAAATAAATAAAGGAAAATCGCACGAGTACATTAATATTAATACAAATTCAGCTTCTGAAAAAAGTTAAAAATATATAAGAAACAATAACACAACAACTCTACTGAAATATTTCCTAAATTGCGTTTTTTATTGTGGAAGATATTTAAAGATATAGTAGAAGGAGTTCAATTTTACAGGATAGAAAAGGTCGCATGAAGTGAAATAAGAATGTAAAGTGAATGCTTGAGATTATTCTGCCAAATATAAAAGCAATCTCTATGAAATGGAATTTAACTGAATGAAATTAAAGGATTTCTTTAGAAAATGTAGTAAAATGGCGGTATTTCATCCTGTAGGCCAGTTCATATTTTTGTTGTAGGTAAACTTTGCTTCCCAACTTTAAAGAGAATTTTAAAAACCTTTTTATTTCCTACCGTAGTGAAATAGCTCCTGAGACTTAAAAGAAATGTATATTTTAAATACCTTAGAAATATGTCGCAACTTTGCCATAAGCTATGTCAGCTTCTATGTTTGGTTAAATTTTGCAGTCAAAATGCAAATCTTTTGGCTAAAGGGAAAAAAATCCCGCTTTTTATAATAAAATTCTATGAAGCGACAGCAATAATTCTTAATTTTTTTTTCGAAATTCGCAAATTTTCTGTATGCTAATATTTATGATTTTTGTTTTTACACTATTGCAATCAGAAAAAAATGTACTGTTTTATGTAAATTCAACCTTAGCAAAGCGTTTTTATCAGCTGACAATTAAATTATAAAAAAATAATACAGATACATAAATTAGTTCCAGTTTTTCACTTAGGAGGATAATAATAAAGAAAATGGAGATTTTTTTTTTTAATCCTAATTATAGAGATTTATTGGATTGCCTTGATATACAGACGTGCAATGTTAAAAAAATAATTTTGGAGATTTATTGTACTAAAATAAAATAATTTACACTAAACGAGTATAATAATAACAATAAAATCATAAAAATAACTATATGTATTTCAGTTTTTTTAATAAACACGTGTCTTATGAAAATCCTTGTCTATCATATTCAAATAAATAAAGGAAAATCATAAAAGTACATTAATATAAATATAAATTCAACCTCTAAAAAAAGTAAAAAAATGCATAAGAAAACAACAATAGCAACAAAAAAACCTTTACTAGAATTTTTTATAAATTGCCTTTCTTATCATTGAAGAAATTCAGAGTTATATGTAGAAGGAATTCAATTTTACAGGATAAAAAATAAATCTCGCTAGAGATGAAATACGAAAATATAGAGTATTCTAGAGATTGTTCTGCCTCAAATAAAAGTTGTGTCTTTGAAGTGGAGTTTAACTGAATGAAACGAAAGGATTTCTTAGAAAATGACGTAAAACAGTCGTATTTCATCTAGTAGACCAGTTCATACTGTTGTGATAGTTGAACCTTGTTTCCTAACTTTTCAGAAGATTTTCAAAAAAATCTTTTCCTTTCCTCTTGCAGTGAAACAGCTGATGAGATTTTTAAAAAAGCATATTTTATTGGGTCTTCGAAAAATTTCTCAAAAAAATTCTTAGAAAATGTTTTATGTAATAAAATTCTGAGAAGTTACAGCAATAGTTACAAATTTCCGAAATTTGAAAACCTGTATATACTAACATTTGCTACTTTTCTTAATACACTTGCGTTCTCAAAAAAAAAAAAAAAAAAAAAAAAAAAAAAAAAAAATGTAAATTAGACTTTAGCAAAGCGTTTTTATCTGCTGCCATTTCTATTAAAAAAATAAAAAAAAAATAAAAAAAAACCCTACAAATACATAAATTAGTTCCGATTTTTCACTTAGGAAGATAATAGTAAAAAAAAAAAAATGCAGGAAAGTCACACCAATACATTAATATTAATATAAATTCAGCCTCTGAAAAAATTTAAAAACTACACAAGGAAACAAAAAACTTCTAGTACAATTTTTTATAAATTGCGTTTCTTATCGTTAAAGAAATTCAGAGTTATATATAGATTGAATTAAATTTTACAGGATAAAAAAATGTCTCTAGATGTGAAATACGAAAAATATAGAGCATGCTCGAGATTGTTCAGCCTAAGATAAAAGCTATCTCTGGGAACTGGAATTTTATTCAATGAAACGAAAGGATTTCTTAGAAAGTGCCGTAAAATTTTGGTATTTCATCCAGTAGGCCAGTTCATATTTTTGTGATGTAATTGAACTTTGCTTTTAACTTTTCAGAGAAATTTTAAAGAATATTTTTCCTTCCTCTTGCAGTAAAATAACTGTTGAGATTTAGTATCGATTGTAATAGTATCGATAGAAATATTTCGCAGCTTATTGATAAAGCATTGTAAGTTCTATGTTTGGTTATATATTTTTTAAATTATCGGCTAAAATAAAGAAAAAAATCACGCTCTTTGTATAATAAAATTTTGAGAAATGACAGAAATAATAGTTAATTTTTCTATAATTTGTAATCACGTGTATATTTTTTGTTATTACACTTGCGCTCTCAGAAAAAATGTATTGTTTTATGTAAATTCAACCTTAACAAAGCCTTTTTTTTTATCTGCTGCTACTAATATAAGAAAAACCTATACAAATACATAAATAAATTCGAAGTTTTCACTTAGGAGGATAATAAAAAAGAAAATGCAGATATTTGTTCATCCTAATTATCGAAATTTATTTCATTGCCTTAATATACAGACGTGCAATCTTTTCTGCAAAAATTTCAGAGATTTATTGAACTCAAACAAAATAATTTGCGCAAAAAGAGAATAATAATAATAATAATAAATTCATAAAAAATAACTATGGGCATTTAAGTTTTTTGGAATAAACACATGTTTTATAAACATCATTGCATATCTAATCTAAATAAAAAAGAGGAAAATCGAACGAGTATATTAATATTCATAGAAATTCAGCCTCTGAAAGAAGTAAAAAAAAAAAAAAAAAAAAAAAAAAAAACATAAGAAAACAAAAAACAAAAAAGCCTACAGATTTTTTTCATAAATTGTGTTTCTTATCGTGAAAGAAATTCAGAGATATCTATGAAAGGAATTCAATTTTACAGGGAAAAAAGTCGCTAGAGGTGAAATACGAGTATATAGTGCATTGGTTCTACCTAAGATAAAAGCCATCTCTGTGAAATGGAATTTAACTCAATGAAACTAAAGGATTTCCTAAAAAATGCTGTAAAAAAGAGGGGTACTTCATCCAATAGAACAGCTCACATTTTTCTGATAGTTGATCCTTGCTTCCCAACTTTTCAGAGGATTTTACAAAAGCTCTTTCTTTATTCCTGCAGTGAAATAACTGTTGAAATTTAAAAGCAAAGTATTTCTTATGAATCTGTAGAAATATTTTGCGGTTGTGACATAATATAAGGTTAGTTTCTGTGTTTTGTTAAAATTTTTGTCAAAACAATCGGCTAAAAGAAAGAAAAATAATCACGTTTTATGTAATAAAATGCTAATAAGCGACAGCAATAATAGTTAATTTTTTTTTTCGAAATTTGTTATCCTGTATATACTAATATTTACTGCCTTTATTATACCACTTGCACTCTCAGAAAAGAAATGTATTGTTTTGTGTAAATTCAACCTTAGCAAAGCGTTTTTATCTGATGTCAATTATATAAAAATATGCATACAAATACATAAATTAGTTCCAAATTTTCGCTTAGGAGGATAGTCGTAAAGAATATGCATATATTTGTTCATCCTTATTATATATATATATTAATATATATATATATATATATAAATCGGCATAGTATTTTTGAATTTTTAATGCCCTTTTTAAGCTAATTCATTGAGTTCGTAATTAATAAAATCATTATCATCTATTTGACCAATTCAGCGATGCTCCTTTTATCTTCAGAGTTTGTATTTTTTTATTATTAATTTCCTTCACCATAGTACGCTGAAACATGTATGTAGAGGATGACCAGTAAATAAGATTTCAAGATTAAATATCTCAAATTAAAGATCGATAGAGTAACATGGTAAGCGGATTTTTTATTACATCAGCCTTAAAAATGTTATACAGAAGTTTTGATCGGTGAATATTTTGAAAGATTGCGCTCTAATTGTAAAGAATACTTGACATGACATTTTTATTGCTTTAGATTACTTGTAGTGAACGAGTGTTTCAGCGTAAAGGGAGTTTTTCATCGCCATATTTTCAGGATTTTTTGACTTAAAATTCTTGGAATTTCGAAATTTTAAAATTTAATTTCGAAAATCGTTAAAATATGGCCCTGTAAGCCGAAAAACGCGTTCTCTCCAAACAATTTAAAGCAAGAAAAAAGTCCAGTCAAGTATTCTTTGCAATCAGAGCACAATCTTTTCAAAATATTCACCGTCCAAAACTTCTGTGTAAGATTTTTTCAGGATACCTAATAAACAAACCGTTTATCGCATAATTCTGTCGATCTTTGTTTTTGCGAAATTTAATTTTGAAATGAGGGTCTTATTTAATGGACAACCTGTATTAATGGGGCAGTTTACAGAAAAATTGGCAAGGTAATTTAACATTTAATGAAATATTTTCTAATCGTGAAAATATTGACTCCTAATTTTTACACAGACGGTAATTATATCGCGAAATAAATTAAATTTTGTCAATACACCCAGAGCAGTTATTTAAAAACATTCTTCAACGTTCATATTTTTGTCACTTTCGTGTTTTAAAAAATGCTGAGGTTTTTCAGAATTTGAGATACATAGATATTTAAACTTTTTTGTACATATTCTTTATTGTGTAAGTGGTAAATCAGCGTATGAAATTAGTCTTTAGGTTTTTGTTGTAAAATTTTATTAAATAGAGGTACATAAATATGTGTTAGGTTTTATTGTTTTTCATTATGGAAATCAGTTAAAAATTTGTATTAAATGTAATAATAGCTGCATCTAGAAATTCCCACACATTCTTGTGTAATGCACATTTGAAAATCTTTTTAAAAAATTAGCAAAAATACCAATACTAATATTTTTAGAACAATAAAACTGATTGGTAAAGTTATCATAAGAACGTAATACTTCCAATTGGATGAAAAATTGCCTAGGTCACGAATCAAAGCCATATCCTTGACTTAAAAGGCCAATGCTTTTACTGTTTAAGCTAAATGGGCCAACAGCTGGCAAGCATTTTTCGTTCAGATAACCTAATAGGTCACAACACGTGGTCTGTCGTGTAGACAGTTGCAGTTAAAAAGCTTCATATAACGATGGTTACGTAGCTATATTATTATTTTAACACAATCAAATTAAGTGGTAAGTTATCATATGAACGAAATACTTCCAACTGGGCAAAAAATTGCCCAGTAAGAGGCCACGAATCGAACCCAGATCCTTGGCTTACGGGGCCAATACTTTACCGCTTAAACTAAATGAGGCGACAATCGGCGAGCATTTTTCGTTCAGATAACCTAATAGGTCTTAAATTCTGGGCTGTCAATAAGACAGTTCGACAGAATAAATCGCAGGGAAGGAGCTACATATAACGATGGGTACGTAGATGTACTATTATTTTTAACAAAACCAAACTGATTTGTAAAGTTATCATTCAAACGGAACACTTCCAACTGGGCGAAAAATTAATCGAGCCCAGGAATCGAGCCCAGATCCTTCGCTTACAAGGTCAATGCTTTACCGTTTAAGCTAAATGTGTCGACAGCCCGCGAGCATTTTTCGTTCAGATAACTTTATAAATCACAACATCTGGTCCGTCATTTAGACAGCTCAACAGAATAAACCATAAGTAAAAGATCTTCATATAACGATGGGTGCGTACGTCTGAATAAATAAATGCAAAATGTATGTATTTCTATCTATTTATGCTACGATAAAACTTTTTCTACCGAACAGATTTCATCCTGATAGAAGGTAAATTTCAATCAATCTCTATAACGGAAGTTAATTTTCCTTGAATTGAGAACTTTAAGCTAAAACTAAGTTTTGAAAAATGTATTCTTTTAAAAAGAAGTTTTAATTTTTCTAAACCAAGTATGCTTCCTTCTGTTTAAATGTCCATCCATACTCTTTCTTTTGAAAAAAAAAAAAACTTCAAAGAATACACATCAAATAAAATATTTTGGAAGCATGCTACCTTAAAATCATTTCGTCCCCCTGCTACTGTAAAGTAATCCCCCCATTCCACTGTGTTGCCATTTATTTTCTAGAACAATCCCTAAATAATAATAAATGATGTCATATTGTTTATTTAAAACCCATTAATGAGTATTTGTAGTATTATTTTAGCTTTTGGAACATAGAGATTATAGAAGAAAGACTAAATCTTTTAAAACATCGCTGAAAATGAACTATAGACTATACTTATTATACATTCCTGGAAAACGTGCTGTATTCTATCTCAGTGGTGCATACCAATGTAATTATGACTGAAGTATCGTAACACCAATAAAACAAAGTGCAAACACTATTTTTCTTCGTAGAATTTAATGTACAGGAAATATTTTGTAGATCCCTTAAACTAACAATAAATATTAAAACTTTTATTTTTAATACTGAAAATTCTGTTGGATACTAAATAACTTGTGAAAATTCTATGGGATAAACACTTTTAAACGATATTAGAAAATGTTAAAAATAACTAAACATTAGAATAAGTAATAATAATAACAATAATAATAATAATAATAATAATAATAATAATAATAATATGAAACACTTGCATTTTTGAGGATTTTTTCTTGAAGTATAAATAAGCCATTATTTAAAATACCGCTCTGTTCTCAAATCCGCTCGCAAAATGTTTTTATTATTATTTTGCTTTTGTTAAGGTGCAGATTTTTCTTTTGAAGAGAATTTTATGAGGCGGAAAGTAAACTTATATCAATCTATAATACAAAAGATAATTTACGTCCAATAAAAAGTTCTAGAAAGAGATTTTAAGTTGTAATGAATTTTTGGATTAAAAAACTGTATATTCATAACTTTTTTTCCTTACTAAAGTTTGAATATATTTTTGTTCAGAAATGCATGAAACTAGCAGGGTTGTTGTTCAGAAACTATCTAACTGCAACTATTTTCCTGTTTTATTTGAAAAACAATTGATCCTTCAGAAAATAGTGCCAAAGTCGGCTTTTTTAAATAAACTTTTTCAACAAAAGTAGAAAAATCAGTCAACAAAAGAAGGAAAACGCCTTGTCACTTGATCAAAATCGCTTATAATTCGATGGATAATTTTTTGTTTGAAAACCATTGTCAGTCTTCGAATTTTATATCTTTCCATTAAAAAATAAATTTGTAAATGTGTCAAAACATTTTGCGTATGTTAAAGAGAGCAGTTGAGAACAGTCTTAAATTATATATGCTTGTCTAAATTGACTAAGCATCGCATATCAATACATCATGCCATTTAGATGGAAAATATAGATTTCAGATGCCATGAAAACTAGCTGTTGGGGACCATCGTAATACTTGCCCATCATGGATATGCATAATATAACATATGGAAATAAAACATATGTAAACTATATATAAAATGCATTGCAATTCCAAAACAAAATTTAAACATACTAGGTGGAACCTGTCAAATTTCGACGAAAGAAAATGTTTAGGAAGGAACTGTTTCATTGATTTATAATAAACCTACAAAATTAGCTACAATAAAACATGCGTCTTAGACTGATCAATCTACCTCTCAAACAAATATTATTTTAAGTTAAACAAACAAAAAGAAAAAAAAGTTTCAACAAAACTCAGTTGTCCAAATTATTAAAATTTAATCACATATGTTATTTGTTGAGGCTCTTATGTTTGATATAAAGGGAATGAAAAAAAAATTTCTAACGGACATGATCATAGAATTCCCAAGTGAAATCTAAATCCGTCATTATTTTCATCGTCTCAAAATTTACATACGCACTTTTCATAGTATTTTAATTTGATCATTTTAAAATTACTCGCTTTTTTATATAAAAAGCGTTATTTGCATCAGCTGAAAGCATTACATTTTTACGGATCCAGTCTAAAACAATTTTTATAGAAAAGTATGCATATCACGTTATTAGGACGGAATATTACACAAACGCAGCAAAAACAATATTCAAGACACTCGATAAAATAAATCGGATATCTGATGATTCACAAATCTTCACTTATTTATTTATAATAGCTCCATGTTTTATCAGATATCATTCATCAGAATATATCATTACATACACAAGGATAAATAAAATTTCTCTCGTTTAGCTTTCCGATACAAACTGATTAAATGGGGCAAAATCACTCAAATATAATTTAAAATACATTTTTGTTAAGAGAATGTGTTGTATCCTTTGTAAATTAAGTTTGCAATAAACTAGAAAAGCATTTAATTGATGAATAAAAACGCACTAAAATTAAAATCCATCGGATCTTATATCAGACGATTTTTTTGACATGATATTTTTATTTCAAAATGTATCAATTAAAAAAAAATATTTCTGTTGCCACAATTATAAAATTCGTACTAAAAACTATAAAAAATTATAACTCATAAATAAATTGAGGTACAGCTTTCAAACAAATTGCATTTTAAAGTTTTTTTCTCAATACGACGATATAAAAAAATGAAAATGTGCGACTTTTAGAAGTGTAAAATTTGTAGTACCGTGTTATGCACAGATGCGTTTTACCTTTATAATATAGGTATTTAGATACATGATAATGCTAATGAACCGATTTCGAAAAATTATATAAAACATCAAACTACTCAAGTAGTACCGAATTACGTAAAAGAAAAATCCCTATAACTCCAAAAATAATAATCATATTAACTAACAGTTTATGCTTAAGACAAATCGTTTCATTTTAATTTAAAAATATCTTTGAATTGAAATTTGAATGGAATACAGGATCACGAAGAATGGAAAAATGTGGAAAACGGGATTAAAAATACCTCGCAACTAATAATCCAATCGACTTCGTTCCTTATGCAAAATTTGTGTTATTTTATTGCTTTTTACGTCCACTCCTAACTAAAAATTTCGAAACTTTCTATATAACTTTCATCAAAACAAATTTTTTGAGAGTAAGAAAAAAAAAAAAAAAAAGATCAGGATAATCGATGTTACTCGTATTAAATAGACTTTGCCATTTGTTTGCGATATAAAGCGTTTATAAAATGTGTAAATCCCTCGAAAATATTTTTTTCGACTTTCAAAACCATTTCAAGTTACCCTATAAAACGTATGATAGCTAAGTAAAAATACGACCAATTTAACGGAAGGGGGGAGGATGACAAAATAATGGGCTGCATTTAGATTCAAGTTGCGTTTTAGATGTAAATTTTGGGGATGAATTGGGGATTAAAAAAATAATAATGAGATGCTTGCCCTTCAAGTTATTCTACTATTTAAAAGTAACCCTAAGAAATCCACTGAAAAACTCTTAACAATAACTTTTCTACTCGTTGACCACTAGTTAATTATTCTGTCATCATGTAACATTATTACCAGAACTTAAGAAATTAAAATGCATATAAATATAAAGTCTAAAGCGTTAAAAATATATATAAAATAAAATAAAATAATAAAAGCTGATATTTTGTGTGAAGTAAATATACATTTACATTCCTCAGAAGAACTTTCATTTCATTTAATTCAAACACAGCAGTTTTAAAGAAAAGGATAAAATGGTTATTTCGAAACGAATTAACTAAACATAAACATATGTTCTTTTTAGTGAAATTTTCTTACATAAATTGGAGTAATCGACTTTACTGAGTAATAAAATTTATATAAAAACAAATCACATTCTAAAGTTTATGTATAGTAAAAATAAATTCTTTGTGAAGCGGGAATTGAGCTTCCTTTAGAAGGAAATCTAGAAAATAAAATTCTGAATTCACAGGATATAAAAGTAGCTGAAGGCAAAAAGCGAAATCAAGTAAAAAGTTTCTTTCTATAAAATAAAAGGCTTCTCAAAAAGAAATCAAGCAAAGAAACATGCAACCAACAACATACATGTAGAAGCATACAACCCGTATAAATGTTCAAAAGTAAATTTACTTTAGGGCTGAGTTTTTTAACACCTTTTATCTCTCTATTAAAAGCAGGAATTACTGAATATGCATGGTGTGCCGTTTCAAATGCCAAGAAAAAATACAATCGATTTAACGAAATAGGGGAAGGGGAGGTTATAAAAAAATGAGCTACATTCCGATGCAAGTTGCACTTCAGATGGAAATTTTAGGGAGCAAATGCGAGGAATAAGAAAGAAAGTAAATGGGTTACTTTCCCTTTCGGTAATATTTCTATGGTAATCTTATGCAGGAATTCACTCAAAAAATGTCTAACATTAAATATTCACATTATTGACCTGTAATAAATTATTCTGTCTTCATCTAATCTTATTAACAGAACTTAAGAAATTAAAATGTGTATAGATATCAAGACTAAAGTGTTTAAAAAATATAAAAAAAAATAATAAAAGCTGACGTTTTGTGTAAAATTAATGTACATTTACATTTCTTGGAGGAACTTTCATTTCATTTTTTTAAACAAAGCAATTTTAAAGAAAAAGGTAAAATGTATAGTTAAAACAAATTTGCTTAAATAAACAGATGTTCTTTCTAGTGAAAATTTCCTGCATAAATTGGAGTAATTGACTTTACAGAGTAATAAAATTTATATAAAAACAAACCACATTCTACTTTATGAATAGTAAAAATAAATTCTTTGTAAAGCGGGAATTGAACTTCCATTAAAATAGAAATCTAGAAAATAAAATTCTGAATTCACAGGTTATAAAAGTAGCTGAAGGCAAAAAGCGTAAAAAAGTTTTTTTCTATAAAATAAAAGGCTTCTCAAAAACAAATCAAACAAATGAAGTAGAAACATACAACCAATATATAAGTTAAAAGATAGAAAACCAACGGTTATAAATGCATAAATAAAGTATGAAAAGGGAGCAAACAACTGTTTCGAATCTACTATCGAGATTCTTCTTCAGTGCAAAAACTCAGCGAGCTAGACAACGCAAAACTGAGCAAAGAGACAGAGAGATGCAGGCTTATATATCCGCTATGGGAACGATCCCGCCTTAAGGAAATCATCTAATGAGAAAAAAGCAGCCTGAACAACTGAGTGGAGGTTCCAACATGAGGCTGCTTTCTTCTCATTGGTTGCTTTCCTGTAGGCGGGATCGTTCCCATAGCGGGTATATAAGCCTGCGTTTCTCTGTCTTTTTGCTCAGTTTTGATTTGTCTAGCTCGCTGAGTTTTTGCATTGAAGAAGAATCTCGTTAGTAGATTCGAAACAGCTGTTTGCTCCCTTTTCATACTTTATTTGTGCATTTATAATCGTTGGTTTTCTATCTTTTAACATTTTTGCATAAAGGCTCTATTTGCTATTTCAATATATAAGTGTTTAAAAGTAATTTTACTTTATGCTGATTTTTTTAATGCTTTTTATTTCTCTTTTAAAAGGAAGAATTACTGGATATGCATGATACGCGTTAAACAAAACAAATGACATAATTTTTCTGTATTATATTACAGAATGCTTTTTAAGCGGTTTTCCAAATATTAATTTGCACAATACAGACATAATTTGAACGTGTTTGCAAACATGAACTTTCAAGAAAGAAGGAAAAATTAATTTCATTACTCGTGCTGTTATGGTTTTCTTTTCGAGGGCAAACTTAAAAAATAAAACAACGATTATCAGCCAAACGTATTTGGTATTAACTTTTAAATTTAAATATATATAATTACACGTGTTAAGATACAAGTGTTAAAAAAAATTAAAGTAAAAAAAGCTGATTTCTGTGAGAAATAAATATACATTTACATTTCTGGAGGAATTTTCATTTCATTTAATTCAAACAAAGCCGTTTTAAAGAAAAGGATAAAATGTATATTTCGAAACGAATTTACTTAAACAGACGTTTTTTCTGGCGAAATTCTCCTGCATAAATTGGAGTAATTGACTTTACAGAATAATCAAATTTGTATAAAAACAAATCACATTCTAAACTTTATGAACAGTAAAAGTAAATTCTTTGGGAAACTTCGAATTGAACTTCGATAAAAAAAGTAATTCTAGAAAATAAAATTCTGAATTCACAGGATATAAAAGTAGCTGAAGGCAAAAAGCGAATAGAACTAAAAAGTTTCTTTTTATAAAATAAAGGGCTTCTTAAAAAGAAATCGAACAAATGAAGTAGAAACATACAACCAATATGTAAGTGTTTAAAAGTAAGTTTACTTTAGGGCTGAGTTTTTTAATGCGTTTTATTTATCTTTTAAAAACAGGAGTTACTGGGTCTTCATGATACGCCGTAAGCAAAATCACATTCTTTCTGCATTCTGTTGTAGAATATTATTTATATGCTTTCACATATATTAATCTGTGCAATACAGGTATAAATAGAAATCGTTTGCAAACATAATCTTTTATGAAACAAAGACAAATTAATTTCAATGCTCGTGCTATTATGATTTTATTTTCAATGCTAAACTTAAAAAATAAAAGAACGGTTAGCTACCACATATATTTTGAATATATTTTGTATTTATTTTTAAAATTGAATGTTTAAAATTAACCATATAAAGACTAAAATGCTTAAAAAAAAAAAAAAAAAATTAAGTAATAAAATCTGACGTTTTATATGAAGTAAATATACATTTACATTTGCTGGAGGAATTTTCTTTTAACTTAATTTAAACAAAGTAGTTTTAAAGAAATGGATAAAATGTATAATTCAAAACAAATTTACTGAAAATATATAGATTTTCTTTCTGGCAAAATTTTCCTGCATAAATTGGAGTAATTGGCATATACAGAGTAATAAAATTTGTATAAAAACAAATCACTTCCTAAAGTTTATGAACCTTAAAAATAAATTATTTGTGGATCGGGAATTGAGCTTCAACAAAAAAGAAATTTAGAAACAAAATTCTGAATTCACAGGATATAAAAATAGCTGAAGGCAAAAAGCGAAAACAACTAAAACGTTTCTTTCTATAAAATAAAAAACTTCTCAAAAATAAATCAAACAAATGAAGTAGAAACATTCAACCAATAAATAAATGTTTAAAAGTAAATTTAATTTGAGGGCTGAGTCTTTGAATGTCTTTTATTTCTCTTTTAAAAATAGAAATTACCGTAAAATGGAGTGAATAGGAACAGCGGGGTGAATAGGAACGAAACGTCCCGGTCATACAAATAAATTCATTATAAATATATGTGATGATATTTTTTAGTTGCCAACTTTTTTATAAGAAGGTATTGACATTAAGAGTTGGGAAATTCAGTTTTGACATGTTGGCACCATTACCGGGGTATATAAAAAAACTTCAAGAGAATCTTCAAAAACCTCATTTTTTCAACGTCTTTAAAACTTTGTACGTAACTAGAGTATTTTTTTTGTATTCTAAACCTAAGAGAGGGGATTTTTTATTAATTATAGACCTGTAAACGATATGCCGATACGCTGTATTAATTTCTACTTATTTCTTAATTACATAATGAAAAAATGAAAAATGGCTTGTAACATCAGAAGTTTAAGATTTACGGAGTGAATCGGAACACGTTTTCTCTCATGATTTATTTTTCTATACAGCAATAGTTTCATGTAATATATAACAATACATATTTGAATATGTATTGTAAGAACATTTTGTTTCTTCTAATTACTTGAAGAGTTTAAAGGTGCCAAGAAAATACTTGGTTAAACAAAAAAGTCAATGCCTAATCCAACAGACGTGGAACACACAAAGACAGAATTTAAAAATAGCAAATTAGTTGCACACAAAAACTGCACAGAATTATTCTCTGACATCTACAACATTATTCATAAATCTCAAAATGAAAAACCAATTAAAAAATAGAGGGATGCAAACAGTACTAAGAGCTGGGGATGAGGGCGTATTAGTAGATCGTTTTAATACATGCAGCGATTGGGGCTACTGATTCACTTACCCAATGACTACTAGCAGAGGATAACACAAAACAACGCTGAATTTGGAAATAAGAGTATTAATCGAGTATTATACGAGTATTATACGAAAATGTGGGTTATTTTCCCTTTTATTAATAATTATACGGTAAGATAACATAGAAATTTACTGAAAAAATCTCTAATATAAACAATTCAACTCAATGACCAATAATAAATTATTTTGTCATCGTTTAATCTCATTAACAGAACTTAAGAAATTAAAATGTTTATACATATCAAGACTAAAGCATTTAAAAAATGTTAATAAACAAATAAATAAAATAATAGAAGCTGAAGTTTTGTGCTATGTAAGAATACATTAACGTTTCTCGGAGTAAATTTCATTTAAGTGAAATGAAACGCTTTTAAAGAAAAGAGTAAATTGTATATTTCGAAACAAATTCACTTAAAATAAACAGACGTTCTTACTGATGAAAATTTCCTGCATAAACTGGAGTAATTGACTTTACAGAGTAATAAAATTTGTATAAAAATAAATCACATTCTAAATTTTATGAACAGTAAAAGTAAATTATTTGGGAATCGGGAAGGGAACTTCAATGAAACATAAACCTGGAAAATAAAATTCTGAATTCACAGGATATAAAAATAGCTGAAGGCAAAAATCGGAAAAAAGAATTCTATGAAATAAAAGGCTTCTCTAAAAGGAATTTTAAAAAATTAAGTAGAAACATACAATCGATATATAAGTGTTTAAAAGCAAATTTACTTTAGGGCTGGTTTTTTTTTAATGATTTTTATTTCTCTATTGAAAACAGGAATTACTGGATATGTATGATACACCGTAAAGAAAACAAATGGTATCACATTTTTTCTGTATTATATTGTAGAATGTTTTTGAAGTGGTTTTTCCAAATTTGTGCAATACAGGCAGAAATGGAAAAATTTCGGAAACATAAACTTTTTATGAAACAAGGACAATTTAATTTGAATGCTCGAGGTATCATGGTTTTCTTTGCGAGGGTAAACGTAGAAAATAAAAGAACGAATGTCCTCCACATGTATTTTGCATTTATTTTTTTATTTCAATGTTTAAAATCAAAAGTCATTTTTGATATTTAAAAATCAATCATTTAAAAAAATCTTAGTTGACTTCTAAAATGCATAAAATACTAATAATATATGCATTTGAAAATAGCGATTTGTTATCAACAGTGTAAATGCCAATAAATATAAAAACTTTGTTAAATCACCATAAAAGAAAAATTATACAGGACGCGTTTCGAGCTGCAAAATTACCGCTCGTCATCAGCTGGTCCAAACAAAGTGCGACATTTTGTCGCACTTTGTGTAATCTCCTCCCTCTTTATTTCACTGTTATTTCCATGTCGCACTTTGTGTAATCTCCTCCCTCTTTATTTCACTGTTATTTCCACTCTGTCCGTTGTGACACGTGTTTGGACCAGCTGATGACGAGCGGTAATTTTGCAGTTCGAAACGCGTCCTGTATAATTTTTCTTTTATGGTGATTTAACAAAGTTTTTATATTTATTGATATATATTTATCGCCAGTTTTTTCGGTGTTTCTCAATAGTGTAAATGACAGTTTTTCATGTTTTCAAATTTTTTAATTGCAGATGTTTTATAGCATTATACACAAATAGTACTAATAAAATATAGAAACGCTTGAAATAAATTGAATTTTAAACTGTGGTATCTTCAAAAATTGTACCCCCACGCCTGGTAGTTTAGCATTTAGCACATAACGATTTCATACTAGAGATGAATTCGATATAACGCAGTAAAAAAAAAATATTAATAAACATTTTAAGTTGGTTTATATATATTTTAAAATATTTCCAAACAAAAAAATAACTAGCACTCCTAAATACATCCTTATGATAACGTTTCATTGTTTTTATATTCCTGAAATTCTGTTTAAATTAGCAAATGTATTATGTATAATTAACCGCTAGAAGAGATCTACTAAAGTCAGAATTCTTTTCAAATGTTATTGCACAAATTTGACAGAAAGGCACGAATTCTGTTTTTCAGTAGTTATTCATAAAAACTTGAAATAGAGAGCGAACCTATACCAGGTACATACCTCGGATTTTGGTACGTTGTGACTATTGATGTTATGTCCAATTGCTTCTAAAGTTTTCTTCTAATATCTATAACAATTCAATTCTCTGCCAGTCTGATGTTTTAAATTATTATACTGAATTTTTTATTTTATGATGTTTCAACTACATTCTTGTTTCCAAAATAACAAATTCTCTTTTCCTTTTCCCAATTTGTAAATTAAAAAAATTCCCTTTGAGTCCAAATAACCTGTGAACTAAGACTGATATAAAATTCAACACATTGATAGTTTTGGGTCCAGTTTCGTAATCGGTCCTTGCATTTCTCATCCCTATTTCCCATTGCAAATCCAAGGTTCATCACCGGATTTGCTCCAGTTTTCTACAACTTTTTATCGCTTCGAAATTGATACAATGGAAATAAAGCTTGGTTAAAGAAGTAAACAGAGCGATACTCTGACAAAGAATATCCGTCTGACAACGTAACTAAAATGTACGCCGTGTAGTAAGCGAAGACTCACGCTTGGAAAATCGAAGTTGATTACAAAATCAGAGGTCTCAGCGTCCCTAAAGTTTACACAATGCTGAAACGACCATATTTATTATCTAACTACATTGTAGATGTTAAAGAAATCTGCCTTGAAGATTTTTAAATTAAAAAACTGATAATAAAGTCCTAAAATTTTAAGGACGCTGCGACCCCTGTAGCGGTTCAAATTTTAGCACAGTGGAATTTCCTTTTAGATGCGTTCGTAATTATATAAATACGCAGTACTTATAATTGTCGTTCAATTCGTCCGTCCGTCTATCCATCCGCATATAAAGATGCAGAAACTACCCATCTAAATAGTTTGAAATTTAAAATATATAAATGATGCATTACTTTGACGAGTCATAAACTTTATGAAAATCGAATGCATAGTTCAGTTATAGTGACAATCCTTGGCATTCCTTTGCAATACGGTTAATGGAAATAAATACTTTCAAGTGCATTTTAATGATGCTAAATTGTTTCGAACTTAATAAAATTGACCTGCATCTATGAAGTATATACTAAAATATACATTCCGTACAATCTGTAGTACAAATAACATTTTTATTAATTTACAGGGTTACACGAAAATGTTCCATTAAATAATGGTATAAGAGGAAGCATTGTTTGGGGGCGCGTTTTAATTATATTAAACTGTTTAAAATTTTATGAAATTTATGTACGTTAATGATACTAAGGTACCCTGGGGTAATAACGCCAGGCGGGGTAATAACGCCAAGTGCTTATATTTTGCATAATAATGAAATAATCAGGTAAATGACACCCTTGTGCTCTGCGCAGAAGGGTTTTGAGTCATATAAATCGCAAAAAACAGCTTCAAGTTAATTTGTTTCATTTTTAGGTCTTATTGTTTTTACAAGCAACTAAAATTAACGCTTGATCTAAAATTTGCGAGATACGTTTTGTGATGTGAAGACTATCTTTTTATCCGGAAATACTTTGTTAATTACATAAATTTGTAGTGCATTTCATGTACTTTTAAAATGTTGTTGAAGATTTTGGATATCTTCTCGAGACAATTTGTAATTTAAAATGTACTGCGCAATAACTATACCGGGGTAATAACGCCAATCCTTGACATTAATACCCCGGTTGATTCCCTACAGTGGCCGAGTTACATCCTAAATACTGATTCAAATAAACACAGTTAAAACTGTGCAATGTTTCTCAGATTTATATTTAAGCGGTCCTTTTTAAGCAAAAAGAAGCTCACGGTCTGATATTCTTTTGCCTCATCCCCCCCTCCCACACCACACCTTTATTTTTCTTAAACTTTCACAAAAAATGAACATTTTCAATAGCCTGTAATGCAATTTGTCAATTTCTAAGTTTGTAGAGTTTGTATTTTTAGAATTGGGCTATCTACATGCAATTATTCCATCTTATTTTATAGTTTTGCTTGCAAGGCGTTATTACCCATATAGGTGGGTAATAACGCCAAATAGCATTGGTCAAGAAAAAACGCCATTACATTTTATGAATACATAACTGTTAAATTATTTTATTTTATATAGATAGTCAATGAGTTGCTGTATCAGATCCTATATTTGTTTGAAAAATACAATCTAAAACTAAGCCGTGAAAATTGGCAAAACCTTAACGTGGCGTTATTACCCCAGGGTACCTTACTATATTACTAGAAGTTACTTCATGTATAATAGAAACCACATAGTATTTACAGGGACACACAAAAGATTTCGGATACTTATATAGTATCCGTAGTACCATATACTATTACACAAAGATCTGAATATTTTTAAAACTTCACTGTAAAAAAAATTCTGTAAAGGTACTAAACATTTACTAGGAAACTAGGATTCCAAGAACTTTTCATGTAACGATAACAGGAAAAATTCATGTAACCGATTCTGAAATTTGAATTTTTGCTGTTACCTTTGCAGGAAAAGTTCTTGGAATCCCAGTTTCCTAGGAAAAGTTTAGTACCTTTACAGAATTTTTTTACAGTGTTCGAGATAGTACGAAGAAATCATTTTCTACTTTTGGAGTACAATTTAAACTTGTTATGCTTGACATTCTTTTCCTGCATATTTTAATACTGATTCCCAATATATAAGAGAATGTATACTTTTATTGCGTCTGCTACAATCATGAAGCTTTCTTGTCCATAGACGGATTCAGTAATTTATTGAAAAAATAATGAAGAAAATTGTGAAATTGAATGACAATATACTTCAAGAATTTACACGAATTATTACGAATGTATTAAAGATTTAAAACAAGCAGATGTCTATTTTATAATAGGCATTTTTTTGTGTCTTTGCCTTTTTAAAAATTATTATGGTCTCAGAAAGAGTTTATGTTCGTTAAAATTGTACTTTGATCACAATTTAAAAAAATGAAAAATCCTGATCAATTACAATTTTATTCTTTAAATTAGAGGAAAAATGTCTTTAAATAATACACGAAATTTATTGTATTTATGTTTATTAGCCTCATGTTACATTGATTTTCTAAAACAACTACTGTTTCATATTTAAATATTCATCTGAAATCTTTGTCATCTCATTTAAAATTTACGCACGACACTAAATTAAAAAAAAAAACTCTTAATGTAGTGAAATTCAGAGAATAATAAACAATCACGTTCTTGTGAAAATAGATATTTATTTATAAAGAACTATTTGAATGATTTCTTCTACTAAATATTTATATTTGTGACACTTTTAAGGGGAAGGAGGGGATATTCGAAATTCAAATTAAGTTGAAAAACATTAAATTAGAGTCAATTATGATGTACTTTATAAATCGTTAGAAATGTACATTTATTTTTATGAAAAATTCAGGAGGCTATTTATAAAGCCGACGTTATGAATATGTTCTGTCCATTAAAAAATCTCTTCAGTCATTAGTTTTGGCAAGACAGTTTTAAAGATACATTTAGTATAGCTAATTAAAGTGAAATACTATGTTTTTTCATTTTAAAAATATTAAAGACATTAGAAATGTTAGAGAAATATATGATATGCGTGTCTGTACAATATTCTAAGTAATAATGAAACTTGACATTTTAAAAAGGATACAAGTCAAATAGAATTCCCAAGCTAGTGACAAGATTTTCTTAAATTATTGTAAAATACGACACATTTTTTAAAGGAATAGATAAAATGTTTTTATTATGATCAGACAAATAAAATGTATTTAAAATGGCAATAAAATGCAGAATCAGAATAAAATAACTTTATATAATCAATATCTAGTATATTGATAATAATGAGTAGTTTTTTAAACAATACTGGTGATACCATCTCACATCTCTCTTTTACCCCCCCCTTTTTTTTTTCAAATAAAAATTATTCTTTCAAGTCCAACTTGTTTGAAATCTGTACTTTAATTTACAGTTTTTTTTTACTTTTAATATAATTTTTGTACAAGATTTTTTAAAAATCGTTCTTTTACTTGCGTAAATAAATTTATTTATATTGAA
Source organism: Maratus speculifer (assembly GCA_964019185.1). Lineage (NCBI taxonomy): Eukaryota > Metazoa > Arthropoda > Arachnida > Araneae > Salticidae > Maratus > Maratus speculifer. The sequence continues at coordinate 210,841,239 of OZ025289.1, read as the reverse complement.
AACAATTTAAAGAGTTCAGCAGTTTTTTAGGCTAGTATAATTTAAGGATCGTTATACTTCATAAATTTATAAATAAATAATAAAAATATTATAATTAAATAGAAATTTAATGTAAAAAAAAAAAAAAAAAAAAAAAAAAAAAAAAAAAAAAAAAAAAACTAACGTTATAGGAAATAAGGGAGGAATTCTAGGAATAATTTTTTTAGGAAACTAGGATTCCTAGAGCTTTAGATACAATGGGAAAAACAAAAATTCAAGTAACAGATACACGTTTGACTGTAAATAAAACAATCTGTAAGGTTACTATTATACATATACATATATATATATATATATAAACTGGTATGTCTAGAATTTTTTAAGTAACTGTAACCGGGATTGCAGATAAAATTTTAGCAAGATTACTGTAATTTTATTAGATTCATCACTAACGATACAGATTTCTGAAGCTTTACAAAAACAATTGTTGTACAATTACGTTTTTTTAGAGTAATTGGACCACACGTTTAATCTTCTCAAATTATTAAAAAAAAGCTATTGAAATATTAAAATCATTGGTGAACCGGGTTATAAAAGCAACCACATGACCCATTTTCTCGGGGCATGCGGCTGCTACAAGAGCTTTGCTTTTAGTAAATTTCAAACTTTTATTTTAATTCATTATTCATATTTTAATACACTAAATTAATTGCCGGTGTTGTAATGTGTAAAAAAATGTGATAAATGTAAGGATCTATTACATTTAATAATTGTAAAAAATGCTTTTCATATATATTCCGCAATATCCTAAAGTTTTTAAGTATTAAAACAGTTTAAATTTTTTATTTGGTTGTAATTTCATGCGCTTTCTCTAAGCTTAAATGGTTAAAGTAAATTGTTTCTCCCTTTTTTATAATTTTCTTATTGTGTTTATAAAAAGATTTGCAACTCATCGAGGAATACTATGTTAGGGAATATTGATAGTCATTATTATTTTTTTCACGGCATTTGAAATCGGTTTTTATTTCTAAATCTTTAACTTTTGAACAAAAAGAAATATATACGAAACTGAATAATAAGTAATTACAAAGAGAAGTAACATTATAACAGACTTTAATGTTCAAATTGTAAATTACTCGCACAAAAAACTGTCTTACTGTTTTTAAGCATACAATGTTTTTTTACGTTACACAATTTGTTTTATCTTCCTGTTTTTACGACGTTTTATTTTACATTTTCTTATATGCTTGCGTGATGAATGTAACAACTATGTAAAAAGTATTATATAATAAACACTTATACTTTATACAACAAACATATTAGAATCTTACGTTTAATTTATTTCCTGAATGAGAATATTTTATAAAGTTTTAAATATAAACTAATGGTATTACGTTTCCTATGTAAAATTAATTTAAAAATTGATTTTTCAAAAATAAATTTTTGAAACACAATATTTTTACTTTATTTAATCTTGGATGAAAAATGTAGGATCAACCATCAATTTAAGATTTAAAAACAGCTTTATGAAAGGACTTCATTATTTTTTTTTTCAAATTATCTTAAATATTTAATATATATTACAGAAAATAAGAAACTTATATTTATAAACGGTATATTTCGAATTTCATATTTCATTCTTTAAGTAATACTCAAAAAGAGTTTTATAAACTTTAATGGAAAGTTTTTCAACTGAATTTCTATGTTCAAATTGCATTCAAAAGCACTTTAAACATATTTCTGTTGAAATAAAAAGCAGAAAAATATCAAATAAAGAATAAAGTGCAAAAAACAAGACATAGTAACTTTTTATACATGTTCTACTTTAGGAAAGATGTAAATTGACTTACATAAAAAATCTGAAATAAATGTCAAAATTACATTAGCAGAAAGAAAATTATACAAAACGATACTATTTATCATTCAGTAAAACTTTCTAACCTATTAAATAATAATAATAATAGTCGTAATAATAAGATGATGCCATCCAAATAACAAAATGCGAATTTGTTAAAAAAATCCTTTATATTCTTTCAAATATTCTAAGCAAAATTAGAAAACATTGTTTGTCTTTTAAAAGTTATTGAATTAAATAAACAATTGGAATTTACTTTGGAAATACATATGAATTCAGTGAAAAATACAGATACAGCAAAACATAAACTTCTGGAAAAGTAAAATAATGTTCGGGACAATCAAAACTAGTGTTACTAAATGTAAAAAAATAATAATTTTTAGATTTATATTGAAAGATTTATATTTTGCCTTGTCGAAGAAAGATAATTAAGAACAGGAATAAAAGGTTTTACATAAAGAATGTAATACACAGCAGAATACGGAATTTCTCTTTTAAATATGTAAAAAATCTTTAGTAACTCCCTTCGATTTTTAAACACTGATATGCATGTCTAGAAAAAAGAAAAAGAATTTTTCAGAATTTTTTGAGACAATGGATGCTACTGAGTTTGAACGGTGGATCTCTACTTTGTAAACTGGAAACGTCAGTTCTGCATACCGAATGCTTGCAATTTTTTCCGAAACATTTATAATGTATATACATTCTCATAAAAACTTAAATTTATGAGTTTTTGACTTTCAATTTTCACGGGCAATAGCTTTCTTTTATGAAAAACTGTCTGATTCACTAAATAAGTAGCCTCAGCTCATAGATACTAAGAACATTAAGGGGATTTCACATATTTTTACCGTACTAGCCTATCTGTTAGCAAAAATACGATAAAATCTCCACTTTTCCCTCCACTACTTTTTTATAATAATTTCTTGAGGAATAAGTAGGGGGTTTTTACTTTTTTTTCCAATGGCACTACAAAAGCAAAAAGTACAATTCATGAAGCATTTTTTACAAATAATATAAAGACGCAGTTTAGTTATGGGAATTAAATCTAGAATATTCTATGATATGACAGTATATGAAATTATATTATTATTCCTTTTTTCCTTACTGAAGTGTCTGATAAAATAAGTTTCAGACAGCTGTCAAAATTCTGTGTGCCTATCTTTCCTGAAGTCAGCTTACTAAACAGACAGCTGACGAAAGTATTTTTCGAAGAACACTTCATGTATTGCATTGCACAAAATATGATAAATGAGAATTTATATTGCTTAATAGAGAAAATTCAATCAAATCAGATTTCTGGAATCGTAGCACTATTTAAAATGCAGAAAAGGGCCGGAAAGTAAATAAAATAATTATTAGAAAGCAATTTTAGTGGAATTTTAGTTTATTGATTAATATTTCAGAGAAATACATAAAAAATATCTAAAACCTATTTAGTATTTTAAAAATATGTATTATCATATTTCTGGTACTATAATCGCACTTTTTTGTAAAAAAATGTCTTAAAAGTATAACTACAAACATTCAGATTATGTAATATGCATAGTCAAACCAAAGTCACAATTCACTTTTTCAGTCAAGACTTATAAGTATCGATTTATGAACCTAATTTTCGTTCATAAATTTACCAATAGTAATAAAGTATGTGTGACAATATTGAACAGAAACGCTCAACTATAAAGTTTGTTTTTTGTAAAAAGTAATGACATCATGGTAAATGGTAATAAACTAATGGGATTCAGTGAGTAATTGTGTATGTATTGTCAGCTATAATTTCAATTATGCATGACGTAACTTAACGTTTTTGGATATGGATGGTAACCTTTTTAAAGACTTATTGTGATATCGTAATTTTTCATAAAATCAATATAAATCTATTGGTTATGGTTACAGTATTTTCGTAATTAGTAAATTTATAAGTTAAAGTGCGTATTCTACTGACATACGGTCAGAATGACACTTTGCATCGGTAAATGAAGAAAAAGATTACAATTCTGGTTAACTAGTTTCTATCAATATAGTTGGTTTTACAACCGTTTGTTAGGTTTAAAAATAGAAATCGTGAAGGTTGAATTAATAAAATTAATTCGTAGTTTTCGTAGTTTTCTTGTCTATAAAAGACACCGTGATTTTGCGTCCTTTTAATCCGGCTATTTGTAAAAAGCTGACAAAAACAAAATAAGAGAAAACAATTGATATTAATAAATGTCATGATCCACATTAACTATTTTATACACCGATTACTTGACTGAAGCAGAAATTTAAGATGAAAATTAAAGTTGGTATATTACTGAATTAATAATATTAAAGTATTAACATGAGTAACAAATTTTTTAAATATAAAATTGTGAATTGAGATAGAAGGAAGTATTGGAAAAGACATATCCAAAAAGTTGTTGTTATTATTATTATTGGTTTATTTTTGGTAATATGTTTTCCTTTAGTAATACACCAAAAATTTTTATATTTATAATCTTTTTAAGGAGATTTCCCCGTTGGAAGCTTCTCAAAAATTCTGCACCCAACGAAACTGTACCATCGACATCATGTAAACCTAATAAGAAATATAATATTTACAAATAAATAACATACTCTGAAATAAATTGATGGACTTTTAAAGCGAGTCCATCTAAGCTTATGTGATAAAATACTGATTAATGAGTCAAATGATCCCATTAATTTTAGTAATTATGTAATAATTGCAAATTAAAATATTTTTTTTTCATGTTCTGTTTCTATTCTTAAGATTGATACTTATGATTGATTCCGAAAGTTAGAAATAGGCAAAAAGGTACGTATACTTCGATTTTTGATTAATAGTTCAGCTCTATTTAGCTGATAAAAAATGTATATCCGTCAAATACAATAAGTTAAAGTTGGTGTGAAACAATAAAAACTGAAATATCTTCTTAAAACACCGTCTTAAAACTTTAAAGCTGTTTCGAAAGATCTAGGTCTTTTTTCGTCATGCGCTATATAGACATGCTTCCTACTAGGACAGCAGCATCAACATTAGACTCATGGTTTTCTGCTGCTTTCGTAGTAGAACCATGTACTATTTGCGCTTGATGGTGGAAGATTCAGATCTTTCGAAATATCTATAATTTATTTTGGTGGTGTTATTTCAGTTCGTTAACCAGTCAGATGAAGTTCTTTGCAAAACTGAACGACATCTCTGCGAATGCCCTTGCATTGAAGTCAAGTACACTGCATACAACTTTTCTCCAAGGAAGTAGTAATTAAAAAAAATGAACTTTTACAGTTTACTGTGATGATTACATCCGACACAGTGTCGATAAACATTTTACTGTAGAATAAAATTAATGACTAACCAATAAATCCCCGGCTTATTTTCAAATCAAATAAATCAAGAATTTTTATAAAATAAAAGAAGTTAATAAATACTAACGTGTAGTGAGCTGTAATAAACTACTTTTCATGTTCACATTACATATATTTGATTTGATCCTTTATCTACCACATTATGAATTCATGGAAAATTTACATTCTAAAACATTTTACGCAAATTTTTTAAACTAAATTAAAAGATTTACACAATCATTTAATAAATATTTGAAGGTCTTAGGAGGATTAATGAAATTTGAATTTACAGGGATGTTGTGCAATTTTTATAACCCCACTCAAATCTTTTACTTTTAATTATTTTCTTAGTATTTTGTAGAATTATAAAATGTAAGCATATGATGTTTTTACAATATAAATATAGAAATATTTCCGCATGGAAGAATCCTTATCCCCCTCCTTCAGCACCAAGAAAGCTGAAAAAATGCAAAGGCAAAAGAAATCATCCTTTAAAAAATATTTTTGTTTTGTATAAATTGTTTTTATCAATAATGCTTTTGGAACAAGATAAAGCAATAGATCTGTAACTCACTCTAAACAGTATTGCAACTAACTGACGTATTAAAAGAATTTTATAATAAGTTATTTTAATGGTACTTATAAGAACCGTCAGTAGACAAAGGGTTAAGGAAGGTTGATTGCTATGACATTAACAGAATTCACTTTGAATTAAAAGCATAATAATAAATGCATTTTTGGTTATAATGTGTACCTCTGAAAAAATATCATTTTAAATGTGGCAAATGAGATCGACTCACATGCATAGTAAACATATAAATAAAAATACTCGAAAAAGTAAGGCAAAATATAATGCATATTGCATATTTATATTTAAAAGCTAAAATCTGTAGAATAAAATAAACAAATGCTACTTTTCAGAAATTTACATGCGTAAACTGAAGCTACTGATTTTACAGAATAACAAAATTTTAATAAAAGCAGAAAATATTTTGTTATCTTTTGTGAAATTAAAAAAAATATTTATGTTAAAAGCAAATTCAGCATTGTAGATTAAAAAAAATCAGAGTATAAATTTTTAATACATAATAGTGGCTGAAAAAAAGGACAAACATGGCTAAAAGATTGTTGCTTTTTAATAAAATAAAAGCAATCTCAGAAAGAAATTTTACAAATGAAAAAGGAACATAAACGGATGTATATGTTTACGAAGATAAATTTACTTTGCGATTGACTTTCGATGGATCTCTTTTGTTATAAAAAAATATAAAGTTCTGAGTTAAATAAAATTATCTTGTTGAAAAAAATACTTTTAGTGCATTGTTATTTATTTCATGTTATTGAAGGTAAGAGTATATATCTCCTGGTTTCTTCTACTAATTTATCTTCTATCGTAAAAACATTGTGCAAAAAAAACCATTTATTTATTTAATTATTTAATGAAATAATTACTATTATTTATGAATGAACTAATCATTGCAAAAACTATACAAATTCACTATTTTTCTTTAATCCATTTTTTTCGACGAATCCTTGAAAATAGAACCAATGAATACCGATTGATTTAATCCATAAATGTTTAGCGTTCCATTTTTGGAAAGCTGCAAAATTTAATAAACTTGTATAATTTTCTTCTATCTTATGGCATGAAAAGTTTATGAAATTCACTGCAAATATTTAAACACAAACACAAACATAAACACATGTCAGAACCATTTTTGTCCCCTAATTTATAACACACAAATGTATTCCGAAGCGTTTTTAGTGTTGTGATTGTGTTCTTAATATGTTGGAAAAGTGTTTTTCTCCAGAAATGTGTTCTAAAAATAGTGATGTTTATTGAAATAGTGTTGTAAATAGTGCTAATGAAAATAATTTCATAAAACATTGCTGTACTGCACAATACTTCGTCCCTAAATTAAAAACACATTGTAAACACCACACAATTTAGAATATAAAACGACACATGTAAAATACTAAAACACTTTCAAAATACTTTCTACATGGTGCCTTGAAAATTACACAAGTTAAAACATGGATGTTTTGAAATATGTTTCAAAACACATTTTCTCCTCTTTTAATTTTTAACAACACTTTTTTCAGAATCTTTTTATTTCGTACAACACATTCGCAACACATTCATAACACAATCAAAAACGATTTTAGTAAGAAGTGTTGATTCTTTTGTTCATTTAGTGTTGCAAAGTGTATCACGAGTTTGCATTGCAATTACATAGAAATGTATTTATCTCTTATCCAAAGATGACAGCATAAGATGTATATTTATTTGCTTAAATGAAGGCTCTTTTTCTACATGTCTATGGATTTTTTTCATTTTTAAAAATGGCAAAAAGTAAAAAATAAGTTTATTTGTATATAGAATACATTATATATTTGCCCCCAAAATAAATTATAAATTTGTCTTGTAGACGCTTTATCTAATTTAGCTTGTAATACGTATTTGTTTCAACCTGTGAAAGTATATGTTCCAGTCCATTTTTTATGCATTTTTGTAATGTACAAAATTTAAGGAGTTATAATACATAAGGACATATTTTTATTAGCCATTTAGTGGATAATTATTTATGTAAAGGCCTTTTTCAAGATGATTGTAAAACAAATTGTTTTTAAGCCTCATATAAGATTATTCTTAGTTAATTATTAGTAATACTAATAATGTTATTAGTCTCAGTAACGAAATAAATATGTTTTTTTTTTAAGTTCATAAAAATACTAATTACAAAATACGTCGGTTTTCTTGACTTAGGTTATCGTTGGTTTCGGTTTTCGTCAATTTTTTTCTGAGAATACTTTGTCTGGATATCCTTGGATTTCGTTGTCTGACCCACGATTTCGCAGTATTTTCTAATAAGAAAGGGGGCGACTTTTGGATTTCCATGCTCAGTGTAGCTGTGTTTTTGTCATGCTTGCATCACCGTACGAGTTCAGGCAAAATGTCTTAGTAGTACCTCTTTGTACTAGGTGCGCAACTAAGTTTTTGGGTTTAAAACATGGATGGCGCTAACGACACATGTAGATGATATACATGTCTGAAGTTATTTTTTTTATAATTTGGACACCTGTTAACAATAAACTGTCGCAATACCAATACATATCACGACGCAAAAATACGTTTTCTAAGAACGAAGATATCGAGTTTTGCGCCAAATAAACACCATTTGCGGGAAGTTTTGTTTTTCTGATTTAATCTGAAAATAATTTCAGAAGAATGACGTCATTTGTTACGAAGGTCTATGGTGAACATGCACCATCGAAAACTAACTTTGAAAAATTGCTTATAGCTTTTAGAAATGGCGTTTTCTCCGAAAAACCAAAACAACTGAGGATGCATCTGTAAGAGTTATTTCACAAAGATAATAACAAAAATCAAAAAGTAACGTGGGTATGCTTTAAACATGACTCGCCAAAATATTTCCAAACACTTACATGTCTTAGGAAAAATTCAAAAGGAAGGAAAATGGGTTTTGCATAAGTCGACAGAAAGACAGATGAAAAATGAAAGAACCATTATCGTAATTTTGCTTTTTCGGCGCGGAATAGTGTTTCCTGCATTAAATTGTTATTGAAAATGAAAAGTAGATATATTTGGAGAATCCCAAATGCAAAAAATCGTGTCTTTCACTAGGCGAACCATCAACAACTAACGGCATGGTCAAATCGCTTCGGAAATAAGACAATGCCTGCGTTTGGTGAGACCAGAAAGGTATCATCTACCATAAACTGCTGAAACTGGGTGGAACTGACAATAGGCATCGCTATTGACATAAACTGATTAATTTGAACCATATATTGCATGTAGAACGGCCAGAATGTGACACGAGACACAAACGAGTGATATTGCAGAAAGACAAAGTTATGAGCTATCGCATTCCGTCGTCAGAACACCACCAAAACGCTGAAATAGGATCTGCTACCGCACCTGCTATATTTGTCAGACCTGGCCTCTTCCGATTATAACTTGTTCTGGTCGATGGTACATGGCTTAGCTGGGATACACTTGGCTAATTTCAAAGAAGTGCAAAACTGATTGGTTAAATGGTTTCTGTCCAAAGACAAGTCATTTTATTGTCGTGGTAATCATGTATGATCAGAAAGATGGCAAAAATGTGTAGCTAGCTAGGGACGATACTGTCAATAAACCATTTTTTTTTTTGTATTTTTCTTGAAAATTTTCATTTTTCATTGATAAAAAATACCCAGAAACGTATTTGCGCACTTATCATATTGATGAAATTGTTATGTCTGAATTGTGTAATTATTTTTGTGCATAACATAAAGACTTAATTTGAGGCGACAGCTATAGGCTTCAAAGCAATCTTAATTTCGGTGGACTCTAACACTCAAGAATGTGATTAATTAATTCATTACAATAAAAATTATCTAATGATGATGCTTTAAAATTTTGCGCTGATTATATACGGGTTAACAAAAAAAATATATATAAGAAATTATATATATATACATTAGGGTGGACCTTAAATGCCATGATTTTTTTAAATTATTATTTTTACAAGTCTCACCCCCCTATTTTGTTCCCTTTGATACAAAAACATTATGTAAAAAGTTTGAGCAATAAATTTAAATATTTAGAGGTAGCTCAATGGACCTGAAATTTATAAAATTAGGAAAAAATTCAGAATATTAGCTACACAAATAAGTAAGCACTTTAAATGTTTTAATGATTTAATTGTGACAATTTATTTAAATTACAGCACAATTATTAGGTTTTCATTTTACATTAAAATTTTATTGCATTTGTGCAGGTTGAGAGAGACGCATTTGTATGCTATCTGGGTACATTTTACGATGATCTTCAACAAGTTGTAGCGAAAATTGTAGTTGCATTTCATCATGAGTTATCAATCCATTGTATTCTTGAATAAGTGCAACTGCACGTTCGGCATGGTCATTTACTACTTGTAGAGATTTTATTACCTCTTTTGCCTGTTTATAGTCTTCTCTTAACTCTCACAATTCAGGATCTACTACAAGAAATCCATCCGGAAGTTTCAACAATTGAAACAACATCATTGACTTAGCTGAGACAAAATCTCCCAATCTTTTATTCTTGAATGAATGTAGAGCAACACTGATTTGTTTGGAATAAATTTGAGCTTGTTTTTTAGAATTAACTTCATTCTGTAATGCAATAACCATGCGTCTTTTAGTTAATAAACTCACACGGCTATCAAATAAAGCTAAAACAACAAGTCCTTTTGACAAATACCACAAGTGATTAACAAATTTACGTGATGATGACTTGGAAACAGTTGAATGTATTGATGAGTAGTCAAGTAGTGATTTGAGCAACAACAGGTCAATATATGGGGCACATGAAGCTTGAGGTGCAGTGATCCAAGCTTTCAAGTATACACGGACTGCAAAAATACACATATCACGTATACCTTCTTCCTCTTTTACAGTAAATTTAAACTGAGCCTTGAACATCCAGATCTCGAGACAATATATTACTTTAGACATCCAACGGGCATGGTGCATTGCACCTGGTGACATAAATCTGATTCCCCTTTCTGGGACAGCACCTAGAAATATAATTACAAGTTCTAAAAATTCCTTATAATCACCTCTTAGCTTTCTTTCTCTTTGCTCTTCTAGGTACTTCTTTGCATAGTTGATAGTCTCTTGTTTAATATCTTCTACTAGATTTGCAACATCATCAATTGAGATTCCTGTTTCGTACTTGTCTTTATCAATTAAGCTCCAATATTTCTGAAAGCGTTTAAATAATGCAATTTCAGCTGAAGATTTGACTCTCATGCATACTTCGAATACAGTACTAATTATCAACTCCATAATGGGATGTCTGCAAGCAAATGATAAGAGCTCTTATTTCAATTTATGTTCTAATAGAACACATGCACCAGAATTATAACCAGTGCTTGAGCTGGTAGTGTCAAAGCACATTGCACATATATTATCTGCTATTCAACAGTCTCCAATGGCTTCAAAGACTGCTATTTGCTAAATGCAGTTTATTGTTTTAAATATTATTCTGCATAGTACTGCCATCTATGAATAAAAATGTAAAGCTAAATGCATTTTAAAATGTTTTAGAAGATAGAAATTATTTTCTATGACATAGCATGCGAGTACGCATATGTTTATCATTGCTCATACATTGGAAACTTCTACATCATTGAGCTACCTCTAAATATTGTGCAATTGAGCTAATATTTTACCAGAATTATTTTTTCATAAAAAGGAACAAATTTAGAGGGTGAGAAGATTACATTTTGTAACTTGAAAAATAAGGTCCACCCTAATATACATAACAATGTCACTATCGTATTATATATTGTAACGTAATATAAAGCATTATACAACGTATTATATATTGTAACGTATTATAACGCATTATATAACGTATTATATGTAGCGTATTATATAAACTGAAATAGGTATAGATAAAGAGTGCTTTTACAACGACTTATCTTGAAGCAAACAGTGAAGTGATTAACGTCGTTATATGAACTTGTAAGATAAATTTTGACTCAATTGTATTTTATATGTATACTAGCAAAATTCGTAGTATCATTCACGCAATAGTTGAAACATTCTAAGGGATATATTTGTATGCATAATCTGTACAAGAAGAAAATATACATTTAGGAAATATTCAAAAATTGTCATTTATGTCAAAATTTGACTAAACTTCATTCTTAATCTCAATTATGCAGAAATGAGAATTAAATTAATAAGAACTAAATATATTTCTAAATAAATGATAATTTAAATGTGTTTGGAAACTTTTTTGTTCATATCATTCACTCATTTCAGCATTCATTTGAAGTTTTTAATTTTTTAGAAACTGTGATTCTTATATATTATAAAATTAACCATCATATGGAAATTCTAAGTTTCTTGATTAACGATCTACCACTTCTCTAGTGCTGGTCCACTAACACAAACGTCTTGTTGAAACAGTGATTACCACCAGTAATTTGCAAACATTAATTTTGAAATCGGTTAGGTATTTTTTAATATTTCATAGAAAAAGTAATTAAGAGAGTTCTTAAAGGTTTTTAAAATCAGGTAGTAGTAGAAACACCGTCATAAACTTTCAGAAACTATCAATATTAATTCGAAAAAAAAAAATTAATTGGTTTATTATTTCCTGAATTGTTTAGAAATCGTAGTGTAGGACTATTTTAGAATGCTTTTTACTCATTCCCTATGCTTCATTCCTTTTAAATGTCGAATTAATTTCCGACAGTTTATAGAGGAAATTTATTTTTTGTAAGTAAATACCATGCCATATTTAACGTTTCTAGCATCTTCAGTATCATGAAAATCACAACTTAAAAAGTTATTTAACTCCTGCAACTCTCTAGTGGTAGTGACAATGACATAAAATATAGCTTATGTTTGAATTAGTCTTATAATCACCAACTTGCAAGAATTTTTTGTAAAAATCGGTTTGATATTTCATAACGCTGCATAAAATCGTAATTTCGGATGTTTTTGGATTTTTTTTTTCACACACTCCATCCTTTAAATTTGGAATTTTCTTTCGAGGGATCTTTGAAAGCATTTGCATATTTTAAGTAATTATCATGAAAGAATTCAAAATGATAGACTCATCAGTATCACAAAAAACGCAATTCAGGAATTTTTTTGCTTCTGCATCCCCAAGTGGTAATGAAAGCAGTATACAATATAACTATGTTCTAGCAGGGACTATCATCGTCAACAAACAACCATTACTTTTGAAATCGTTTTGGAATTTTTTGCGATTGAGTAGAAATTGCAATTTAGAATATTTTTAGAATGCTTTTCGCCCATTTTCACACCTTTAAAATTTCGATTTTTTTAGGAAATGTTTTTAGAGATGATTTATATCTTACAAATAACTACCATACCTAAATTGTTAGTAAATGCAGTATCACAGGAATATAATTTAGGTCTTTTTTGCTCCTTCAACCCCAACACCAACAAGAAATGGAGCTTATGATAGAGCAAAGTCTGTCAGCATCAATTTCCATTAATCACTTTTGAAATCGCTTTGATATTACCTGGGTTTGCTTAGGACTCGCCATGTGAACATTTTTTTTAAATGCTTGTCACACATTAACTCCCTTTTTATATTTCGAATTTTTGAAGAATATTCAAGAGATTATTTATATCCAATAACTAACTATCATGCAAAATTTCATGTTTTTAGGTCCTTCATTAACTCAAAAATAACGTTTTTAGAAAGTCTTTTTTTCTTGCGATCTATTTGGAGTACAGAAACCGACATAAAATATCACTTATGACGGAGCGAGGGCTGACACCCTCATTTTCATATCATTTTTAAAAATTGATTCAGTAATTCAAGAGACACATAGACATCTCCATTTAGAGCATTTTTAAAGCGCTTTTTGCACATTTCCACTCTTGAGAATTTTCACTTTTTAAAGAAATGTTCATAGTAATATTCTTGTTTTAAGGAATGTTCTTTTCCTTTATACTTTAGAAGTAATTCCATTGCAAATTTTATGTTTCTATGTCCTTGTATGACACAAAAGTCACATATTTAGAAATTTTTTGCTTCTTCACTTCCTTTAAGGTAGTGTTCTTCACTTCCTTTAAGGTAGTGGCGTGGACATAAGATATATCTTATGTTAGAGCAGGGACTAATACTATCATTTTAATATATTTTTTTTAAAAATTGGTTTGGTAGTTCCACAGATTACCTCGATAAAACAAACAAATTTTATTTCTTTATAACATTAATATACATATATGTGTGTGCAAAAACAAATTATTAATCTATTTTTTTCACTCTAAATTCTCAATGAGAAATTTAATAAAAACATTTTTGAAAAATGTGAATATTAAATTGAATTAACAAGGTACCTAAAAAATTTACCGTTGGAAACGAAGTCAAAAATAAAAGAATGATTTTCTAAAATACAATTGCTTTAAAATCTTCAAACATAGCCAAGAGGCGAAAAATTAAATTAAGAAAAGCAGTAAAAACTATTTCTCTTTAATATTGTGTATTATTTTATTAAAAAACAAAAAGCGTGTATATTTTTCTCAATGATGATAAAACTCTGAGAAAATTCAATTTTATAACGCAGACAAAAATTGCTTCAGGTCAGATTTAAAGAACTGCGCCAGTAGTAGATCAATTAAGATAATTATTAGTTTGCAGAGCTTCTCACATTTTCTTTGTTTTCCACAAAATAGTGTTCAAATATCTACTTTCCTGAATAAGGCTTGTAATAAATTCTATCTATCACATTCGACTACGCCCTCCCGTAATATCATAATTATGATCTAATTGTGAAACAGAAATAGTGGTTTTCATGAGTAAGGCAGCTTGTCTATATATATATATTCTTCTTTAACAATGTTATTTTATCCTTAAAATTCAAAAATAAGTTAATATGAAAGTCTATAGTTTTTTGTGTATAGTTTATGTATTTATGTATGTAAGTATTTATGTAAGGGTCGCGTTCAGGAGATTTTGTCTATATTTCACGAACGAGCACTGAAAGGGGTTAATTATTTAGATCTATGAGATAAAATGTGGAGATTTTTATCAACTTTTTTATTTATTTTTTTTTTATTTAAAACGGGAAGCGTATCAAAATCTCGGATTTAAAATGCAGAGACTTTTAAACCTATTAAAGGACCACTCCATATCACGAAACAAAAATTTTCTATGGTAGGGTAATTCGATTTCCCGTGTGAGGCAGCTCTTCTATATATAGGGTGTCCCAAAACGTCATGTACAAACTTGGAGGGCAGGTAGAGAGAATCGTTAGGAATCATAACTACATAGGAAATCATGGACCAATATCGATATGCGGTGCTGTATGCCAGCCTTCAAAGTTCGCGCAGTGTTGGCAGTGGCCTACTTTTTTTCAAATTTAGATTTCTTGATTGGCACTACATTCTTGAAATAGTAAAATATTTGATTTCGCTTTAATTAATATGGACATTAAAAGAACTGAATTTTACCATTTAGAAAAGTGATGAAAAACAAAAAGTCTGAATTAAAAAAAAGTAGCCAACTGGCAACTATGGGTCGGCAGGTGTGACTTTTTCTTCGTCGATATCGACTACATGCGATCAACATGGTTTACACGAACAACGTCCAACCTGAAATCCGACCACAAACCGCACAATAACACTGTTCAAGTGTGAACGGTAATCCTCACAAACGGTTTTGTGGGGCCATACATCTTACCACCTCAACTAGAATGTCGAAAGTATCTCGTTTTAATTCAGAAGATTCTTCTGGAATTTCGTAACGACTTCTCCGCACATATATGGTTTGGATTGGGGTTTCAAGATAACGGTACGCTATCTAATTACGCAAGGGGATAAGTGATTGTTTGGACACAATTTGATTAGGATTTGAGGTTCCGTCGCATGCATCCTCCTTGGATAATCTGATTTATCTGACTGAGGTTAATTCCCGTATAATAGAAAACATTTAGTGTTTACAGGGACACACAAAAGATTTCGGGTACTGTATTGTATTCGAAGTACTGTATATTTTTAAAATTTTGTCATAGTACGAACACATGTCATTTATTACGTCTAACGTGCAATTTCCTACTTGTTAATTCAGTTCTAGCAATATCAAAAAATACTATAAACAATCCATTCAAATATTTTCAAACTTAAGAAAATATGTGCAATACAAAGAGGTGTGATGTAAAACGAGGATGCAAATATCTTAGGAATATTAAAAACCCCTCTTAATTAGAATGAAACGAATAGTTTAATGATGTAATGAAGTATGTGTAATATTGCCATTAATTTTTTTAAATAGCTGATTTATAATTAAAAGAAATTGTATTTAATGAAAAGTTACTTTCAATTCTAATAACCACTTATACTTCTATTTTAATACCTGCGTTATTATTCAGAGAAAAATTGTGTTAATGAAATGTATATTTTAACAGAATAAATCGATCTATTTAAAGTTAAATAACTTTAAAAAACCAACTACGCTCTAAACATTGCTATCAATACATACAGAAAAATAGCTTTCAAAATGAATTCTGATTCATATTATTTATATTTATTAAATAAAAAGTAATTTGTCGATCAAAAGGATATTGTTTTGTTATAATTAAATTGAACAGATTTATTGATATACAAGAAAAGAAAAAACGTCAGAACAAATGGAAACTTTAGTAATAACTTTAAATGAGACATAATTAAATGCAATTTTAATTAAAACAAGTTCTCAATGAAGATTTACCTTTACAATTGTAGAGAATTTTATATTAAATTTTATCGTGTTAATAATTAATATATATATATATATATATGAATAAGCAATGATTAGGAATATAAAAAACTCTCTATGTTGGGAAAATAATAATCTTAGAGCATTTTTTATTTATATTATATCTTATTTTTTGTTTGACAGGTAACTGTTAAGATGATAGATAAGGGTTTAAAATATTTACAGAGAAAAACGTTGTTTAAATTCAATGATTTAGAAAGCCCAGAAACTTAAAGAAACTAATACAATTATAAATTTGAAAATATTATATTTGAATGAACTAAGCTTTATAGAATAAAATCATAAAACAATTTAAATGCGCTTTTTTGTAACATCTGAAAAACTCATTTAGGTTGAAATGAAATAATATTTAATTAAATTTTTTTTCTGATTTAGGTGATATATAATGAAATTTAAATGATATTTAAATGGTATAATTATACTTTATCTATATTACTTGTTCTATATTTTAATACAAAAGTATTTTGTATTCTAGGACTGTTTACTCGAAGAGTTTGGTAACCACATCTCCCACACATAAGCTATAGAGAGATAACTGTTATGTCCTTTTATAGCTGGTAGCATTGCACAAGGGCCATAAGAGTAAAAAAATAACAGATTTCCAGAAAGAGCTCATATCAGGGGTATAAAGGCTAAAAAAGTTTAAAAACAGCCTTATAATAACTAGATAAATTTTTGTCGTTTTATAAAATTTTATAAATTTTTATAGTGGTTTTTATAATTTTTATAATTTTTGTAAATTTTTATAAATTGAAAAGTGTTTTGTTTGGAAAAGTTTTTTATGTAAAATACAAAATAAAACTAGAATTTTAATTTTTTAAAATTATCTTTAAAATAATTTAACATACTTAATATATCTTATGTATGTGAAGTAGTATTAATAGATAAGAATGAATAATAATTTATCATTTAAATGATCTTTCCTTTAAAAGAAAAATAGAAAAAAAAAACATCAGTAGAATTTATTGAAGTACGCAAAATAATAAACCCATGAGCATAGTACGATTGTGAACTTCAGTAACAAATTTAATTAAGGGATAATTAAATGCAGTTTTTAATTAATGAAAAGCAACATAAAAGCAATAACTTTTTCTGATTGTAACACATTGTGATTTAACTTTTATTTTGTTTATTATGAAAGAAAAAACTTCTAGATCTTAAAAATCAAAAGGATAGTTTAATTATGAAAATAATAATTATATAGAACCTTCGTTTGCTTTGAAATATTTCTATTTTATTATATTTATCATTTGAAATATAATGACACACTAATAGTTAAAAAAAAAAAGAATTTCACTGAGCAAAGCAGGATTCTTAGTTAAAAAACCTTTAAACATAAAGGTATTAAAAAGCTAAAAAATTAAAAGGATTATATTTGAACAAAAACGATTCTGTATTTAAAAAATAGGATTTTTTTTTTTTTTTTTTTTATTTTTATTAAATTCAACATCATTACTTTTAATAAGCAATTCCAGAAATTTGCAAAAAGTCTTCCTTAGAGGAATTTTATAGCTACGGTACTTTATCCATTTTCAAGGTTTAAATTTATGCGCTATTTTATAGTAAGTAGGCATAGTTATTAAATATTTTCACTATGAAAGTTATTTATTTAAAATCGAGGTAATATTATTTTATGTTTAAAAACAAGTAATTTATTCCAGTAAAAACGGAAATATTTTAAATTTATAAAAGTTCTATTTAGAATACGTAGTAATTAAAATTAATTGTCATTTATTTTTCCCCTTTTTAACTAATACCCATGGCAAAAAGTGTGGCATCCACATTCTGTATTCAGCAACTAAAATAATATGAATTTCTATTATATTTCAATATTTGTAATCATTTTCTTTTTAATGATCAATTAGGGAATTTATTGAGGTACACAGGTAGAAAGAAAATTACAAAATAAGCATGGAATAATTATTTATAATGCTTTTTAAAACTTTTGCAATAAAAAATGTTTGGAATCGCTCGATTGCTCACAATTTTTCAGGTCTAAAGATCAGATTAATGTTAAGTAATGACCTTCTGCAATTACATTTGAATTTTTTTTCGTTGTACTTTTTAAACCATAGGTGAAATTTCAAAAGTAAGTAAGTTAGAACAATTTCAGAAACAGAGGGATAAACAAATCAAAGAGAAGCGCGAGGGAATGTTGATATTTATGCTTACAGTCTATTCTACTGTATACTAAAATTTAAATCAAGTTCTTTGAGCTTTAAATTATGGAAAACTGACTTAAATTTACCAGACTAAGAATTACGATCAAAGATTGCATTTTACTGTAACACTAACAATATATAAGAAAGAAAACATCTAATTGTAAAATTATTTATTATAGTAAATTAGTAAAACCAAGGTATCAAACAAAATGTTGCGCAACAGATTAATTAAAGTTGGATATCTTTATCGCAATATTATGAAAAAAGCAAATATAACAAAATAGACATCATCTAGTTAGTTTATGACAGTTTAAACATAACCGAAAATGGTCTGCTGACGACTGAAATAAAGTGATATTAAATGATCAGTAAAGAAAAAAAATTTCGAAAATTGCCCGTCAAGCGTAGAAAATGAGGTGCGTTCGTACTATAACGAAGTTTAAAAGAATTTCAGATCTTGTTTTAATTGTACTCAGTATTCAGGATGCAGTATAGAAGAAAGAATCTTTTGTATGTATGTGTAAATACTGTTTGCTTTCTATTATACAGGAAGTGACTTCTGTTAAACTTTCGTAACATATATCAATTTAAAAAAATGTTAAATATTTTGTTATAATTAAAGCACGCCCTGAGCAATGTTCCTCTTATACCATTATGTAATGGAATACTTTTGTATGGCCGCACCTAAAAATGAAAGCGAGTGTAAAGATTCTTTCAATTTTTGTTTTAATTTATCTAATTTAATCTTGATTTGGGCTGCATAATTATTAAACAGGATAAACGATAGTGGATTGTGAACAAGAATGTGGATTCAGATAAATATGTTTCAATTTTAAAACATTTCTTGTTTTTTATTTATAAGATCAATTTAAAAATAATGGTGTTATAATTAAGGATGAAAATGCTTTCTTTTGGAATGAAAATATTTTCTTTTGGAAACTAATGACGCACAAATGGTGTGGCCGACATGTACGCCAAATCCTTGCGAAAAGAAATGGTGTAATTTGAAAACAAAAATTATATTTAAGTTACATTCAAAATAAACAGTTAATCTAAAATATGCGGTGCGAGAACCATGAGCAGCTATCTATTGAAATAATTACAATGACTTTGTTAAGACAGCTCGGCAGAATCAAAACGATAGTGATGATAAAGGGGACAACAAAAGATGTTAATCATTTACTTCAACCAAATTTTCTGGCTTTTTTGCTTAGTTCGGACGTGAATGAATAGTGTATGGAATTTATGAAATGTAAAATTATTTATACAGATTGCAAAATAAAATCAGATCAAATTAAAATTATTTGGACTTTTAATTCACTGCCGTACGAGCAACGTAGTTTCCAATAATAATAATAATAATAATAATAATAATAATAATAATAATAATAATAATAATAATAAAAATTATTTGGACTTTTAATTCACTGCCGTACGAGCAACGTAGTTTCCAATAATAATAATAATAATAATAATAATAATAATAATAATAATAATAATAATAATAATAATAATAATAATAATAATAATAAAAAGTAATGAAACAAATTTTCAAAAAATAACTAATTTAAATGTGAAATTAATATGAACAAAATTTATCAATCTTAGATTCTATACAAATTTCTATTAAATCTTATTGCATAAGAATCAAGGAAAGCATTAGTAGTAAAAAACAAGCGAAATATTTATTTACAGGAGTAGATATAGAAATAAAATCCTTTAGAATTGCTTGAAATAATTGAAGAATTGGAAACGTCAAGAAACAAATCTTGAAGCGGAGCGGGCTTATAAATGGCACTTTTCGATAAAGAAAAAAATTACATATACGAAGGTATTTACATATTCGGTAGGGGGCTTACATTTTGCACTTTGCTATTTTATTTTTTAATGAGTATCCAAAATATCGATGGTATACAAAATTTTTTTTACTAAATTCTAGTTTTTGGCAAATTATTTTGAAGAATGTATAATAGCTTGCAAAAACATTAAAACTTTCAGAACATCTTAATAACTAATCTGCAATCAAAGAATATTTTTTTTTCTTCAGATTCGAAGATTCTGAAGAAAATTAAGTGTAATTTAAGTTTAAATTTAAGTATATTTAATAAATAAAAAAGATATAAATATCGTAATAAGTGCAATTTTATACATTAAATCAATGGTAATGCGTTCAAACTAAAAATGTTGATTTTACCGGTAGAAAAAGTTTATTTATCTAAGTATAACCTAAAGTTGAATTTGAAACCAAAATCTATCACATTATAGTGAATAATGTATTTTAAAAATATCTGAACTGATTGAAGTTACAATAAAATAATATTTTGAATATTATATTAAATATAAATAAAAGTCTTAATGTACATCGACTAATAGTAAAATCAAAAGATCCAAAAACTTAAAAATATATACTAAAAACACTTTAATTGTTCAAAAAATGTCAATAATCATTAAAAAATAATTCAAATATTAGTATACTTAGATAGATTCACACAATAAATAAATAAAAAAAAAAACAAATATAATATGCATAAAATACTGCAATGGGAGATCAGTCCCTATTAGAAAGTGAAGATACAATGTTTTCTATATTTTCAACACTGCCCGTTGCTTCATATAGTGTCCGATTACGAAAGTTGCTGCACAATTTTATCCAAATATTCGTAATATGAAAGGAAAACATATCATTGCATGTTTTGAGTCTCTTATACTCTTTTAATTGATTTCTTTACAGATAGATGTAAATAAATATCAGATTTGTACATCAATTTCGCCTTCATTTCTTTTATTATATTTTACAGATGTAACATGCTCCTATTATCTAATATTGAATTTCCCTTAGGTCATAGCAACGTAATAATAATGTACCTCCCTTCCCTAATAAATGGAATAATCTATATAACAAACATCTTCTAGCCCATCATACTAAGATCAGGCTTGCTGGATATCCGGTACAACTTTTGGATCACAATTTGAATCCAGACGAAATAAAAGAGTAAGTTAAACTAGATATTGTTGTGCTGACAGGATACATTTTGACGGATTAGGCCATCATTTAGAGTATTATTAAACCAACAACCCCTACCCCTCCCTCCCTCCCTCCCTCCCTCCAAAAAAAAAAATAAATAAAAAAAAAAAAAAAAAAGACTGATGATGATGATGTGAAAGGGATAAACAACATTAGTTGAAATCAGGCAGCTGATGCCTTGAATATGTTTATCACGTTTTCTGAGTGCAGCCGTCCCAACAATCATACGGAAATTATGGCGATAACATCATATGAACTGACTTAAAAAAGAAGGGGGGGGAGAGAATTTTTTTACAAAATAAACTGATATTCGAGATCTGTTCATGATGGTTTTCTAAGGGTAGATATACTGTGCCAAATTTCATTTTATAGCCATGTACATATAATGTGCTTTACATTATTGAGTATTTTTTAATTCATATTCAAGTTGTTTAAAGAATTATAAACGACATGTTTTGCGTCATTTTTTGTTTAATTCTAACTTCAATGTAATTTTTTCAATATTCATCCTGTATTCCGGAAAGTTTCGTAATCCAGCTTGTTTCAAGTCCAAAATGTGCTAGATTAGACGATGTTTATTGTGTTCCTGAAAGATCAACTGGATTAATTTTCGCGCGTAAAATCGTCTTTAAATTTGGAAAAGTTTTCAGGATGAATCTCAAATCAAACAATTTTTAAGTCATTTTTATGAACTCAAAAATATCTGCATAATAATTTGTATGAACGATTGTCATTAAATGCACTATCAAGTGATTATGATAGTAACTACAAAATCATAATTTAAATTTCTTAGTGATAGCGATATGAAAATGAAAACGTCTATAAAATTATCTTAGTTAGATTCTGAAAAAAAAAACTTATTAAATTATGTCGATTATAGTGGAATAAAAAAGGATATGTTTTCTTTTCTAAATGTACTCAATTGAAATTCGCTATTCGCCGGTTTATTGTAACGATTTACATATCTTATTAAAAATAAGAACAGCTTCAATATGTTATATATTAGTTAATTAAAAAAATACATACATCTATATAGTAAAGGATATTTTTACGTTGTTTAAAAAGTGATATTAATCTGCCTAATGTGGCTGTAAAAAGTATCTTATGCTAAAACCAAACAATGCGTCACACTAGAATATTTTGACTTAATTTTTTTAATTATTTTATTATAAAAGGCAGTATCACTTTTGTTTTCTCTGTTATATTAATTATTTATTTCTAATTTAATAGATAATTAAATTAATAACTGTAAAATAAAAGACATAATATAGCATAACTTTTTTTTAAATGTACTCGATTGAAATGTGCATTTGTTATTTTCAACAATCCCAATTATTTGAAAAATTTGCATATTTGATTAAAAATTAAGATGAAGCTGCAATACTTTAAACATTCATTAAATTAAAAAAATATATAATTAGAAATGACTATTTTTATTTTGCTCGAAAATTAATATTAATCTTCTTAACGTGGCATTAAAAAGTATTTTTTTTTATTTAAAAGCAAACAATTTCTTAAACTAAAAAACAAAAATATTTAAATTAAATTTTAATAAATATTTGATTTTGAAAAGGTAGAAATTAAAATTAATTTCTATTAAGCTTTTTTATGAAAGAAATTTTTTATAATAATACATATCTTGAAATGAACAACATTTTTATTGATAGACTATTATTTTCAGCAAATATATATAAAAAAATAAACACCGTGAAAAATTTGAATGAAAGAATTAAAATTAATGCAACTTTAAATTGATGAAAATTCAAATTACGTATACAACTCTGCGTCTTCGTATTCCAAAGCATCCAATTTAACAGTTTTTTCTTTATTGAAGAACAAGCCAATAATTTATGTTTGAATGATAATTTTGCTTAAAACTAATGAAAAAGCATCATCAAATGAATTACGTTATGCTCAATTACGTTAAATTTAATAATAGGAAATCTAAAAAAGTTTATTTTTGAAAGAAAACTGATCAAAACGTTATGTCTGATAAAATTTTATAGTATTTAAAATCCAATGCAAATTTAATGAAAAGTTTAGATTAAAGATTTTAATGAAATGTTATTTCTAATTCCCATGACAATTTAAATGCCTTACCTGATTTAAATTTCACATAATTTTTTTTTGTTTGAAAACTATTTAAAGAATGTCTATTCTGACCGAAAAAAAATTATGTAGAACTGTAGTGGAGATCTGTATTTTAAAGTATTTCGACCAGGTTCTTTTTAAAAAAATGCATTCGCTAGAGTTGTAGGCTGTGATCAATAAAATAAATGCCTTTTGAGAAATTTGTTTATTTAAAGTAGAGTTATAAAAATTAAATCATTTCTTACTGAAATAATTAGGGATGGTGCCTGTAACCATTTTTCAAGAGACCTTTGTTACATGACTGAGTGCATGAAGCGAGAGAGAGGCAATTGAATTTTCTCATTCAGAATTCACACATTGGCATCCAGAATTGGCGAAAAGGAGCATATGAAAAGTGAATGATATCATAACCATGAAATTTTCTGTTACGCTTTAAACAATTAAGATGATTTTGAATTTAATACAGGGCAACCAGAAATGGGCAGTCCTAAAAAAATACGCCAAAAAGAATTCGCGCCAATTCGTACGTTAGGACTCTGTTTTGGGAGAATTTATGAAAGACACAATAATGTGGCATGCACAAGGAAAGATTATTACCTAACGAATAAGTTAGAATCACAATTAAGCAGAGAGAAAAGCGATTTTACTGACCGCAAGCAAAGCATATCTTTGTTCTTTTTTTATTTGTTTCCAGCAAGGGTGAAATACGCATCTTAATGAATTCTCTTTATCTGACAGCCGTTTATCAGTAATAAAGCAGATGCTAGATGTTTTTCTTTCTTTTCTTTTGAACGGAAAGTTATTGTGGGATCGAAATAAAACATTAAGATAAACTAGATATTTAATTAAAGATTAGCTTTAACTGTAATTTAGAAAAATGTAAAATTTAAGAAAACTATATGTGATTCTACATCACATATATCACCCCTTTCACAGGCGAAAAAAAAATCTATAAAGGTACATGCAGGAAGAGAAATCAATTTTCATATGCTCTTACAAGTAACAATGTGTAAAATGTTCATGAAAACAAACTAAACATTTACTAAATAAAGTAAACAGTAATTGAACTTCTCTCTAAGTAGGCAACCATTCCAAATAAAAGTATATATATATCATAATATAAATATATTGGTACCATAAATTTTGTCATACAAATGACATCATATATTGTTTCTACTTAGAAACAGCTGCAGCTTCATTAATAAAATTTGTGATCACTTTTCAATTTGTCTTATTTAGACAAGGACCTGTATCAAAAATGTGCACATACAAATGAAAGAAAATACCAGGTCTAAGTCCACAGGTCACTTACCAATTGGCAAAAAAAATCCAAATTGTTTATAATAAGAACATTAAATATGTGTATTGATCAATACAATAATAATAGCAAAGTACTCGAGTAATATAATGCAATTAAACACAAAATATAATATACAAATAAACAAAAACATAATGTAAATAGAAGGATTAAAAATGTCCATAATAATGAATAATAGGAAATACTTGAAATTTCCACCATTTTTTTTTTAAATTTACAAAATAAGTTTTACTACCAACTTATATTTGAAATGAGAGTTCAAGCAGTGCTAGACAACCAACATATGGATAAATTTTTTGAAACACTGTCGTTGACCATTTACTTCCATGTGATAATAACGTTCCTAAATGTATATCTTCTAATTTTTGTCTTTTTTTTTTAATACCCAAACTAATGAATTTTTTTATTAAGTTAAATCTGAAATTTAAAATCAACGTTGCATTATATTGACATCTAAAACGGTATTTTAGTGTAACATGAGAAAAGAAATCCTCGTAAAGAATTCGGTATCTTCCCAAAAATACTTTTATTCAAGAATAATTACTGGTAAGTGGGAGACACTGAACTTTCATGCAAAAGTATAAAAAGTTTAGAACTGTGGGAAAGATGTGTGGAAAGGTAATCTGGAGACCTGTAAAGTAACTTCAATTTAAGATACGACTTGTATAAAGACCAATAAAAGACATGCATTAACCACTAAAGCAAACATATGACAGCATCTTTGCCTATAAAAATTACAATTTATCTTCACTTCATATCCTTTGAATGAGAAGTGTGAAAACATTGACATGTATGCAATTTTAAATATCACCTTGACTGTGGTATACCACTCATCGTTATCTGCAAAATAACTAAAGTGTATTTTTTTATGTGGAAGTACTGTGTACAAATTATATAAGGATGAGTATTGAATTTAAAGTGAATAAGTGTGTGAATTTTAGTCTATATATAAAATTTTACATCTTGCTAGAATTTTTAATAAAAAGGAGTAAGCTCCGCTACATGTGTAAGTATTCATTGACTGAAAACTAATTTTTAATGGTCGTAAATATAGTGTAAAGTACTACTGTATATCATGTATACCCAAATGAAAATAAAGAAATGTGGAGAAGCGAATATAAATGATATTTAATTACGAACAAATGTTATGCAAAAAAAAGTGTCTCTATCTATCTAAATTACGCCTAAAGAGTAATGAAATTCACGTGTGTAAACGGGAAAACATGGAATAGTGCAAATGGGAAGGTAAAAATTACTGGATTAAATCATCCATAACCAAAACAAAAAAAATGTACAGAAATGATTTATGTATTAAAGATAATAATCAATATGTTCTAAAAAAACTTCATAGAGGACCGATAATTAAACAATTGCATATGTAAATGTATATGTATGTGAATAACTTCCTCTGCAAAGCATGCAGCAAAATATATATACCTTTGTAAACTACCATTGTAAAAAAAACTTTGTATAAAAACATTGTAATTGCTGCATGCAAAGAGAAGTTGTATGAAAAGTGAGTCAGTTGCAAATATCCACAAGTATATCAAAAGAAAAAGAACTTTGTAAAACTTTCACCACTGTAATATTGATACACTAGTGAACATTCGCACTAACACTGTGTGTAAAGAAAAGTGCAATTGATAATTACACAGACCTACTAAAAATAGAGTAGCTACATCGAATTAAGACAAAATAGATGTGCAATTTTTTATCTATCGCGAAAGATACAAATAAAGAAAAATAAATTGTGTAAACAAACATTTAAGATTCACCGCAGAAGTCTTACTGATAATTAGGGCTTAACCACCAGAAGAAAACTATCAATAAATCAAAAATGTGAAATTTCGAATCATTCATCTATTCCTGAGCTCACGAAACAGTTGAATGAAAGAGAATCAGAGATATGAACAATGCCCGAAAAATGTAAATCATGAAATGATTGAAAGTAATCTTTAAATAACAATGTATTAAAATGTGTACACCATATGAAAAAATATATATCTACGAAAGAATAGTGTATGAAAAAAAATAATTATTAATGCTTTATGTTTGTGTTATGAATAAAAAGGTTAACGATGTAAAAAAAATACTGTGTAAAAGAGCGGAGAAATCCAAGTATCACCTGAAGGTAACCAACAAAATATGTAAATAACTAAATATACCTGAAATAGCATACCTGAAGAAGTGTTGAATATTTACGTTATATTTTAGAGTGATTAAAAGCTTGTTTTTGCTTGAAATAAAATTTAAATGTATTACAGCAAGTGGAAAAAGCAGGGTGATTTATGTCGAAAAACTTGTTGTAAGCACGGTTATGTGCGATGCAGTTAATGCATCTTGAAGCATTTTTACAATTATCTGAAGTGTGTGATTCACCACAATTAGCACATGCCAAATCATATGCACAAAATTTTGCCTGGTGGCCAATTTGTTGGCAATGAAAGCAACGTTTTATGTTAATAAATGGCCTGACAGTGTAGTCAACAGAATTAATATTTAATTTTCCATGTTGAATTAAGAGATCAGATATCCAAGATGTAACACTAATGGTCCAGTTATATTTTAATCCCTGTCTTAATTTATGCTTTCTTTCAAAGTTAATGGAAGGAATGGTACTGCCAAATTTTTCATTTATAGATATCATAATATCTGGTATACCTATATTGTCATCAAGACCTAACAGAATTATTTTTGTGCAGTCAGATAAATCTCTAACTTGATTTTTGTGCTCACATAAATTTAGGATGTAATCCGGTATTGAAATAAGATCAGTATTTTTGTCTTTTGATAATTCAGAGTTATTTGTACCAGAATTTATGTGTGTTTCAGATTCATCTTTATCTAAAAATTTGGCCAAATCTTTCCCATTAGAATTACATTCCTTATCTTTAATAACATTAAGGGGTTCATCCAATTTAGATTCATCAATGTCGCATTGAATAGCCATCTCATTATGCTTAGACTGTTTGGACGAGTTCAGTGTTCTTACTTTTTCGAACAACAGCTCATTTAACCTATGTAACTGGTTGTTATTTTTTTGTAAAACAGTCCACTCAGAATGAACACTATTCATCAAATCACTTAAAATATTAAATTTTAATTCAATTTCTTTTTGATAGGAATTAAATTTTGCCATGAGTTCTGGATTATTCTCATTTAAAATAGGACCAATTAATTTCTGAACATCCGAAACAACAGATTTAGAATATCTGTTAATAGAATCCTTTAAACTACTCAAACATGAAATCTCAAAAGAATTAGAATCTAAACCAATTGTTTCATAATCCATATTAGTTTTAAAAGACATTACCTGTTTTGCATCAGGTCTAAACTTAAAGTTAAACACAACAGATGGATCTTGTGTCAATTTACGTGACCTTTTTTTAGTCATTATAACAATTTATATCCTAAATTATAAAAATGCGAAAATAAACAAACGAGCACAGTATCAGATTATTAAAAAAATGAACCTATCTACAATGCAATATAATAAAAGCAACTATATGTGAGAATATTTTTAAATAGATGCTAAAAATTTAAAATAAATGTCTATCCATAAACTAATCAAAATTGTGTTTTACATTTATAAAAGTGAAAAAGCATGAAAAAAAAATCTCAATATTTATTTAAATATTAGAAAACTGGACCCTCTCTAACGAAATATTTTTGCAAGTGGGGTGCAAATAGGAAAAACAAACACTGGACATATGTATAAAAAGTCTTAAAATAAATTAGAAGGGGGGAAATTAGTCACTTTAGTTAAGACGATATTTTGTTTTAATGCACTGTTTATATCCTATATGAAATGCATAAGAAATATCATAATAAATATTAAGGAATTTATCAAAAGTTTTTTTTTTAATTGAACACTCCTAAAATTGAAGTTTTTATTAGCTAATATAATTGACGAAAATAATGATTCATACTGTATCTTATTCAGTATCATACTGTATCTTATTCATCTTATATTTTTTTTTTTTTTTTTTTTTTTTTTTTTTTTTTTTTTTTTTTTGCAGACTAGAGTGTAAAAATAATTCTACTCGAATAGATATAAACAATGCACACTAGGGTGGAGCGAAAAAAATTTTTTTTTGAAAATCAAAAACGGGTAGGTGCCAAAAGTTGCCTTTATACTAGTACATTAACTGCGTGAAATTTTACCGCTGAAAAAAAATGGCTCGAGTCTGCGCTTTTGCTCCGAAAATCGAAATTTTGGGTAAAATTTGTCATTTTTTGACATTTTTTCAAAAAAATTAAAAAATTCCTACAGAGCTGGTTAGTATTTAAAAGTGTTGCTTAGACCTTTATATTTATCTGCTTAACATATTTAAACTATAAAAAAATATGTTTATTCCCTATAGCTGGAGCAAAACAGGCAACTTTTAGTAAGAAAACAGCATTACCACTCTATTGGGTCATACAACAAATTGTTGTTTTTAATACAGCTCTTGTTTTCAAAATTACCTTGGACATGCGTCGTGGAGATGGCTATATTTCCTATATCACTCGGCCCAACTATTCGATCATCTTAGTACAGTGTTTTATTTATACATTGATTTGTGATTTTCTTTATAAAAATTTGGCATGTTTTCGATGCTTCCACCTTGTTCATCTGTTCTTTGCATCCACATGCTGCTGTAACTATCTTCAGGTATATTTTTACAGTTTATACAAAAAATGACAAGCAGAGTAATGCACGGGAATCTATTAAAGGGATCTATTCGGCCATCTATTATATTTATCAAACTTACATACAGTTGATGAATAGTGATTGGAAGTTCTGTTACCACAACATTTTTTCAGTCAATTGTATTTTTTTTTTACGTAATGATTTGCTTCAAAGATGATTTCAGATATTTCAACAATAAGTATGCCACCATTTATTCTACTTTTGCATTTTTTATATGGTGAGAAGCGAGCTGTTTAAAGTGATGGTGATCGTCAGCGAGAATTGCAATGAAAATTTGTTCTCCATGTGTAAAGCAACCGCTGTTATAAATAACTTTTTTTTTGCATTAGTTTTATGCCGTTTTCTAAGTGTTTTCGTATCCAGGTAATTTCCTATTAACTTTTAGATCCTCTTTTTATGAGTGGACAACATTTGATGGTGAAATGTCCTGGGCATAAACATATAATGCATAGTACTTTATGGGGAAATGTACGGATTCTAATCGATTATAAGTGCTCATTTAAGATTAGGAGAATTTTATTTGTCACTGTGAACCATTTTGCATGGGGTAAGCTTAGAATTGTGTATAATATTGAACCATTCGCTACTTCAACTCCAGTGAATTTCCTCTGCGTCAATTATTAGAGAAGTCGATATAAAACGTTCTAAGCTACATGGATTCACTGGATCAATAAGAAAAATCCTTGTCTACGTACTATTCACTTCCTATTGCAATTTTTTTTTATATAAAATAGAGAGTAATTTTGAAAAACTATTTTCTCAAGTTGAGAAAAAGATACTCAGAACAGACTAGAAATTTCTGTCAGAGATTGCAAAGCTAATTCATAAAGAAAGCTATTTCTCAGAAAGATTGGGGAATAGGAGTTTAGAAAACATCTCACACAAAAGACAGCTCATAAAGTTAATAAAATTTTCCGCTTTATATAAGCACAGATTGGCAATAAGCGTCTATATGTTCACTCACAAAATGTATAATCCAAGTTTATACCGCGGGATATTTTATACCAAATGTACCACATACCTAAATAATAGATCTAAAATCTTATTAGAAATTACTAGACTATGGAACAATACAGGAAACGACATAAAACATACTAAAACTTCTTTAGAAATATTGTTGTTTTACACGCAAATTTTGTTTGCAATCCTCTGTGACGATCGTCATAATATTAAGCAGCCAGCTTCTCAAAATATATTCAATGTAATAAGTACAGTAAATGATGACATACTAAAAACTGAATTCATACAATCAATTTTTAGGAAAATCATTATATATAAAATGTAATTGATTGAAAAAATGCTGTGGTAACAGAACTTCCAATCATAATGTATTAATTGCATGAAAATTTAATGAAGATAATAGACCGCTGAATAGGTTCAATAAAGAACATACCCAATACATTACTCAGCTTCTCTTCTGTATACATGGTATAAAAATATACGTGCAGCAGGTCACACCAGCATTCCAAATCATCCAAAGTCAGTGAATACAAAGAAGATATAAATTACTTTGACATATATACTCGTCTTCGGGAAAAATGTAACAATTCAATACATAAATAAAACACTGGGCCTAGATGATTGGGTGGTTGAGACGGGTGGGATAATGCAACCACCTCTATGAGTTATATACACAGTAGTTTTGAAAGCAGCTAGGTAAGAAATGCTTTCGAAAGAACATTTCGTTGTATGTTCCAATAGAGAGGTTAACGCTGATTTTTCACAAAAAGTTGTCAGATTTGCTCCAATTATACAGACTACAGATATTGTTTTATAGTTTAAATATGTTAAGCAGATAAATATAAAGGTCTAAGCAACACTTTTAAATACTAACCAGCTCTGTAGGAATTTTTTAATTTTTTTGAAAAAATGTCAAAAAATGACAAATTTTACTCAAAATTTCGATTTTTGGAGCAAAAGCGCAGACTCAAGCCATTTTTTTTCAGCGGTAAAATTTCACACAGTTAATGTACTAGTATAAAGGCAACTTTTGGCACCTACCCGTTTTTGATTTTCAAAAAAAATTTTTTTTCGCTCCACCCTAATGCACACACTTTAAGAATATTAAGATGTTAGATAGGTTTAATTATGCAAATAAGAACATGGCTAGTCTTTGCACAAATAAAAACAATCTCCTAATAAAATTACTGTACAAACAATATAAAGCACAACTTACCTTTAAAGTGAAAAAAATCAGGAAAGAAAAGTAGGATAAAATGTAATAATATATTTTTTGATATATGAATTTATAATTCGACTATGCATGCATCATTATTATTATTTATGTCATGTGCACATGGCATGTGATTCAAACGATAAAATTTTATTTATCTGAAAATGAGCCCACTGTCAATAATATATGAAGGTGCATACATCCTTATTGTATAACCAGTATTCACATGCATCTTTCTCTGTATTGTTTCTTTTATATAAACCTCATATTAAAAAATAATGGTTGCAACCCGACAACATCATGCCTTATTTTTTATAGGAAAAAGAGATGCACCATTAACTTACCTAGAACTTTTTCATCTACATGGAAATATAATATAAAATTTATGAAAAAGAAAAAGGAATATACGTCAATTTATAACACTTCAAAAATAACTGTATTAAAAAAAATAAACAAAATATATAGTCATTAATTAATAATGGAAATTATAAAAATACTTTCTTTAAAAAGTAATAAACTGTCTTGATATTTCTCAAACGACTTTCAGCAAAAAGTGCACAGCAATAAGTACTTAGATATTTGAAAAATATAATTTTATCATGCTATCGTTTGTATCATAGTTTTTAAATAGCACTTGTAAAGCTGTGAAATGTTTCAAGACAATCTAAAATCATTTATAACTGTTCGTATTTAAAGAAATTCAATTAGAGCACAGAAAAACTAATACATAATAAACTAAAAATGGTTGAAAATTACTCAACATAATTTTTTTTTAATAAAAATATCATATAATTAAAATAGAAATTGAGATTTAACCTATTAAATATAAAAGCATACACTTTCTCATCTGCGAAATTTATGCTGTAAATATTTATCAATGAATGTCTTCTTCACTCATTTTTTTTTTTAACTTTCAACTACTACAAATAAACTTGTAACAGTATTATCGTAAAAATAAACGTTCAATAGCGCACAAAATTACAGACACAAAATTGATCAATTCTGTAGTTTTAAGGTTTTTTTTTTAATAGTATAGCGCATGTAATTATTTTTGTGAAAAACATCAGTGTCAGCATCCAAAAATTTAAAGAATAAATCCAATGTGAAGATCATATTATCGACGAATGACGAAGAATTTAAACGTCAAACACGAAATTCTGTGTCACTTTAGTCGAAAGCATATGGAATCGTCACTGAAGTACACCGCTAAGATGAAATAAAAACATTATGTCAGTAAACGTTTAACGGAGGTGAAATAAGAGTCCCAAATCGCCAGTCGTAGATTCTTAGGCCTACATCGGCAGGAGAAAATTTAACGAGCGGCCGCGTTAACACCGAGCATCTCGAAAGGTCCCGATCAGAAGAATCAATCGCTCAAATAAAAGATAAATCGGCACTATAATCCAACTCCATGAGGTCCATCAAGAAAAATCCGGCAGCAGTAATTCCCAGGAGCATATGCATATTTCACACAACAATCTGTGAAGAAGGGGAGCACTTATGTAATGATTCACAAACATAAGCAGGACTTATCTGACGAGGAAATAGTCGTTCGAAAATAGTAGAAGACAAACGTTAATAATTCACATTTATAGTATTCAGGAAAATAAATAGTCCGGAACATAATCTAGCAGGCAAATAAAAAGCAGGCAAATAACAGCAGGCAAATAACAGCAGGCAAATAACAGCAGGCACCATCCCTCGATGTTTGAAAAAGTTGCGAATGCCTGGTGTAGGCACCATAGTTTCTGTAGTGTAGATCTGTATTTTAAAGTATTGCGACCAGGTTCTTTTTAAAAAAATGCATTCGCTAGAGTTGTAGGCTGCGATCAATAAAATAAATGCCTTTTGAGAAATTTGTTTATTTAAAGTAGAGTTATAAAAATTAAATCATTTCTTACTGAAATAATTAGGGATGGTGCCTGTAACCATTTTTCAAGAGACCTTTGTTACATGACTGAGTGCATGAAGCGAGAGAGAGGCAATTGAATTTTCTCATTCAGAATTCACACATTGGCATCCAGAATTGGCGAAAAGGAGCATATGAAAAGTGAATGATATCATAACCATGAAATTTTCTGTTACGCTTTAAACAATTAAGATGATTTTGAATTTAATACAGGGCAACCAGAAATGGGCAGTCCTAAAAAAATACGCCAAAAAGAATTCGCGCCAATTCGTACGTTAGGACTCTGTTTTGGGAGAATTTATGAAAGACACAATAATGTGGCATGCACAAGGAAAGATTATTACCTAACGAATAAGTTAGAATCACAATTAAGCAGAGAGAAAAGCGATTTTACTGACCGCAAGCAAAGCATATCTTTGTTCTTTTTTTATTTGTTTCCAGCAAGGGTGAAATACGCATCTTAATGAATTCTCTTTATCTGACAGCCGTTTATCAGTAATAAAGCAGATGCTAGATGTTTTTCTTTCTTTTCTTTTGAACGGAAAGTTATTGTGGGATCGAAATAAAACATTAAGATAAACTAGATATTTAATTAAAGATTAGCTTTAACTGTAATTTAGAAAAATGTAAAATTTAAGAAAACTATATGTGATTCTACATCACAAGAACATTTTAAGAAGCTTTTTAATGGAAAAATAATAGATTGTGTATTCTAAAGATTTTAAGTTTATGGAATAGTTTATATAAATAAGGAAAATTTTTTAATTAAAAGGGTTTAGTGCTAAAGTTAAGTATAAAGCCATGAGCAAAATGCAAACGTGTAATTCATTATTAATTATAGATAATAAGATATAATTAATCGTACAAATAATTGAACTTGCTTTTTGATTAAACAAAGTATAATGTATTTTTGCAGTTGCGACCAATCATAATTTAACTTTTATTGCATTCATTTGTAAGTCTTATAAAGGAAGAATACTTTGACTTAATTTTTAAAAATATTTTATAATAAAATATA
Organism: Maratus speculifer; assembly: GCA_964019185.1. Lineage (NCBI taxonomy): Eukaryota > Metazoa > Arthropoda > Arachnida > Araneae > Salticidae > Maratus > Maratus speculifer. The sequence goes on along the minus strand of OZ025289.1, from coordinate 210,806,396 downwards.
GAATTTTCGTTTTCTTTATTCCATTATTTCTTTTTTCTTCTTTAATAGATAATTTATAGAGCAAGAGCATTATAAAACTTCAAGTACTATTTGAAATGAAAAACGTTGATTAATTTCTAAAAAAATAAAAAGTAAAATACAGGTTTAAATTTAAATGGATTGCAGAAAAGTAAAAGATATTACTTAACATATAAAGATTTTTTTTCTAAATATAGACGATCGGAATTCGAATTCAGATTTAATTATAAAAAAAAAACCGATTTAAAGGTATTTTGATGAATTCAAAAATATCTGCATATTAATTTGTATTTGTATTTATTTGTCATATTAATTGCAGTATCAAGTGATTATGATAGTGACTACAAACTCATAATTTAAATCACTTAATGATCACGTACTGATAGCAATAGGAAAAATAAAATGTCGATAAAATAATCTTGATTAGATTCTGAAAAAAATAAACTTATTAAATCCTCAAATACCAAAAAAGGATTTTAAATTATATCGATTACTGTCGATTATTGTGGAATAAAAGACATTATATAGCAAAAAAATAATTCTTTTCTAAATGTACTCGATTAAAATTCGCTATTCGCCAGTTTATTATAACAATTCATATACTTTATTAAAATAAGAAAAGCCTCAATATGTCATATATTATTTAAATAAAAAATATACATACATATATATAATAACAGACATTTTTGCATTGTTTAAAAAGTGATATCAATCTGCTTAATGTGGATCTAAAAATATCTTACACTAAAATATTTTGACCTAATTTTTAAAAATATTTTATTATAAAAGGCAATATCATTTTTTTCTCTGTTCCGTTAATTCTTTATTTGTTATTTAATAGATAATTAAATCAATTACAGTAAAATAAGCAACATAACATAGCATATATACTTTTTTTTTTAAATGTACTCGATTGAGATTCGAATTGTTATTTTCAATAATCCAAATTATTATGAAAATTTGCATGTTTGATTAAAAATAAGATACAGCTGTAATACTTTATACATTCATTAAATTAAAAATATATATAATTAGAAACGACTATTTTTATTACGCTCGACAATTAATATTATAATCTATTTAAGTGGCATTAAAAAAGTATTCTTTTTTAATCTAAAAGCAAACAAGTCCTTACATTAAAATAAAAATATTTAAATTTAATTTTAATAAATATTTTATGTTAAAAAGATACCAATTAAATTAATTTCTATTAAGTTTTTTTATGCATTATTTTTATGAAAGACACGTTTTATTTTATAATACATATCTTGAAAAATGGAAATGAACAAAATTTTCATTGATAGACTATAATTTTCAGCAAATATACAAATAAAATAAAATAAAATAAAATAAAATAAAATAAAATAAAATAAAATAAAATAAAAAATAAACCCCGTGAAAAATTTGAATGAAAGGATTCAAATTAATGCAACTTTAAATTAATGAAAATTCAAATATCGTATACAACTCTGCGTCTTCGTATTATAGTATCCAATTTAAGGGCTTTTTATAGAATAACAAGTCATTAATTTATGTTTCAATGATATTTTGCTTAAAACTAATGGAGAAGAATTAACAAATGAATTACGTTATGCTAAGTTACGTTAAATTTAATAATATAAATATAAAAAAAATATTTTTTCAGAACAAAACCGATGAAAACATTACGTCTGATGAAATTTTATAGCATTTAAAATCTAATGCAAATTTAATGAAAAGATTTTATTGAAGATTTTAATGAAAAGTTATTTCTAATTCCCATGGCATTTAAAATGCATTATCTGCTTTAAGTTTCACATAATTTGTTTTGTTTGAAAACTGTTTAAAGAATGACTATTCTGACCGAAAAAAAATTATGTAAAATTTTAAGAAGCTTTTCAATAGAAAAATAATAGATTGAGTATTCTAAAGATTTTACGTTTATGAAATAGGATTAATTTATATGAATAAAAATAGTTTTCAATGAAAAGAGTAGTTAATTTTTAATTAGAAGGGTTTAGTGCGAAAGCTAAGTATAAAGCCATGAACAATGTGCATACGTGAATTTAATTATTAATTTTAGATAATAAGATATAAATAATCGTAGAGATAATTAAACTCAGTTTTTGACTAAACAAAGTGTAATGTATTTTTGCAGTTGCAATCAATCCTAATTTAACCTTTATTGTACAAATTTGTAAGTATTATAAAATAAGAATATTTTGACTTAATTTTTAAAAATATTTTATTATAAAATATAGAATTTTCGTTTTCTTTATATCATTAACTCTTTTTTCTTATTTAATAGATAAATTATAGTGCAATAGAGTTATAAAGTTTCAAAAACTAATTGAAATCAAAAACGTTGTTTAATTGCTAAAAAAATATGAAGTAAAATACAGGTTTAAATTTAAATGAATTACAGTACATTAAAAGAGATTATATAATATATAAAGATTTTTTTTTCTAAATATAAACGATTGAAATTTGAATTGTTATTTTCATTAATCAAAATTATTATAATAATTTGCAAAATTGTTTCAAATTAAGAACAATACCTCAATATGTTTTGAATTCACTAAGTTAAAAAATTATGAAATTAGGGACGACTATTTTTACTTCATTCGACAGTTAATAATAGTCTATATATAAAAGTGTAATTTGTCTAAAAGCAAACAATTTCTTGCACTAAAAACAAAATATTTTAGCTTAATTAAAAATTTTTTTGATTTGGGAAAGGTAGCAATTAAAATTAATTTCTATTAAGTTTTTTTATGCATTTTTCATGAAAGCCATTTTTTATTTCATAAGACACATATTGAAAAATGGTAAAGGATACAATTTGTATTTATAAATTATAATTTTCAGCAAATATTTAAGAAAAATGAAAAGATGAATATTAATGCAACTTTAAATTAATGAAAAGTTTAAATAACGTATAAAATTCTGTGTTTTTTTATTCTAACATATCATATCTAAGAACATTTTATAGTGAGCAAATCACTAATTTATGTTTCGATGATAATTTTGCTTGAAACTATTGAGAAGCACCATCATGTGATTTACGTTATGCTAAATTACATTATATCGAATGAAAGGAATATAAAGAAAAGAATATTTTCTCAGAAAAATCGATCAGAACATTATGCCTGATGAAATTTTATAGCATTTTATAGCATTTAAAGTCTAATGCAAATTTAATGACAAGATTTGATTATAGATTTTAATGAAAAGTTATTTCTAATTCCCATGAAAATTAGAATGAATTATATGATTTAAGTTTCACATAGAGTTTTTTTTGAAAACTATTTAAAGAGTGAATATTCTGGCCGAATAAAATTTATGTAGAAAATGTTAAGTAGCTTTTCAAAGAAAAAAACAAATGCTTCATTACTCTAAAGATTTTACGTTTATGAAAAACGATTAATTTAATTGAATAAAGAATAATTTTAAATTTAAAATGTAGTTAAAAAATAAATCCAATAAATTTATTTTAGTGCGTAAGCTTTGGACACAGCCACGAGTAAAATGCAAACGTGAATTTCATAATATCTTTAGATAATAAGATGTAATTAATCGAAGAGATAATTAAAATAAATTTTTAACTAAAAAAAGTATAATGTATTTTTGCAGCTGTAACTAACCCTAATTTACCTTTTATTGTGCTAATTAAAAAAGTTTTAATTTGTAAGTCTTATAAAAAAATATTTTGACTCAATTAAAAAAAATATTTTATTGCAAAAGGTAGAATTTTCGTTTTCTTTGTAACATTACACTTTATTTCTTTTTTTAATAAATAATTTATAGTATGATACCGTCATAAAAATTCCAATACTATTCAAAAGCAAAAACATTGATTAGTTTCTAAAAAATAAAAAAAATGAAAGTAAAATACATGTTTTTAATTTAAATAGATTGCTGTAAAATTAAAGATATTACATACCATATAAAGCTGTTTTTTTTCTTCTAAATGTACTCGATTCAAATTTGAATTGTTATTTTCAATAATACAAATCAGTTTAATGATTTGCATATTTGATTAAAAATAACATACAGCTGTAATGCGTTATACACTCATTAAATAAAAAATATATAATTAGGAATGACTATTTTTAATTGCTTCGGCAATTAATACTAATCCAGTTAACATGGCGTTAAATAGTGTCTTTTGTCTAAAAGCAAACAATTCCTTTCTCTATAAATAAAAATATTTTAACTTAATTTTTAAAATTATTTGATTTGGAAAATGTCGCAATTAAAAATAAGTTCTAATAAATTTTTAAATGTATTTTTCATGAAAGCCATATTTTATTTTATAAGGCATAGCTTGGAAAATGGCAACGGATTTTTTTTATTGATATATTGTATTTTTCATCAAATATTAAAAAAAAACTTTTATGAAAAAATTGAATGAAAGGATTAAAATTAACGCAACTTTATGTTAATGAAAATTCAAATAACGTATACAACTCTGTTTTTTTCGTATTCCAACACATCGAATTTAACAACTTTTTATAAAACAACAAAAAATTAATTTATATTTCGATAATAATTTTGCTTGACACTAATGGAGAAACATCATCAAATGAATACGGCATGCTAAGGTATATTAAATCTAATAATAAGAATATAAAGAAAAGTTTATTTTCAGAACAAAATCGATCAAAACATTATTTCCGAAGGAATTTTATAGCATTTAAAATGGAATGCAACTTTAATGAAAGATTTGATTGAAGATTTTAATGAAATTTTATTCCTATGACAATCAGAATGCATTATATGATTTAAGTTTCACATAAAATTTTTTGTTCGAAACTATTTAAAGAATGAATATTTTGGCCGAATAAAATTGTTGTAGAAAATTTTAAGTAGCTTTTCAAAGAAAAAAATAGCTGTTTATTACTCTAAAGGTTTCAAGTTTATAAAATAGGATTATTTTGTAAGAATAAAGAATAATTTTTAATTAAAAGGGTCGCTTAAAAATTAAATCCAATAAATCTATTTTAGAGTGCAAGCTGAGAATAAAGCCATGAGGTAAGTGCAAATGTGAATTTCATCAATATCTTTAGATAATAAGATATAATAAATTGAAGAGAAAATAGATGTGATTTTTCAATTAAACAAAGTATAATGCATTTTTGCAGTTATAACCAATCCTAATTTAACTTTTACTCTACTAATTAAAATTACTAATTTCTAAATCGTAGAAAGGAAGAATATTTTAACTCATTTCTTAAAAATTGTTTATCATAAATGGCAGAATTTTTGTTTTCTTTGTACGATTAATATTTTATTTCTTATTTGATAGATAATTTAGAGTGTTATGCCGTTATAAATATTCAAATACTAATTTAAAGGAAAAACGTTGATTAGTTTAAAAAAAATAGAAAGTAAAATACAGGTTTAAATTAAATAGATTACCATAAAATTAAGGTCATTACATAGTATATAAAAATTTATTTCTAAATGTATTTCTAAATATCTTTTTTCTAATCTTATCTTTTTTCTATCTTTTTTCTTATCTTTTTTGCTCTACTGAATTTCGAATTTTTATCTTCGATTGTCTAAATTCTTATAACAATTTGCAAACTTAATTAAAAAAAGATATAGCTGCAAATATATAACATTTATATAATATTAAATTAAAAATATATGTAATTAGGAACGATTGCTTTTACTTCGTTCGGAAATTAATATTAATCTGTTTACTGTTGCGTTAAAAAATGTTTTTTATCTAAAAAATTCAATTCCTTATGCTAATAATGAAATATTTTAACTTTGTTTTCAAAAATATTTTATTTAGAAAAGAAGACAATTAAAATTAATTTCCATTGTGATTTTTTATGCATTTTTCTTGAAAGTCATTTTTTATTTTATAAGACATCTCTTGAAAAATGGTAATATACAATTTTATTGATATATAATGATTTTCAGCAAATATACATATACAGGGTGTCCGAAAAGTCTGGAAACGGTCGAATAACTCGAGAAATACATAAGAGATTGAAAAACGAAAATATACATGTTAAATATTTTTAAATAAGCTACTCAATGATACCAAATTTGACCTTCGCAACCGACTCCCTAGGGGTCAGAGGGGGTCCAACTTCGAAATCTTAAGTAATAATCCCCATTTTTTATTGCATATTCGGATTCTACGGATAAAAATACGTAACTTTTGTATTTGATGTTTATTTCGAATCCTCGTTTATCACGGTGTAATTGAGTATATTAAATCGGTATATATTTCGGTTTTCCCAACCAGGTTTCGCCTGATTGGCCAGAATTTTGACGTCAAATTCCTCGTCTTTTGCAGGAATAGTGGTTTCTTGAAAATCTTCCGTGGCGATTATTTCGATAATGTTACACTGTTAAAAATTTGACCCATTTGCTGTAGCGTCACTCCACAGCTTTTATAGAATATCTCTTTTATGACCAATGAGTGACGCTGTAGCAAATGAGTTAAATTTTTTACAGTGTATAGGGTTTTTTATGCTTTTCTCTACAAAAATTCATTGAAGTATATTAATTTAGTTTGCTATTTGGATTTTTATTGTATCCAGTAAATGGTTTCTAAATAACGAATGGTTTCTAAAAACGGCTGATGTGGGTGCATGTTTTTTTTTAATTATTTGCTGTAGCATCACTCCACCGCTTTTATAGAAAACGGTTACTTTACTGTGTTATGGAGCATTATCATTGGTCATAAAGAAATAATCTACTAATCTAAGAATAAAATATGACCAAAATACAAAAAATATCGACTTCAAGTTAGAAGTTTCATTGAATTGACCACAAAGACAAAAGTAATCGTATTCCTATGGTTTGAGATATGTTATCGATACATGTTAGATTCCAGAACTTGGGGTTTATAAAGAACATTAAAACACACATACACGCACAAACAACGCCTGCAATAAAATCATAAAGGTGCATACACATATTATACAGACATACAAACAACAAATACAATAAACCCAATTGTACTAAAAAATAGTGTGATAAGTAGTGTGTAACAAAAAATCAATGTCACGAATCAAATTCGGAACCATAACTAAAACAGCCTGGAACACTGTGGCCTGGATTCGATTCCTGGTTCTGGCTAATTTTTCACTCCAGTCTGGTTTATTGTATTTATTGTTTGTATGTCTGTATAATATTTGCATGTACCTTTCTAAACAAAATGTTTAACATTATGCTATTCGTCAAAGGTTTGATCAAAGGAATAAATAAAGGGCAATATACTAGTTAAATTACAAAAATTTATATTTTCTATTAATTGTAAAATAAAATTGTAAAAAAATTTGCTGCTACAGCACAAAAGGGAGTTGGTCTTGTTTAACGTCTATTTATGTGAGAACAGGGCATATATACATGCAGATATCAAGTTTAATTTAGAAATTTCCAGGAATTTTTTCATACTTTTCGTTTATAGTATGTAAGGTTTTTAATGAAAGTTAATATTACTCTCAGGCTACTTTACAAAGTACACTTAAAGCAATATACAACAATTAGAGCATAAATATAATAAATATTTGAGAAAATGTGTCAGTATGTGTAAAATAATTTTAATAAGCATAAATCAAACACTTTGTACGAATTTTAATACATAAGTTAAAACTATAAAAAACGTTTTTACACACAAATGTGTGAATACGAAGTGCCAAAATAATCATATGCGGTCGTTTCAAGAATACTCTAACCCCTTTCTTAAGTGAAGAAAAAAAACCCTTTGTTGTGCCCTTTGTTAAAAATATTGGCTAACTATTTTTAACCGAGTGCTGGTATGAGTAGGTACTGTGGGCTATAACAGAGGAGTTCAGGACCAGGGGTGTAATCGTAAAAATAACAGAGGATATACGCTCTAAGCAGAGGGTTCACCCTAGAATGTGAATAGTACAACTTTCTTGAGAAACAGGGGTATACGGTGTTCCTTTAAAAAATCCAGAAGGTATACGGCGTATACCCCCGTGTACTCTCCACTACATCCCTCTTCAGCACCCATTTCACTCTCCCCCCCTCCTCTAATTTTTAGCACTGAGAAAGGGGTATCTTTGAGTATCTTTGAGTATCTAGAGTATCTTTGAAATTGCCGTATGTGATTGTTTTCGAGCTTTGTTTGTACGTATTTGGGCAAAAAATATTGTTAATAGTTTTTAATTTATGTGTTAATGATTTTAAGAGCTATAATGCAAAAGATTATATATATATAAATAGATTCTTAATCAATTATATAAATCAATTCAAATTATGACTAGTCAAATATCGAAAAAATTCAAAGATTTAATGAGCTTATTTTTAACCCTTTCGAGTCTGGTGTACCACTAATAGTACACCATCTTTCAATTAGCATATTTTCCTAGTATTAAGTAATTATTTTCAAAGAGCTTTATATTCTATTTTAAAGACTTCTGTTGAAAGTGTGCATTCAAATGTTTCTCTAAAAGATAAACCTGCAAATCCAGATACACTCATTCAAGGTGGATGAAAGTTCGAATGCACGTCGAGCAGGTAGTTCTTTTTAATTTGTCTCATTATGAATATCATAAATAATTAGGATTATTATTTGAAATTATTTTCGTAAAATAAGTTATTAAAGCTAATGTTTGGTGTAATTTTTGTAATCAAAATCATTCAAAAGTTGTGGTTTATTAACCTTTGAATATGTGTTCTATTAACAGTACAGTGATCTTTAAAGGAATTATATCACTACAAGGCATATTGTTTTTATAAATTTTTAGAAAAGAAAATTGTAGTAACTTACTTTGAATATTTTTTTGTTTTATAGCAATATTTATTATTCTTTTTGTCACGTAATATTGTTATGTAACATTATTAGCCTATAATTTGAAAAAAAAAATCTAGATTTATTAGACTTCACTTTAGCAGTTGCTCAAGCGCTGACTTTCAAAAACCGAACTACGAACTCTTTGAAATGTGATCGTTCAGAGTAATTCACCAACTAGTGACGATTCCATCTATAAAAAGTTGAAACCATCACTTCGCCTGATTGAGGATGCAAGATATGATAATACTGGCCATATGACAGAGAGAAGCGAGGTACAACAAATGTTCAAATTAGGAGGATGTAACTTTAGAACATCTCATTGTGGAAAATGCCACGGCTGCTTATACTTCCATGGTGACAGGATTTGCTTCAAAAACTTTTCATACCAAATGAGGGAAGTCAACAAAATATACCAACAAATAACAATTTAATTTAAAATTTTAATTTTTTTTTCGATTTTTACACGGTTTTTCTTGTTTAGAAGCATAAATTGAATGTCAACTATTTCGAATTACAAAATGTTAATTGCATATTTTTAAATATATCTTTTACATTTTTTATATGTCTTTAAAATATACTACAATATTTGAAAATATACTACATTTATTTTTTTGAGCGTTTCGTACGAATAATAGAATATCCGTAAATGACAACTTGTTCCTTGAAAAAGCACTGTACCATTAATAGTACATAATGTAATTCGTTAAATAATTATAATGTTTTAATAAAATTTATATTTTGACTTTTAGAGCAATACATTTTCATGTTTAAATTAAAAAAAATATTTGTTTATTATGTAAATAACAGTCTCAACGAACTCAAAATTAGTAATCCCGTACATTATTAAAGTTTTCAGATTTTTTAGTCCTCTTTTCATAGAATATAATGTGAATTAATATACTTAAAATTGTTGGTGAATCAGAAAAAGTTCGTATTGTGTCGCCTTCATAAAACGGTCTTTTTTTCAAATAATGACAGATGCGAGAAAATAACTCCTGAATCAAAATCGACCTTCTGAAGATATTTCTATTCAATACATTTTTCTTCATAACTCACTGACTCTTGACAATGGATAGACATTTATTTGCGTAATGGTTGATTTCATTAGAAGGAGAAAGAAGTGAAATGTAAAACATACTATGCAATCTACTTTGTAAAAATATCACACTTCCTAATAAATATTTCTTAAATTGATGCATGTATTAAAAATATTTCGAACTATTTTGAAAATCTCTATATTTATATGCAATCTAATTATTTTTATCGTGCTCTGATTATTTATTGCAAGTATATCCGTGAGCATTATAACCGGCTACACAGAAAACCCTCACAAATCAGAAAGATTTAATGGCTTATTATTCTCAACAAGTTTGAATTAAATGTTGATAAATAGAAATTTCAAATATATCTTTGTTCATATTTGCACTATTGAATTAAATTTAAATTAAATATTTTCATCCAATCCCAATAATCTTATACATTATTACAGTTTTCAGATTGTTTAAGGCCCCACCAGTGGCCGAGAGGTTTTGACCTCTCAACTGGTAGACGGCAGGTACTGGATTCGAGCCCAATCGCGGCTATCGGTCTAACCGTTCGGAGTTTTCGTGGTTTTCTACGAACCTTGCGTAAATACTGGTTGGTTCCCTTAGAAAGACCCCCACGAAGGGCACCCCTCATGGACCTATATCCCTAACGTAGATAATCGGCCGTCAAAAATAAACCAAACCAGATTGCTTAGTTTTTTTTTCCATAGCGGTGTGAGAATGAATATTCTTAAAATTTTAGGTGAATCAAAAAAAAGTTCCCATTCTTTCGCTTTCATGAAACGATCTTTTTTTGAAACAGTGACAGACGCGAGAAAGTGACTTCTGAATCAAAACTGACCTTCTGAAAATATTTCTATTCAATACATTTCTCTTCATAGCTCACTGACTCTTCACGATGGATAGAGCTTTTTTTGCGCAATGCTTGATCTCTTTAGAAGCAGAAAGAAGTGAAATGTAAAACATACTATACAGGGTGATTCAAAATAATGTGGACAAAATGATATGACAAATCAAGCATACAACAAGGATAAAAAATCACATAGGAACATATGGTCGCAAACTACTTATTGAGTCACAAATAAAGGGTGTTCCATTCTGGCTACACCCGGTTTGAAAGTAATAATTTCGAGGAAAATATAAGTATTGCAATGAAAATGCAACTATATGTACCTTATTTTGTGTGAAATGTGATAGCGTTACAAAAGATCTGGAAAGACACATTGCTCAAGCAATCGATGATGCCGTATAAACTGATTATCACAATCCAAAATGTGAGGTGACAAGTGCATATTGCTGGTGCGCATAACGCGAACTTCTACCACTTTTGTTTGGTGTAATCACGTTTAAAACAAAGGTGATAGTGTCTGTTAAATTTTTTATTATAATACACTGCAGTTTTCTGAAATTTATTACCGTCAACCCAAATTGAGTTAGGATGAAACACCCTGTATTTGTGACTTAATAAGTGGTTTGCGACCCTATGTTCCTATGTGATATTTTATCCTTGTCGTATGCCTGATATGTCATATCAATTTGTCCACATTTTTTTGAATCACCCTGTATAATCTACTTTGTAAAAAAAATATCACCCTCCCTAATGAATATTTTTTAAATCGATGCATATGTTAAAAATATTTTGAAGTATTTTGAATTATTTTAAAAATTTCTTTATTGAGATCTAATCTAATTCTTTTTAACGTGCTCTGATTATTTATTGCAAATATACCTGTGAGCACTATCACCGACTACACAGAAATCCCTCACAATACGGAACGAATTACTGGCATAAAGATCCCAACAAGTTTGACTTAAATGTTAGTAATAGAAATTTCAAATACTTCTTTGTTAATATTTTCACTTTTGAATGTAATTGAAGTAAACAATTTTCATCGAAAGCAATTATTAATCTCTTAATTTATTAAAGTAGTTTCAAGATGAGTGATATATTATTTATAGAATTACCATGTGATATAAGTAAATTTCTACGATACAGACTTATACCAATTCAAAGTTATTGAACTTCACTCTTATGTTATTACCGCTTAATTTTTATGAAATTTTGCTTTCATAATTTACAGGACATATTTTTACATTATTTTTATTTATTTTTAAATAAAATTGTTGTCAAAATAGTGGTGTATTTTTAACATTACTGCAATATAATTTCATGGATCAGAAAGAGCTCAAAAATATATTAAATGCGATACATTACACAAAATAAAATGTTTAATCTTACTCTTTATTAAAAGTGTAAACATTAAAATACAGCAACAAATTAAAAAATTGAGTAAAAAAAAAGTCATTTTTTTACGAGGTATATTTTGAAAAGAGATGTCCCAAAGAATTAACAGAAAAAAGGATGGCGGAGATTGGACTGATCCACAATCTTTAGAGTGTCTTATCGAGGTCCTACTCACAGGCCCCCAAAGTCCCCTTCTCGGCCAGAAATTTTATAACTTCGTATATTAGTTATCACATATTTTATTTCACATAAAAATTTTAGAAAATATTCGTATTTATATATCAGGAGAATCATAATGATGAGTAATAATAAAAATTCTATAATATTATTGTTGATTTTCATTATAATAATTATTAGTTGTATTTATACCATCATGATCAATGTTTTACGTAGCGCATATGTTTATTTAATTTTTGAGGATGAATTGCGCCACTGTAAAAAGTCTGCAAAAGATACTCGAAGCAATAACTTATCAATAAACATTCTGCTTAAACTTCAAAGGAATCATAATGAATAATTTTTTTCACTTCTTATCATAATTATTATTAATTAAAAAACATTTTCATAACTGTACCAAAAAGCATATAACAATTTTTTTTAATAATAACAATTATTATTAACAAAAAATATAGTATTAAAAACATAAATTGTTGATTAAACAGTAAAGTTAACAATTGCACTATTAAATAACGATAATAAACCGTAAAATAAACAGCAATAGTCAGTAAATAGTAATATATGTCAGATTTTTACGCATAGTAAATACCATTGTTAATTTGTTCAATCCCACTATTCTTTTTGTGTCAAATATTGTGTGATTTTTTTTATTGAAAAGTTTTGCGAGAAATTAAACATGTACTTACTTAAAAATCTGTATGTACCACTAAATCCTGTGCTATTTGTTCTCCTCCAGTCTGTATGAAACTCAAAAATAAGCGTAGATCCAGAGGAATAATGTGTTTGTTCTATGTCCATAATTTTACCACATAATATTGAGTTATAAGGTGTCTTTTCATTTACAAAAGGCTCATCTAAATGTAGAAACAACTTCACAAAATCTCCAAAAACACACCTGAAAAAAACATATTTTCTAAATTAACAAGCGTTTAATTTATCGTATAAATAATAAGAGATTTAATACAAAAAATACTTGAAAACTTCTAATAAATCAGTTCTTTCATGTAAAATATGGTGCATACATACTTAATCGAAAATACTTTATGATGACTTAATTGTGTTTATCATATATTGTGCTAATTTCGAGATAGGATTACTAAGTCTGCAATTTGATTTTTTTTCTTTTTTTACAAAATATAATTTAAATAGAAATGAACAATATTATTAATAAAAACACAAAGCCTTCACATTTATATTTGTCCTATAAGGTTGTCGCATTTTTTCCTTAAAATTATAATAAACAGATAAATAAATAAATGGCTTATGTCACAGAGTGGTAGTTTTGTCAATTGCGAATATCAGAGTTGAAAAATATGCTATTATTTTTCTTTTACTCCCCCAGCAAAATATTTTAACGTTTTGCTTCACAGGTGATCCTGTAAGTAATGTATATAAACAGTAAATCAAATACAAATATAAAAGTAAATTTTAAGTATTCGTGAACTATTATGCTAAAATTGAAATATATATATATATATGTATATATATATATATATATATATATACACTGGTGTCCAAAAGTTAAGCATAATTGGTAATTAAGTAAGAAGTAATGAAAGAAATACAAATCGAAATGTGGTGAAACTCCAGGTGTGTAAACAAAATAGTACGCGTCATATATTTTCGCGAAGAGTTTGCCCCGAAATCGAACAGGGGACCGTCAACAAATGGAAAAAGAACGAAGATCTTTTGTACAACCCTGTCAAAACTAATGTAGCAAAAGCGATCAAACTGCACATTATGATTAAATGCCTTATTGTAATGTACTGTGTTTATTTTTATAAGGATAGCATGTATACTCGTAGAGAAATTAAGGTTTTTAAAAAACAGTCCTAAGTTTTTTTGTTTATAATTTGCAGAGTTCTTAATATAAAATATTGTTCTTTTCTGAAAATATGACAATAATCATGGTACACAATACCCTGTCATCAGAATTTAAAAATAATAAAAATTGTATGACAAATGAGCAGGTTTACTAAATAATTTTTTAATGCACAAACGTGAATGCTATTAAAATATCATTTGCATATTATGTTAGTTAAATGTGTAGAGCAACTTTTGTGAAAGTCTCAAAAAATAGATTAAAAATTCTGAAAATTATCGTTGATAGAAGGAGATCAAAATATTTTATTCCCTAATGAAGCAAAAAAATGAGGAGCTTTATCCATATTCCATTGTTTCGTGCCTAGACAATATTGCACGTACAACTGTATTTGGATAAAACCCCTGATATTTTGCTTCCTTTTAGGAATAACGGATTTTGAGTTGATTCTATAGACGATAATTTTCAGAATTTTCAAGCTATGTTTTTGAAACTTTTACAGAAGTTGCTCTATACATTTAGCTAACACAATATGCAAAGAAATTTGATATCGTTGACGCATGCGCAATAAAAAATTATTTACTAAACCTACTCATTTTTCATACAATTTTTATTATTTTTAAATTCTGATGACAGGGTATTGTGTACAATGATGTTTGTCATATTTTCAGAAAAGAACATTATTTTATATTAAGAACTCTGCAAATTATAAGCAAAAAAAATTAGGACTGTTTTTATAAAAGCCTTAATTTCTCTACGAGTATGAATGCTATCCTTATAAAAATAAACACAGTACATAAGCCACTTAATCATAATGTGCAGTTTGAACGCTTTTGCTACATTAGTTTTGACAGGGTTATCTAAAAGATCTTCGTTCTTTTTCAATTTGTTGACGGTCCCCTGTTGGATTTCGGGGAAAACTCTTCACGAAAATATATGACGTGTGCTATTTTGTTTACACACCTAGAGTTTCACCACATTTCGATTAATATTTCTTTTATTACTTTCTTAATTAACAATTATGTTTAACTTTTGGACACCAGTGTATGTATACACTGGTCAGAACCATGTCCAAACAAGGACTAGAACCCAGATTCCTTGTCTTTTGGTCAATTCTCCGTCATTTGAGTTATATTGGCGATACCTAACTGATATAATTCACTCTTTTTATTTGGACATGGATGCAAATCAGGGCTGCTGAATCGATTGGAAAAATCGCAGACTCCGACTCCGGAAATTTTAGAGACTGCGACTGCGTCTCCGATTCCGACAGGCTGTCTAATATACTAGTGTTGCTGTTGATTAAATTACGTAGGAACGAAATAAATAGTCCTTCCGGCAGTGCCGGGAGGAAGAGGTAGCTTTCATATACTTATATATTAATTTATTTTAAATTAAGTTATATTAGTAGAACCTGATTATGAGCTTGGTCAAAATTTTAATTCAGGTGCACATGCATATTCATATTGAAATCGATTAATATATATATATGCAATAACTCAGCCATTTTGTAAGATACAAACGAAACAAAAAATGCTCTGAGTCTCTGTATCAAGGTCAAATGCATAAAAGAAAAATCTTTTTCAATTTCTCACTTTCTTGTACCTAACTTTAAATTTTAAAATTTATAAAAATATTTAAATGGCCGCCAATTTGAAATAAAATTGCAGATAGAATTGAGTATCGAACTCGATTCAGGCCTCAGTCTATACTATGTACACACCAAGTTACATCCAAATCGATTCAAAAATACGCGTGTTATCACGTGACAAAAATCAGATTATTTCAAAATGTCAGCCATAAGAAAAATTCAAAGTGCTATAACTCATTCATTTTTTAAGATATAGACAAAATGAAAAGTTTTCTGGAATCGTTGTTTTAGGTTCTAACATGCAAAAGAAAAATATTTTTCAATTTTTAATTTTTTCTTATTTAATTTTAAATGTTAAATTTTTTAAAAAATTTAAAATGGCCGCCATTTTGAAACAAAATAGCGGATGATGCTGGCCAACGAACTCAGTTGAGATATTTGTATGTACTATGTACATACCAAGTTTCATTCAAGTCCGTTTATAAATACGCGTGTTATCACGTGACAAAAATCAGATCGTTTCAAAATGTCAGCCATAAGAAAAATTCAAAGTGCTATAACTCAATCATTTTTTAAGATATAGACAAAATAAAATGTGTTCTAGAATCGTTGTTTTAAGTTCTAACACGTAAAAGAAAAAAATATTTTTCAACTTTTAATTTTTTCGCATTGAATTTTAAATTTTAAATTTTTTAAAAAATTTAAAATGGCCGCCATTTTGAAACAAAATGGCGGATGATGCTGGCCAACGAACTCGGTCGAGACTTTTGTATGTACTAAGTACATACCAAGTTTCATTCAAATCAGTTCATAAATACGTTAGTTATCGCATGACAAAAATCAGATATATATATATATATATATATATATATATGTATGTATATGGTTTTATATATATATATATATATGTCAACAATTGAACGAAGGGGGGTTTTGGGGGTCTGGGGGTCATGATCGGTGAAAATATACCAAAATTTTCCGGAAGTGCTTTCCTCCGGGCGGCTGCAATATGTAGCTTTTTACTTTTTGTAATGAAAGCTACCTAAAATAAAGTGAAAATTTCACTAAATAGGTATTAATTCTGTTTTTAAACCTCTAACAGTAAAATAACGGATTTTTTTTTGGGGGGGGGGTTACTAATTTTTTTTAATTTTACGTTCCACAAACCCAAAAAATTCAACTATCGAAATCTAAAGAGGGAAACAAAACAGAAATTTTGTTATTTCAGATCCATGGACTTGAAAAAGGAAATCATTACAATTTAGATATTTTTATGATATGTTATTTGATGTTTTTAGATGTTTTAGATGTTTTAAAAGAAATATTATCTCGTTTTCTCTAAAAAAGAAAAATTTCGATGAAACGAAAAGAAAATAACGATGAAAATTTTATTAGTTCGGGAATAATTTGTGATCTACACGAATTTTTAATACAAAACAGTTTTTACCTTCAATACAGTGTATTAGGAATTTTTAACTTGGATAACACGATAGAATAAAAAAAACAATAAAAATTCCTTATTATATGGAATAATATTTTAAAATGTAATAAAAATGGTATTAAGAAACAAATGGAAGAATTATATAAATTAATGAATTCAATAAAAAGCTCTGTTTTTAGTAGTCTAATGTTTTTAGATGAAGAAAATAAAGGTATGGGATTAAAATATAATAAATGCTGAAATATTAGTAAAATACGAATTAAAAATTAGATATTATAAGAATTTGGAAATAATTAAGAGAAATGGCGAAATTTTTTATATTTCATATATATGTATATATATATATATAATACTTAAGTATAGAAATAGAGGTGTTTATTCTCTATTTTTAATACTTTATGTCAAAAGAAGAATGAAACTCTTAAGTGGTTAAAAAAAATAAATGTGATTGATGACATACAAAGAAACCTTTTCAAATTAAATTACAAAACGTGTACAAAATTACAGTGCGTCCTACACAAAAAAGCCACCACGATTTTGTGCCGTAATCGGAGACGAAACAAAATCACGTGAACGAATTCAATATATTAAGAAACACTACATAGAAATGCATATTTACCAGGAATAACTCACCCCCTGTGCCCCTTGATCAGGAAAGAAAATGAATGTATAGAAAAGAGGGGTGGAAAAGTTTCCCGCCGAAATAAAGCCACTACTGTTAATTGCAATTACCGGTTGTCCCAAAAATGACTGATGAATTTTTAAATTCAATAACTTGCAAATGGTGACAGCTAATTAAAAAAAAATTGCAGGAGGGTTATGTATAATGTCAGAAGTTTTTTTACCGTAACTTTTGATTTTAGTTCGAATTTTGAACAGTAGATGGCGCTCACAGCGATTGAAGGCCATGTAATCAGTACTGAGTGAAGTCAATTTCAGCGTCGATCTGGCCTTCAATTGCTGTCAGCGCCATCTATTGTTTGAAATTCGAACTAAAATCAAAAGTTACGGTTAAAAAAAAAAAAAAAAAAAAAAAAAAAAAAAAAAAAAAAACTCCTGGCATTACACATAACCCTCCTGCAATTTTTTTAAATAGCTGTCACCGTTTGTCACTGTTATTCAATTTTAAAATCCATCAGTCATTTTTGGAACATCCGGTATATCCGCCATGCTTATATATGACTTGGAATATACGATGTGGCATACCATTTACTAATCGCTGGAAGACATTAGCATCAGACATCAATGATGACGGCCATCAGTTCTGCGACAGACTTGAACTGTTTTTCATTGGCATTTAAATTCTACTAAGGATACTCCACATATTTTCTTGGGAATTGAGATGGAAATATTGATCAGACCATTCCATAACATGACCCCAATTATTAAAAAACATTCATAGAAGGATTTTGCGAAGGTTACGAAGACGTTTTCCTTCTAGAAAATCTAACTTAGTACATCAATTTTCTCTTCAGTTGGCAATAAATAGATTTCTAGCAATTCATGGTAATTGGTAGCCTATAGGCGGTCTCAGGGATAAACCAGGTTAAGTTTACCAATATAGCAGAATTTATAATTAAATATAGCAGCAATTATTAATAAGCCTCCATCGTTCTGTCTTTTGGAGAATATTTCTCCTTTCCTCATTTCAGACTAAAAGAAAGCAAGACAGTATGAGCTAACTAAACTATTTTTTTTCTTATTTCGAAACATAAGAAGATGCCTCTGGTCCTTCCTGCTTTGATGATATCTGGCACATCGATTTTGCTTTGCTTGTGGACAACTTTCAAAATGGGTACACTAGACATGGGTAGATGGAGGCTTATTAATGGCGTTTGGAGGCTTCGGCTTTGGTGGTAAACTTAACCTGGCTCTTCCTCAGACGTCATGTAGTTTATCAACAACCAAGAATTGCTAGAAACCTATTTATTTTCAACTGAAAAGAGAAACGGTGGAGAAAGTTGGATTTTTCAGCAAGAAAACACTCCCATAACCGTTACAAAATACTCCTATAATTATGTTTTGCATAATATGGAATATGTTATGAAATGGCCTGCCCTGTACCGACATCTCAATTCTCAAGAAAATGCGTGGAGCATCCTCAGTCGTACTTTAAATGCCAATGAACTAAATACTGGCCCAGAACTGAGGCCTGGTATAATATTGAAGCTAATGTCTTCTAGGGACTGGTAATTGGTAAGCCACGTCGTATATTCCAAATCAAATGTAAGCATGCGGATGTAATTGCTATTAACAGTAGTGACTTTATTTCGTCGGGACATTTTTTTCCTTCTCTATTTTTTATACATTTATTTTTTTCTGATCAAGTGTGGCAGGGAGTGAGTTACTCCTTATAAATATTCATTTCGATCTAGCCTTTCTCAATATATTTGTTTCGTTCTCGATTACGGCACTAAATCATTGTGGCTTTATTTGTGTGGAACACACTGTATCATATTATTTCATAAATCATTAAATTTTATTTTCCTATTTTTATTTTATATGTTATACAGGGTGATTCAAAAAACGTGGACAAATTGATATGGCAAATCAGGCATAGGATAAGTATAAAAAATCACATAGGAACCTAGGGCCGCAAACCACTTATTGAGTCACAAATACAGGGTGTTTCACACTAACTATACCTGGTTTGAAATTAATAATTTTCAGGAAAATAAAAATATTGTAATGAAAATGCAACGATTTGTACCTTAATTTGTGCGAAATGTGATAACGTTACAAAAAGATCTGGAAAAACATATTGCTCAAGCAATCGATGATACCATATAAACTGATTATCACAATAAAAAATATGAGGTGCCAAGTGCATATTGCTGACGCACTTAATGCAAATTTCTACCATTTTTGTTTCGTGTTATCACATTTAAAACAAAGGTGAGAGCATCAGTCAAATGCTTTATTACAATATACTTCAGTTTTCCAAAATTTATTATCGTCAACCCAAATTGCGTTAGGATGAAACACCCTGTATTTGTGACTCAAAAACTGGTTTGCGGCCCTATGTTCCTATGGGATTTTTATCTTTGTCTTATGACTGATTTGCCATATCAATTTGTCCACGTTATTTTGAATAACCCTGTATATACACTGGTGTCCAAAAGTTAAACATAATTGGTAATTAAGTAAGTAATGAAAGAAATATAAATCGAAATGTGGTGAAACTCCAGGTGTGTAAACAAAATAGTACGCGTCATATATTTTCGCGAAGAGTTTTCGCCGAAATCGAACAGGGGACCGTCAACAAATTGAAAAAGAACGAAGATCTTTTGGATAACCCTGTCAAAACTAATGTAGCAAAAGCGTTCAAACTGCACATTATGATTAAGCGGCTTATTGTAATGTACTGTGTTTATTTTTATAAGGATAGCATTCATACTCGTAGAGAAATTAAGGTTTTTATAAAAACAGTCCTAAGTTTTTTTGCTTATAATTTGCAGAGTTCTTAATATAAAGTAATGTTCTTTTCTGAAAATATGACAAACATCATTGTACACAATACCCTGCCATCAGAATTTAAAAATAATAAAAATTGTATGAAAAATGAGTAGGTTTAGTAAATAATTTTTCATTGCGCATGCGTCAACGATATCAAAATTTCATTTGCATATTGTGTTAGCTAAATGTATAGAGCAACTTCTGTAAAAGTTTCAAAAACATAGCTTGAAAATTCTGAAAATTATCGTATACTCAAAATCAACTCAAAATCCGTTATTCCTAAAAGGAAGCAAAATATCAGGGGTTTTATCCAAATACAGTTGTACGTGCAATATTGTCTCGGCACGAAACAATGGAATATGGATACAGCCCCTCATCTTTTTGCTTCATTAGGGAATAAAATATTTGATCTCATTCTATCAACGATAATTTTCAGAATTTTTAATCTGTGTTTTTGAGACTTTCACAAAAGTTGCTCTGCACATTTAATTAACATAATATGCAAATGAAATTTTAATAGCATTCACGCATGCGTAGTAAAAAATTACTTAGTAAACCTGCTCATTTGTGTATCCACACTGGTCATCAGAAACGGCCCATTTGCGACGGGTAGTTCCATTGAGTTCTTTACTGCTCACGATGAGATCTTTCCAACGATACCACTTTCGTCAAAATCGGCGATTTACACTTCTTACAGTTCCCTAGTTAGTGCAAAAACCATAAATTGTAATACTCTATGAATAGCCACTTCGGTCCTTGTATCCCTATTTAAGTATCCCTGATTTTTCACTTGTAAAAACCAAATTTTCCTATTTTTTTACACTTTTACATCACTTCTTAATACCTGAATTTTTTTCCGTTGAAAACAAATTAATAAATGCCTGTATCTAAGTTCAATCCCTCATAAAATAAATTTTATTTTCATTCGTGTTTGCAAAATGACTAAAAATGTCCAAAAGATTGTATGACCAAGAAAGTGATAGTTTTCAATATTAAAAAAAATACTTGTAGATTATTTACTTTTTAAATCTCTTAAATTTGCGATTGTGTTAAATTAGGTTAATATTTATTAAATTGATGTTTTATGGGGTATTGTAGTTTTAGATCCATATTTTAAAACCTAAATTACTAACCGACTAAGGGATCAATTTCAGAAAATATGCTTTTTTTTTGTCATTTACAATGTAATTTTATTTGAAAAAAAATCAGTGAATGAGATTATTACTATTATTATTATAGCTTCTGAACGGAAATTGGTAGACTTACCCAGATGAAAAAAAACATTTATTTTCATAATTATATTTAGGGAATATCTCACATTAACACTTATAAAATACATAACAGTTATTCCAATATTTTAAGCTTTGTAATTCACTTCATTTTTAAGTTTCATTTTAATGAATTATTTAAACTAAAGTGATTTCAAAACATTAGTACCAGTTTTTGAGTTATATAATTTATTAAGAAAACATGTTTTCTTAATAAATCACACAAGATAACACAAGGCATAGAGCGTAAACGTCGTTGGTTTAATAATGTACCAGGTTGTAACCTGTCAAGCAATATGTCTGAGGGTATTTTATAACTTACAATTTAATATTGTAATTATATTACACTGTCACGTCCGTTACACGGTAATGTTACAGTGACTTGCTTAGTTGTCTCATGCAGGTAATGTCGCTGAAATGCATGAAACATAAATTTTCTCACAACTATTTTATTGCTTTCAGGGCTTATGCTAGAAGCATTTAAATATATAGCATTTGAAAAAAATTTAAATCAAGTAGTTTCAAGTTTGGAATTTACTTTCTAGAATTTGAAATCTTATACAATATATGTATGTAGTTTTGTTTATTTTTATTCATTATAATTTTACATGTATGCATTTTATTTTTGAAAAGTTTATGTAGCTATTAAAAACATTTAAAGTAATATATAAATATGTTCAATTAAATAGCATAAGAAGAAATACAGTTACTTAATTTAATTATTTTATAATATATAGCCTAAATCTTTAGATAAATGAATTATTTATCCTAAGGTATTAGACAGATGCGATAAAAGTTATCGAGTTAGATGGTTTATTAAGAAATCATATTTAGGGTAACGCAAAGTGTTAATGCAAATATTCTAACTTTAATTAAATAACGTCTTATAAACTGTCAAGCAGTTATGCGAGGATAGTGCATTTTGAGGAACTTAATATTAAATAACAGAAAATTACATTATTTTCACTATTTCATTCTGATGGTTACCAATGATTTATATCATGTTTAGTTGACTTATAGCAGCAATGTTTAAGGGAAGAGCATATTTAGAGAAGTGGTCTAATAGGATTAAAGTCCCCTCCGAAATTTATAAAAATAACAAATTTAATTACAAAAATTAAACAAACTGTAATGAAACCTGCTGATGTGAAAAAAAAAATCTAGAAAAATATTCGTTTTAGGCAGTTTTTCATTTTAGAAAATATGAATTTTACTGAGACCATTAAATAGTTATTTATGCATAGTCTCGCTTTACACCTGTTTTATTATAAAAAAAGCGTGATACAAGGTGATTAAAAGTGCACTACGAATTTTAATTAGTTTTAAAAACATTAAAAAACAGAGTTTAAACTTGCTTTTTATCAGTTGAAAATCTGTGAGTTAGGGTAACACATAGATTCAGACATCTTTTCCGTATGAAATGAAAAGCCTTGAACATTTTTTCAAAAAAATTGTGTAAGTATTTGTTATGTTATTCACCTCGTTATAGCGTAGTTATGTACTATTTTACTTCAACGGCATTACAAAATATTGAAAATACAGGTTGTTTATTTTTATGAAACTTTTTGAATATAAATAAGCTTTATTTACATTTAAAATACATCATAATTCAGATTGAAAAGTTTTTAAACTTGAATATACAAGAAGTTCCGCATCATCCACAATTTGTGATTAAAAATAATTTTAAAAATACTATATAATTTGGCAGTGTAAACCACTTTTCTAGCCTTGGCAATCTGGGAAAAGTCATGATCAGGGAACTGTTATTCGTAATTTATCCCATTTATGAGAAAATGAAAAACGTTGTTAAGTTCTAAAGTATTGTAACTATTATGCATGTAGACTCCAAGTTGAGTCCTACGGTATGTTGAAGGTGGTGGGAAAGGAGAAGATATATAGAGTAAGGAGGGTCTAAAATAATTTAAAAATTTCCCGTTTAATTAGTTTATATTTATTATTTATTTAAATATCTTTTAGCAAATGATTTTCAGTACTCCACTTTAAAAAGTGTGGTAAATCGTTGATTTATACACGTCATGTCGAAAAATTGCCGAAAACGAAAGTTACCTTGTATCCTGCGATTTCATATATTAGCAGGTTTGATTATATAATAGTTATATAATAGCTATGATACAAATCTATTTAAAGTGGATTTATTTTCTTTTCTTGTCACTCTCTTTTAGAAACTTTTACTATATTTCGAATGCCCCTCCGAAATAATAAGTCTTGATATGCCACTTGTTCAAAAACATAACTCATAAACACTCTGACAAATATTTTATCGCATCCAGATAAACGTATTGTGGAATCATTAGTATGAAGATTTTTTATATTTTAGTACATGTAATTTTATATGAAATACAGATTTGCTGTTTAATTTTTAGAATTTATAAAAAGAAATCCTTAGAATATTCAGAAACCATATACGCTTTAATAGATTTATAATCGCAAACAGATACGATAACTAAAGATTGTAAATCACGTAATACAGTATACACAAGTTGTAAGGAAAAAATGCTATTAAATTTTAAAAGTTTCCTGTTTGTGTATTATAACACTTATTAATTTAATTTTTTTTTAATAATTGTAGAATTTTCAACCGTTTTATGTAATCTTATTCACTGAAATTGAACATGCATAATAAATAATTTTATTTTTATAAAGTGCATATATTTATTTTATAACTTCTAAAAAATTAAGAAAATTGTTCGTATAAACTTTTACAAGAGGTAATATAGTTATTCCATAGCAATATTTTAAGCTTTGTAGCTTAGGTTTCAAGTAAACCTATTTCTTATCATAAAGTAGTTTCTCAGCTGCGGTATCTGTTATAGAGTTGGTGATTTATTAAGAAAACATATCCAAGATAACACAAGGCGCTTTGCGCAACGCCGTTTGTTTAATGAAGTCGCAAGTTATAGCATGTCAGGCAGTTGTCTGAGGGTACTTTATGACACAAGATTTAATATAAAAGGAAAAAATATTATATCAGTTTTTCCATGTTACTAGTGATTTATATCTTGTTAGTTCACCCACGCGCGAAACGTTACTGAAAAACATATATCATAGATTTTCCAACAGATATTTATTTGTTTGGAGATGGATATGTATTTTACATTATTAACTTTCCCTTCTCGATATTTCCTTTTATTTTCTTTTTATTATACGAAATTACCAGCATATTCACTAATTTTTTATCTTTTAATAATATATCTGTTATTAATCCGATTAAATTCTCCTTACATTTATTATCATCTCACCCAATTTACAAAATATAAAGCATCAACTAAATTACATCATCATTTTTGACCAATTTCTATTATTTAGTGTAAATTCGAAAGTTTTTAAAAGAGCCTTTTTTTTCAAATTTTATTACTAGCAATCTTGCATACTGAAATATTTTTTTATCACTAATGTTCTTAGGTTCCTTTTGTCAGAGCACTTTGCAGAATTTCTCTCAATGGACCTTCCCGCGTTCCGTTATTGTTTTTCACTGGCCAGACGCGCGCGACGTCATGACGTCAGATAACAGGTATAAGCTTTAATAGACTTCCAAATCTGCCATCAGAACAAAAACCCTAGTCTTGTTCTGTGCTACATAGTGTATATGAATAGTAAGAAAGGAATTAGTACTAAATTTTAAAAGTTTTTTAATTGTGTATCGTAAATCTTATTAAATTTTTCTTACAAAAATTAGAGCATGTTTATCGCTTTATATATGGTTCAATATCTAAAAAATTCCTGTCGACTTGGCCTATAGGCGGTGGTAGATGTCGAAGAGTGCTCATTTGAAAAACAAAAAATAAAATATGATCACAGATAAAACCAGTTAAACAACTTTATCTGGCCGCTTTTGAAAAAAATTGTAATTTCATTTTTTTGTAAGAACTGGTTTTATCAGAATCATCTTAAGCGAAATTCGGCTCAAATGCCCATTTTGACAATTTTTTTTGAAATATATTCTGACTTTATTAAAAAATTGACCAATGCGGCACATTATATAGTTCCTAAATAACAAAAAACAGTCAACAGAAAGCGTTTGAGAGAAAAATTGAATTTAAGTATGAGTCATAAAATAAATAATTTATTATTTGACTTCATCCTCAATTCTTTAATCATGATCGCTTCGGTAGATTTTGTGCGAAGTGTACACTTTGACGACATTTTTAAAAATATATTCAGTCTTTATCAATAAACTGACCAATACGATCCATTATACAATTCTTAAATAACCGATCCTGTCAATTGAATGCGTTTGAGAGCAAAACCGGAATTAAAAATTGAATTAGAAAAACGCAATTTGTTATTTGAATACTTCAATTTTTTAATCACGATGCTTCGTGAAATTCTGTTCAAAATACCATTTCGGCAGCCTTTTTAAAAATATATTCTGCCTTTATCAAAAAACTGGCCAATACGTCACATTATATACTTCCTAAATAAGAAGACCTGTAAATTAGGGTGGATCGAAATTTTTTTTTTCCACAGTGTCAAAACCTATCTATGCGGAAAAGATGTTCACTTGGATGGAGATTAAGGGAAAAATAGTTAAAAAAATTAATTTTAAATTTTACTACTGCCACAATGAGCTTGAATTCCGAAAAAAAGTGAAAAAAGACCTAATTTTAGCTAGATGAATTTTGATTCAAAATAATAGTTTAAAAAATTATCCAAAACCTACCAATGCGTAAAAGATGTTATATTATATGCTGAGTATGAGAAAAATAATTTAAAAAAATAATTTCAAACTTTAAATCTGCTACAGTGTCGCTCAAATTTATGTATTTAAACGTTTTTATGGTAAAAAATCATTTTTTTTGTAAAATAAAATATGAATTTTAGAATTTTTTACATGTATTGTAATGAGCGGAAATTTCATTGATTACAAGATAAAAACTTTAGTTTCTTTTTTAACAGCTTCTTTAGTATTAAATCAAGAAAAATCGTCAACATTGCAATTGGCGATAATGACGTTCGGTATTGAAAATCGACATGAGATTTTGTAATTCAATTCGATTTTTATAAAACCGTCTCTTATGTAAAGTCCATACACAACAGAAAATGCTTCTGTGACTATTTTGATTATTAGTTTTGTAGAATGAGCTTTGGGTGAATAGATATTATTGATAGTAGATGTTACTGCCACTGGAATGATTGCCGGATTTACCTATTGCTTCTGAGATCATGTCGCTACTAAATCCGTCAGTTAGTAGAGGTTCGACACATTTTCCTATTTAATTAAATCTATGTAATCCGTTGCAAAAGGTCAAAAAGCTGGTAAATGGAAAATATAGATATTTTTTAATGTAATGATTAGGATTACAGCAGACCGTTTGATTTCACTCGCGCGCTTTTAGAATTCATCTACTGACATAAATGAAAATACAAAAAGCTTCTAAAATGCAGCGAATAATCTTTTTATTTCAACAACATTTGTGCCTGGCCGCGGTTCCATCCACGCTGCAAATAGATGACATAGTGGAACCTCATTGGTGTGTAACTAGCACAAAAACCATTGTAGTGAACGCTTGAAGATCAGTTCCATATTTCGAATAACATATCCTTTAACATCTATGTTAACAGATATTCCGTCACAACCGATCACAACCAATTTTGTTACATGTATATTATGGTTAATACATGACAAAAAAATGTGCGCCGTGTTTTCGAATTGTTTGGTACTCTACCAGAATTTACATATATGTGGCCGATGTATTCGGAACCAAGTTCTTTTTTCAAGCTCAAGTCTGCTTCTATTATGATATTTCTTCTGTTGTTTTCTAGTGATGTAGTCTGTCTTTACACCCATCAAAGTTTAAAGAAAATGACCATGTTCATAATCTTTTGCAAATGACTAAAGAGAATGACTAAAACGATGGAGTGGTCTTTGGTTTGGTTTGTCATGCCGATTTTTTTTCTGTCAGTAGCATTCGATTCATAGTTTTGCGAGATAATGCCCACATCTTGAAGTGCACCAGACACGATGGCAGCACCTGCTTGTTCGGAAATGTCCAAACTGTCCAATATTCTGGCTGATGCCAATCTTCGTCACTACAGATTATGTGCACCTAGATCGGCAGCATTTTGGCTTTTCAATGATAGCTGAAGATGCAGAAAAGTGGGTTTTCTCTCACTAAGTCGGTTTAGTTTACACTCAACATTCATATTCAAATCTATTGAACTGAAAAAAAATAGGCAGTATTTTCGGAAATGGTCCACAAGACTGTAGTAGCTTTCAATATCGTATTTGGTTTTACAAGAATTAAGAAGAGCGCGATGTTTGTCGTTAAACAGTTTAATTTTTCCTAAAATGCTGTAGTGGTAAATTATTGAAATTGAATCTCATTTACAGGTCACTTGTAACTTATTAGCAACTCCTTTTCACTGGCAGAAAATAAATAGATGTTGACCGATTCCTTTCTTCGGTTATTTTTTAAATACCAATATATAAATTTTATAACTTTTTGTAATCGGAAGCATATTTACTGGCATATCAAAGCCAGACCCAAATAGGGTGTAATTCATATCTCTCTGTCTCTCTTTTTTATTTTATTTTTATTTTTTTAACAACGCCATGAATTTCGAAATTAGTTTTATTGTTATTTTTTTAAATTAATATCCATGCAATATAATATTTCTTACGCAAAGGTAGGTTTTGATTGATATTAAAATGATTATTTTGCGCCAAAAAAAAAAATCTAACCAAAATTAGGTCTTTTTTCGTTTTTTGAATATTTTATCGAATTTTCAACTTTTATGTGGCAGTATTAAATTTCGAATTTATTACTTATTATTGTTTTTTACTTAACCTCCATACAATATAACATCTTTTCCGTATAGTTGGATTTAAAAAATTATTAAAATATATAGTTTTTGACAAAAATAACCTAATCAAAATTTGGTCTTTTTAAAAAAAATTTCGAAAATTCAACCCTTTTGTGGCAGCATTAAATTTTTAAATAATTTTTTTTATTATTTTTCCTTTAATCTCCATACAAGAGAACATCTTTTCCGCATAGGTAGATTTTGATGAATGGTAATTTTTTTTTCGCCATAGACAATCGATCCACCCTACTGTAAATTGGATGCGTTTGAGAGCAAAAATGGATTTAAAAAAATTGTTATTTGAATACTTCCTCCAAATTGCGATTTGTTACACTTTCTTAAATTTTCAATCATGATCACTTTCGGAAATTCTGTTCAAAATATCCTTTTGGAAGCCTTTTTTGAAATATATTCTGTCTTTATCATAAAACTGGTCAATGACACATTATATAGTTCTCAAATAAGAGAATCTGCCATTTGTATGCGTTTAAAATCAAAAATGAATTTAAAAATGAATCAGAATATAAACAGTTTTTCATTTGAGGTTTTTTTCTCCAAAACTCCTATTTTTGTTTAATTTATTTTTGCTGTAAGAATTGGTCCTATGAAAAACTTGTCAGTATAAATGTTGTAGATATTATTGAGAAGATGTAAAATAAATTTAATTAAATTCGATAGCTTAAGAATTGACTAAAATATGGATTTTTGTCTCTTTTCACCCCTCTTTTTGTTTTAGTTTTTAATTTTTCATCTGTAAGAATAGCTGTATGACAAACTTGTAAATACAAAAGTTTTAGATAATTTTCAGAACATTTATAAAAAATGTAGTTGGATTTGATATCTTGAGAACTGACGAAGTTACGATTTTTTTTCTCTCCAAAACCCTGTCTTTTTCACCACTTGGGCCCATTTTTAGCACTTTCCAACAAAGTTGAAATGTGCTTAAGCATTTGGTTTGTCTGTCCGTATGGTCATCTGTCCGCGCTCTAACTCGATTGTCAATAAAATTTTGGACGTTAATGACGTTTACCCGAGCACCGAACCCTATTGAAAATGAAGTTTCTGCCATGATTAGTTTATTTACAGGGACAGTCAACATTTTCCATTACATTAAGACCTATAGGGAAAAATCGTTTCAAATGAATTTTCAAGATGTTACAAATTGTCAAACATCTTCAAATTTATATGCATCTACAAAGTGCACTAAAATATGCATTTTGTAAAGTATGCAGAAAAAGAATAATTATTATTCATTTACAGGCCCACACAAAAAATTCCAATGCATAATAATAAAGGGGGGGGGATGGTGTGCGACATATTTTAATGATGGTAAACAATTTAAAACATAATAAAATTGATATACGTTGCTGAAAATTAATATGAGTTATTTCATTCATAATACTTAGTGCATAGCATTTATGGAAGATATTATTATGGAAGATAGCTGTTAAATGGATGAAACGCATTTTTAAATATTATTTTTAATTATACACTTTTACGTTTCACTTAAACTTTTGCAAAATAATCTCGTTTATTAAAGATATTATGTATTTCACAGGGTTAAACAAAAGTATTTAAGTATGTTTCCATCTATTAATATAAATTACTGAAAGGAAAATTTCAACCAGTAAGGATTTTTTTGCAAAACTAAATTTTACCACTGTAAAGTCTGTATATTAACCAACAGATCAAATACAGGCCTTTTAAAAGTATTGGAATACATATTTAGATGTGGACAATAATACGTTAATTCCCTGTATAACGAAGTTTTGTTAAAGATTTCAAGAAGTATTGGAAAGTGCTTCATAATCTATGCTTAACGCATGATTTTTCTTACTTGTTAACTTTCAATAATCTGCCATGCATAAACTTTTGGTCCATTCTTTAGAAGTAATATAAACTTTAAACCACTTCCATATTTATTTTAATCAAGAAGTTATGGCATTTTTTCGGTTTTCACAAAACTCCTCCCTATTTCTACCCCCCTGATCCAATTTTACCCATTAACGAACTTAGCTGAGACTTAGTACCCCTTGATTTTATGTATCAGTTTAGAAGAGTTTGCAACCGAATTATAGAAGTTATCGTGACCAGAAGAAAGTAATATATCTATATATATAAATATATATATCTATACATATAGATATATAGATATATGAACTTTTTTACTGATGGTAGTTTTGGGATCTAGAGTTCATGATCGGCGCAATTCGTATTTCCTACGAAATCTACCTAAAATTGTCCAATTTGTGTCCATTGCCAGTAATATTTCATTAATTGTACTAAAAACAAAAACTGAAAAAATTAATGTGTTGTAACAATTATTATAACAATTACCAATAATAAATTGCCATGTAATGAAATATAAATAATTAATTTTAAGTTTTAAACAAAATAAATCGTCATTTGTGTTCCCATTCGAAATATTTAATTTATATTCTGAATACGGATGAGTATTTTTTAATAGCATCATTCATGTTCTCATAGTTAATGTTTCACTTATGAAATAAAAAGCTTATTGCAAATTTATTTATATATGCAAATTTCAGATGGTATATTTAATAATTTAGATGTTCAAAATGACTAAAGTGATTGGCTGTGCAACAGTTAAATCAAAAACATCATCTCAATCCCCACCATCTCCGTTCCAATTATTAGGCATTGATTATGATGTTAACAGAAACTTCAATAAAACTTTATGTTACTGATAAAATATATACCTATGATCTCAAAACACTACAGCATTTAAATGATAAAACATGTATAATAGTATATAATGTGTATAGTGTATGTGGCTGTTGGTACATTAAATTTTAAAAATAAAAATTTTGGAAGAAATCTGTCAGTTTTCAGAAATTGAGCCATATTTATATGCGCTGAAATTTTACACACATCATAATACATTTTGTGTTGAAAAATTACATACATAATTCAGACATAAATTAAAAAAATCCCTGTCGGCTGGGCCTGTAGGTGGAGGTAGATTTCAAAAAGTGCTCATTTCAACAACAAAAAAAAAAAAAAAAATATATATATATATATATATATATATATATATATATATATATATATATATATATGATTAGAGATAAACCCAGTTTAATAACTTCATTTGGCCGTTTATGAAAAATTTTTAATTTCATTTTTCTGCAAAAACTGGTTTTATCAGAATCATCTTAAGAAAAAGTCAGCTCAAATGCCCATTTTGACAACATATTTTGAAACAGATTCTGAATTTATTAAAAAAATCGACCAAAACAGTACATTATACAGCTCCCAAATAATAAAAAACTGTCAGTTGAATGCATTTGAGAAAAAAATTGAATTTAAAAATGAGTCATAAAATAACAGAATTGTTGTTTGAATACATCCTTAATTCTTTAATCATGATTGCTTCGGACAATTTTGTGCGAAATACTCACTTTGACAGCATTTAAAAAAATATATTCTATCTTTATCAAAAAACTGGCCAATGCGTCACAGTATCTAGTTTCTAAATAAGAGGATCTGTAAATTGGATACGTTTGAGAGCGAAATTGGATTTTAAAACGAGTCATAAAAAACGCAGTTTGCTATGTGAAAACTTCCTTAAAATTTCAAATCATGAAGACTTCGGGGAATTCTGTTCAAAATACCCTTTTTGGTAGAATTTTTCGAAATATATTCTGTCTTTATCAAAAATCCGATCAATGCATCACATTATATAGTTCCAAAATAAGAAGATCTGTAAATTGGATGCGTTTCAGAGCAAAAATGGATTTAAAAACGAGTCAGAAAAAAACGCAATTTCTTATTTGAATACTTCCTTCAATTTTCAGTCCCGATGACTTTCGGAAATTCTGTTCAAAATACCCTTTTTGGTAGACTTTTTTTGAAATATATTCTGTCTTTATCAGAAAATTGACCAATGCGCCACTTTATACAGTTTCTAAATAAAAGGATCTACCATTTGGATGCGTTTAAAATCAAAAATGAATTTAAAAATGAGTCAGAATATAAGCAGTTTGAATTTGAGGTTTTTTTTCTCCAACTCCTATTTTTGTTTATTTATTTATTTATTTTTTTTTTTTGGTATACGAATAGGTCCTATTAAAAACTTGTCAATATAAAAGTTGTTGATATTGTTGAGAAGATGTGAAATAAATTTAATCAGATTTGATATCTTAAAAATTGACGTACTTATGGATTTTTCTCTTTTTTCAGCGCCCTTTTTCTTTTCGTTTTTAATTTTTTTCATAGGTAAAAGTTGGTCCTATCAAAAACGTGTAAATACAAAAGTTTTAGATAATTTTAAGAACATTTACAAAAAATTTAGTTGGACTTGGTATCTTGAAAATTGACGAAGTTATGAATTTTTTTCTCTTAAAATCCCTGTTTTTTTCGCCCCTTGAGCCCACTTCTAAATTTATCAAAATTCTGTCATGCATATACTTTTGGTCTATTTTTAAGAAATAATATAAACTTTAAACCGATTCGATATCTACTTTAATTAAGAAGTTATGGCGATTTTTCGGTTTTCTCAAAAACGCCCCCTATTCCGACCCCCTTGGTCCGATTTTGCCCATTAACGAACTTAGCCAAGATTTTATCCCCTTTGATTTTATGTACAAGTTTGGTGGAGATTGGTGAAGAATTAAAGAAGTTATCGTATCCATAAAAAAGTGAGATAGATAGATAGATAGATAGATAGATAAACTGGTGCGATTGCAATAGGTAGTATTTCTTACGAAATCTACCTAAAAATCACAGTAACTGTTATAGAAAACAATGCAGTTATTATAATACATTATTTCAAATTTTATAGCTTACGTTCCAGCAAACGAATTGTTGATCTTAAAGTGTATTCACAGCTAAGGAAGCAGTTATTAAAGTGAATGATTTATTAAGAAATTATATTCAAGATAACACAAGGCTCTGCATGCAAATATGTTTGATTTAATGAAGTTGAAGATTGTAACTTGTCAGGCAATTGTCTGAGGGTATTTCATAACTCAGGATTTAACATTTAAGGAAATTATCTTACACTATATTTTCCATTTCACGCTGATGTTACCAGTAATTTATATCTTGTTTAGTTAACTTCTACAATAAACGCCATAGAAATGTATATATGTCATACGTATTCTGACAAATATTTTACATTATAACACTCGTTTATATACAGCACTCTAAAAAATCCTTAAAATTAATGAACATTTTTAATACAACTGAAACTCCCAGAACTTCTAACGTAACGGCAACAACAAAAAATTCATGTAACAGATACGCGTTTGTACTATACATTATGAAATCTGCAAAGTTACTAAGAATTTTTTAGGAAACTGGGATGCCTAGAACGTTATATGTAACTGCAACTCAGGTTAAAGATGGAATTTTAGTAAGGTTACTACAGAAACTAAAGCTACATATTTTTGTAACATTACAAAAACTAGTTTTGTTGATCTACATCTTCTTTTATCTTTTTAAATCTTTATTCTACATCTTTTTTTGTAAAGTGTACAGATAAAACTCTAGTAAGCATACAGGTTTCGACAACTTTACATCCGTAGAATTACAGATTTATATATATGTGTGTATGATTTTGTGTGTTTGTGTGTGTAGAAGCACTTAAGGACATAATATTCATAGATTTTGGTAGAAGTAATTTATGTATATATACATAAATGCTGATTTAGAGATTAGTGTTTATTCATTTATTTTTGAATATCGAAAAAAAAATCTTTTAAACATTAGAATATTGCAAGTGCGTTTCTATCTTTACAAACAAACGGAATACGTAATGAATACTTGTTTTACAATAATTGAAAACTATAAAGATAATTTTTAATTAAGATAAACATAATGATAGTTTGTACATTTTTCATCTCAAAATTTATAAAATAAACTTAAAAAAATTATGTTTTCCAGAAAACAAGTTATTTTATATACAACATTTTCAGACTATAAAATAGAAAACAAAATCAGAAAAGACTTCAGATTCCCAAAAATTAACACATCATAGGTCATTTATGTAAACAGGTATATTATTATTTTCGAAAACCTCTTATATGTGTAATTAATGTGTATTCTCCTCTGATATGTGTATTCCCTTTTTTGAAAACTACTTTTTGAAGATAATTTCTAGAAACTATTATGTTTAAGCTCATACGTTTAAAAAATATTATAATCAATTAAAAAATATACAGTGTGCCTCAAAGATCTTAATATTAACCTCTAAATGTCAAAGAACCCCTATATAAGCACATATAATCATTCAATAAATGGATATAGCTCAAGCAATTTCTAGAGGGCACATTCAGATTAAAAAAATAATAACTAAGACCTAAATTCTTTTTAGTGCAAATACTATTATTTTAACCTAAAAATAACTCTCTTTTTGAGAATTCTTTTATACATAGGAAGAAGTTTCTCAGTAATCAGATTAATACGATGACTAATCTAAAGATACAATTCCTAAACAGGCCACAAATTGCTTTACAAGGTTGGGTAAAGCTTTACTCTTCAAAATAGCTAATGTACAAATGTAGCTAATGTAAAAAATATTAGTATTTAGTAGTGTTTAGTTAGTTAACTATTTTGAAAATAGTGGTTTTTTTTTATTGATAGACAAGTAAATTTAAGCCGTTTAAGTAGACAGCCTTGTCTAAAGCTATTATTACACATGCAAACAAAAGAGTCAAAAATAATATTTGAATTATTTACAAAACTGATTCTGCAATTGAAAATGAGAACAAATAAATGCGAAACGGCACAAAAGACAAAAAAAAATTGTAAATGTAATCTCGTTATTTTCTAAATATAAGTTGTGTGCTAAATGTCTTTCGCAATAGCATGCAGGAAAGATGGGCAATAGAAGTCCACCAGTTATGCAGTGTGATAGTAGGGTGCTAGCAGGTGTGATAGCAGGTGACAGTAGGATGTTAGTGTACAATGTGAAATATAGCATATTGATATTGACAAGGATCAATAGATGCAAAAATATAAATTCCATTTAATAATTTTTACACGGGAGCTCTGACAGCTTCTGGCCGAGAATATATGGTAAGCCGGACAAATGTTGTCTGAGCCCCCGTGTAAAGTTTAATCGTGTATGAAGGTTCTTGGAAGAAGTCATGATTAGTAACCTGTTATTTGTTACTGATGAAAATGTTTTGATAAATCTTCGCTTGGATATCTCGGGTGTATTGACCCACTTGCTGTATAGACAAATGAAATTCGGATCTTAATGTAAATGTAAGAATTGAAGTAATGTTAGTGGTAACAGAAAATTATCAATTGCCAGCATCATCAGCCGTTCACACATATAGTTGTCCGTTACACTCGGATGCTATCTTACCCAATTAATAAAAGACGATTTTCCTACCAAAAGCAAAGGTAACATCATGCCCAGAACTAAGTGATTATTATCACAAAATTTTGACAGGTCATTAGGCCTGATGAAATATGTGATAAAGATAAGTTACCATACTCCTTATCTGGATATCGAA
This sequence comes from Maratus speculifer, assembly GCA_964019185.1. Taxonomy (NCBI): domain Eukaryota; kingdom Metazoa; phylum Arthropoda; class Arachnida; order Araneae; family Salticidae; genus Maratus; species Maratus speculifer. The sequence continues at coordinate 210,770,253 of OZ025289.1, read as the reverse complement.
TGAAGTCTTTTAGAACAAAAAACTACCCTTTAAATTTTGAGTTCCATAGATGGAGTATTGTCTAGCAGAAAAAAAAATCGTGAACCACATTTATAGGCATAAAAAACTTCCACTGTTCCTACATTCGTTTCTGACTATTCTATACAAATGCGTGCCTTACCATTAAAGTCTTTTATTAGACAAATGCCAACTTTTTTTTTATAGGAAAGAACATTTCGAAAGAACCATTCGAAGAACATTCCGCCAAATACATTCTACAAAATAGGAAATTTACAGACATATACAAGTGAGTGGTTCGAGTAAATTTGTCATCCACTAGCAGTTGAAATTATAACGGAGAGAGACAGTAGGACAGGAAGGGCAGAAGTAGAAGTATTCCTAGAGCTTTGGCATTTAAACCAACATAATGTCAAGAAACTTTACCTGTGTTATCAAAACTAAAATCTTGTACACTAGCGGCTTTCATGGGTAAAGACTTTTCCCAGCCACATTTGCAAGAGCTTTCATGAAGGGTACAGTCATCGTCAAATATGCATTAAATACGACAGGATTACTATGAGAAATATAAAACGCCTTTTCTGATTTAAGCAAAAAATTTATGTGATTACGAAAACAATTACTGAACATTCTTAAATTGTTTGACTGTTGTAAAATTTAAAATTAAATTAAAGGTAAATACTTACTCCAAATTTGTCTTTTGCAAGTCGAATTCATCAAAACTGATTTCGACCATTTCGTCGTCACCGGCCAGAAACGTATACAAAAGACAGTCAATGTTGTCTTCGTATGGTACTGGCCAGTTGGGCGATGTGAAAATGCCGAACTCTTTTGAATAGGTACTATCAAATACAACACATTCGCAACCTGTAAAAGAAAAAAAAAGTATATTTAAAAATGTGGGAATTTTATAGTAGTATAGTTTTTAGCAAGCACGATTATTTCACAAAAATAAATAAATAAAATACAAGGCATATAGATTGAAAAGAGTCAAATAGGGATTTCTTTTGTTATTATTTTTAAAGATTTAAAGATTTCCTACTAATATTCGAAATACAATTTCACATCTGATCAACAAAATTTTTTATGTAATATTAATTTTCTGTCAAATTTTAAATGTTATATAATATGTTTTGTTAAACTTCTTTATGTAAGTCACTGGAATATATTTTGAATAAAATGTAGGATTATAAAAAACTCACGAAAGAAAATTTCAGCATTTTGAAAGTACAAATAATCAGACTATGTATGATTACTACTTAAAAGTGCTAGAAGAACTTGAGTATAATTTATAGAGTTTATTTAAAAAAATAATTGCAAATTTGACTGAAAGTGAAGATTTTCACCATAAAGATGCTATCTGTCACTGTTTAACTTTCAGAGATAACAGCAGAAACCTTTTTTCGAGCATTGAAAAACATCTTTCCTGTGTTATAGCTATTTTCAAGAAGGTTGCAGTCATCGTCAAATATGCATTAAATACGACAGGATTTCTATGAGAAATATAAAATGCCTTTCCTGATTTAAGTAAAAATTTATAAAAAATCAAGGCTATAGACAAATTAACCTACGAATAGAAATTTTCTAATCGTAGCTGCGTTGGCTAGTGTGTTATGTCGCTGCATAAAAAGCTTATACAATTGAAACACTACTTGTTGGTAGAAAATATAATTATGGTGAATCAGACATCTTCATTACACAGGATGTCCAGCAAATGAGACCCCGATTTTAAAATTGAATTTCTCAAAAAAAGAAAAAAAGATCGATAGAATAATGTGGTAAATTGTAAATTGTTTGTTTATTAGGTAAGCTGTAAAAATCTTATTCACAAGTTCCGAAACGTGAATATTTTGAAAAGATTGTGCTCTGATTGCAAAGAATGCTTGATTTAATCTTTTTCTTGATTTAGATTTTTTTTTTTTTTTTTTTTTTTGGCTTACCTTGCCATATGTGAACGATTTTTGGAATTAAGTTTTAAAAATGTCAAATTAAAAAAAAAAAAAAAATTAGTTCGAAAAACCGTTAAAATATGGCCCTGTACGCCGAAAAACTCATTCTCTGCAAGTAGTCTAAAACAAGAAAAAAGACCAAGTCAAGCATTCTTGGCAATCAGAACACAATCTTTTCAAAATATTCACGTTTCGAAACATTTTTGCAACTCACCTAATAAACAAACTATTTACCGCATAATTCTATCGATCTTTTTTTTTTTTTTCTGGACATTCTGTAGAAATCTTATGCATTTCTGTATATTTCGAGGAAATTCGATTTGCTTTTTGCTTTTTATTTCATGTGTAATTTTACAATTACTTTGTACGTTTTTAAAATGTTACTCATTTCCCCAAAATTAACGATTACTTTATATTCATTTCTTACATGAAACAAAATTTATTTTTATTTTTTTTAATTAAAAGAAAAAAATAATTGTTGTTTGTGTTTTATTTTGATCTGTGCTGTATTGCTTTACAGAATATTATTTTAAAATCAACGTGACTGAAGTTTAACTATAAATCTTTAAAAATTCCACATCATTACCAAATTTTTACTTCCTTTTATTACAAATACGCACGCATTATATGTTTATTGTACAAATGTATTTTTTAATTTTTTTTCAAATACTTAATTTTTTTTAATCGAAATAGGATTATTTTTAAAGTTTTGTGATTATCCAATATTTTGTTCGCAATTTCTGAGATATTAAACTGCTTTAAAACATCATTTCTGTCTTTCTTTTTTTCTTTGATAAATGTTCGTTCCTCATGCAATCGCTTCATTATAAATACAAATCTTTCTGTTGCATGTACAAAACAAAACAAAAAAAAAATAATTATGTGCAAATTAAAAATTTGAATTTGAATTTCCTTTCCCTGCTCATTCTTTTGCCTATAATAAAACAATAAATGAAATAATTTCTCTGATTGATTAGAAATAACATTTATGTTTGCAAATAAATAAATAAATAAATAAATAAAACTAAAAATAAATAAATAAATCTTACATGAAACAAAATTTATTATTATTTTTTTAATTACAAGAAAAAATTAATTGTTGTTTGTGTTTTATTTTGATCTGTGCTGTATTGATTTACAGAATATTATTTTAAAATCAACGTGACTGAAGTTTAACTATAAATCTTTAAAAATTCCACATCATTACCAAAGTTTTACTTCCTTTTATTACAAATACGCACGCATTATATGTTTAGTGTACAAATGTAGTTTTAATTTTTTTTTCAAATACTTAATATTTTTTAATCGAAATAGGATTATTTTTAAAGTTTTGTGATTATCCAATATTTTGTTCGCAATTTCTGAGATATTAAACTGCTTTAAAACATCATTTCTGTCTTTCTTTTTTTTCTTTGATAAATGTTCGTTCCTCATGCAATCGCTTCATTATAAATACAAATCTTTCTGTTACATGTACAAAACAAAACAAAACAAAACAAAAAAATAATTATGTGCAAATTAAAAATTTGAATTTAAATTTCCTTTCCCTGCTCATTCTTTTGCCTATAATAAAACAATAAATGAAACAATTTCTCTGATTGATTAGAAATAACATTTATGTTTGCAAATAAATAAATAAATAAATAAATAAAAATAAAAATAAATAAATAAAATAAATATTTAAATTTTCCTTACAAGAAAGGTCTTCACGAACATCTGTTTTGCAAGATGCAAGTATTTAGTCTTTGAAAGTGAGGCTTATGTTTTACTGGTTCGTTATTAAGAGGAGCTTTAAAAGGTGCATTTTTTTCTTACATTTATTACAAGTAGCTTATAAATAATCTAAATGGAGTTAATTGTCTGTTATACAATAACTTTGAAATATTACTAATTAAAAAGTAAATTAAATTTTTGGAAGTAAGATTTGAAATGTTAAGCGCAGCCGCATTTTAAATATGAAAGTTTTAAACGCTAAAAATATTTATTACGATGGCTAATAAAATGCTTATGTATTTAATAGTTTGCGTTTAATTTAAATTTACTATTTTAAATTTTTGGAAATAGAACTAATTTCAGAATTAATTTTAGGCTACATATAAAAACATTCAGTCTTAGTATATTTGATACATATATTTAAGTTCTACTGTGCCTATATTTTTTTTTTCTTTTTTAGTTGATTACTATTTTAGTATTTGATGTCACATGTATTCGCACAGTAATTATTATATTTTTTTTCTCAGACACTTCCATTTTTTATTTTAATTATGAAATTATTTATTTATTTCGCCAATGTTATCAACAAGAATTTTATATTACGTGTATTCCCACAGTAATTTCCTTTTTAAATTATTTTTTTCTGTTTTGGCGTTTCCAAATTTTCTTTAATTATGAAAGCATTTATTTATTTCCCTATAATATCATCAACGAGCGTAATAATAGTTAAAATTCAGAAATTACTTAATAGAATTCCGAAATTATAAAAAATAGCGATTATTTTTTCCCTAATTTCTATCAAAAATAAATAAATAAATAAATAAAATAAATAATAAAAATAAATAAATAAAAACTAATAAAATAAAATCTTTTAATTAATAATAAAATAATTGATTTTAAATAAAGTCTTAAAAAATGTTTTCCTACAGTTTATTTATTTATTTACTTTTTTGTTTTGTCATATTAATGATTTAAAGGATTTAAAATCGTGAATATAAAGCATATTAATTCTTAGGCAATACACGCATTGAAAATTTTCTCTATATGCAAAAGTAATAATGCTATGCATATGTAATTTAAGAAGCCTTACTATTACTACTATTATTATTATTATTTAAATGTGCATCATTCAAATTAAAGTTATCCGTGAAATTTTCTATTGAAATTTAGCAGAAATGTATTTTTAAGTGCACTGTTGTCAGAAGATACAAGTATGCTATATATAAATGATTTTATAATGTTATTTTTTTTTAAATAAATTTTGAAACAAGTACATATTTCCGGTTGAATTTATTTAGAAGGATCATAATAAATATGTTTACAAATTTGAAAATACGATAACTTCGTGCTAACATTTAACTTCTAACTTTCAGAATAGATGGCAGCACTAAACGACTAATTATTTGAATTTAAAGTCAGGATTACTGTTTTATCTAATTCAAACATAATTTCAGGATCTGCATTTTATTAAAAGTTTAATTAAAACATACACTAAAGCAATTCTTGATGCATCACAAAGTTTCAAAGGCATAGCTGAACATATAAAATTTTAAATTAGCTTTATTTTCAAAACTTAAAATAAAAAGTGTAATTAAGAAAAGAACGAAATTTTTATGTGGTTAATGCAATAATACTAATTTCTTTGAATAATTCATTATTTTCTAATATATTTTAAAATACATTACGGAATTGATGCATATATTTTTTTATAATGAAGACTTATAGAAGCATTTTAATAATAACATAGCTATTTATTCAATTGAATTATATTAATATAACAACTTATTTGCATTTTATATGATCGATTGAACATCATTAGTTGATACATTAATTGATGCATAATGGATTTTTTATATCACAGTCCATAGCTTCAAAATAGATAGCATTTTTCTTTAATAAAAAAGTAATGAAAAATATCTATCATTATATTCAAAATTTTAAATTTGAAACCCAATACGCTATTTATTTATTAATAAAATGTTTTAATATTTCATTGTATGTATTCTGTGTAAGCCGTATGTTGTATCATGTTTTATTTAGCATTAATTCTGTATAAATAGATATATTTGCGTTTCAGTCATCAAAAATCAATTTAAATGATAATAATAATTTTTTCCACATTTTTTAATCCATGCTTTTATATTACTACCTTTTAACCTGAGCTGTAAATTTCTACTTATTTTCTCATATCTAAAGTTCGCGTTATGTTCTATCTTATGCAATAATCTAAACATAATCTAATATTTAATAAAATAAAATAAATAAACAAAAATTATTGAAATATTAAATTTTAAAGTAATAATAAGTGATATGTTAAAAATTGTTTTAGGTTATACTATTCCCCCCCTTCCTCTTCTTTTTTATCGATTTATTTATTTATTTCTATCCAAGTTCTTAAAAAAATTCTACATCAGAAGCACTCCATGTATATTTTATTAGTCAGCACGCCATGGGTTATACATAAAATTGTAGAAATTCGTCCAATTCATTGGTGTGAAAATTAATGTTGTCTGTAAACTGACAACCGTAGAATAGTTAATTAGCGCCAGAAATGGCGAACTTTCAACTAAGCCCGTAATATTTGTAGAAAAAGAGACTTTGAAGATATAACTATTCAGGATAACGTCTGCACACATACAGAATGCTCTATTATTTACTCGATTTCATCATTTATGATTTATTAAATATGTTTTCTTAAGTTTATATATTGTAACAATGTTTTCAAATATGAATATGTGTTTGATTTTGTTTAAATATCTAAATTACACTTTCTAAGACGTTGGGAAATATATTTCCCTCAAAGGGTTTCCTTATTAAATCTTAAATATCCTTGTTGGTAAGCTAGTATAATTATACTTTCACTAGATATAACAAATGCTGTAACCATAAAAACAAGTCGGACATTGCACATCAAATGTAGAAAATAAGATAATTTCGTACTACTACTTAATTCGGTTTACTTCGAAGTTTTTAAATCATTCAGATATTGGTACTATAGTATACAGTACTTCGGATATAGTATAGTATCCGAAATCTTTTTATGACCCTGTAAATATTATCCGCTTTCTATTATATCCCTAACAAATCAATTCATAAACTGTGAAGTAATTTAATATAATTCAAATGATTCCCAAACAATCCCTCCATTTCATTATGAGATGGGATTTTTGTCTGTAATCCTGTAAAATGATACTAACAAATATTCTGTGCTCCACGATTGTACAGAATGTATATTTCAATATATACTCCAAAAATGCATGTAATTTTTATTATGTTTGAAAGAGTGTATAGATTTTATAATTACGTATATATATTATAATCATAATTACTAAAGCACCTTAAAATCATGTAAAATGAGCATTTTAACAAAATACCATTGTTCTAATAAAATATATTAACCGTGGATTAAAGAAAGCAGTGCAACATCACGGAGTCATTTTTTTAAGGGGGAGGGATAACCCTTGATTATTTAAACCTTTTCCCATCTGATTACTGTTTTACCTGAACACAGAAGTCAGATTATATGTTATACTAAGTAGCATTTTTATTTTTATATTCAACGTATGATTTTCTTAAAAATCTATAATTCATACTTAAATCACAAAATAAATAAATAACTAATAAACAATAAATAAATAAATTAATAAATAAATAAATAAAGTAATTAATTAATAAAATAAAATGAAAAATTAAGTTAAGTTTGTGTAATATTCTAAATGAATGTTACATTTGAAATTAATTTTAATCCCAAAATCATTTTAATAAAATATTCTCAGAAAAAAGCTTTCTAAAAAAGTTTTAATGGTTTAAAACCGGTGAAATAATCTCTTTAAAACTTCACAAGCAGCTTGATTCTAAGGTCGAAAATGATATGTTGACATTTGATTTCAGTTAAGAACAGTAATTTTTGATAGATTTTAAATTTGCATTAATTGAATACATAATTAGCTGGTATCTGTGTCACAGAAATGGCTATTTCTTTTCTTTTTTTTCAACTTTAGTTGAAATAATATGTTAAAAACAGTTTTTTTGTTTTAATGAATGTTAAATCAAAAACTATTTCAGCAATATTTTATTCATTTCCATCGAAGCTTTTGTTTAATGTTTGCAATTACTCAGCTCATTTTTTATAAACCATATCCTCTCGCTACACATAATATTCATGTAAATGGGTAAGCACTTGGCGAGACATTTGTTGAGAAAAATAAAATAGATAATATAAAATTTTTGAAGCAATTTCAATTTAAAAATATCACATTCTGAGTTTAAAAATACAAATGTTAAATATATACTACATATTTCAAATACGTGTATCAAATACGTTCAAATGTATATTAACAGAGGAGGTATCGGTCAATTATATAATGTTCGAAAGGATTTTGAGGAAAGAATATGCAGTGAGAGGATTAATTAATTATGGTGTATTGTAGTAGCTTATAAATTTATATCTATTTCAGAAAAAAAAATGTCTTGTCATTACTCCTCTATCTACAAAAAGTATCCTGAAAAAAAATACCCCATCAATGTTGAACCGGAAGGTAATTAATATAAAATATATCAACACTTCCGTTATTTTCTATAAGGTAATTCCTGTCAAAGACTCCACCAGTGGCCGATAGATTCTGCTCTCGAAAAATATAGACGGTAGTAGGTGCTGGGTTCGAACTCAATCGCGCCTGTCTGTTTAATAATTTGGAGTTTTCAGTCGTTTTATTCGAATTTTGGATTTCATACCGTAAATACGGATTAGGTTTTCTCTTTGAATGACTCCCACGGAGCGCACTCCTCTTTTTTAGGGCCTACACCTCTCGTATTTATAAATATGTGGTCATAAACAACACCAATAGCTGTCGAAGAACTTAAAATTTCTCAGTTTAAAAATATTCAATTTAAAATTATTACGATCTTAGTCAATATTCTCATGCGTACCTTCTAGTAAAATGTTTGAATGAAATTATAATTAATAGAAATAACCAATGTTTTATTGCGACCTGCCGAATTCTTATACCTTTTAAGCGGGGTCCGGGACACAAAAAGCTTCAAATATTTGAAAAACAACAACAACGACATTAAAATACTCTGTTTTTTCGTGCTTAAAATGACATACAGATCATGTTTTTTATCTTAATTAGAACACAAATATCAATTTTTATGCTTATGTTTGTTTTCAAAATCTAACTTTCAAGCAATGGTTGTTATGGAAACGACTTCATTCGGAAATGCGATTTTTTCAGGATTGAGTTTTTAACAATTTCTCTTGTTCAAATTGTTATAATTCGAGAACCGTTTAAGATAAATATTTCAAATTTGGAGCACGCTTTTTTTTTACTTATTTTACTTTAATTTTGATTCAACAAATTTTTTAAAATGTCAGATAAAATATTTTTTTTTCAAATTTTTACTTTAAATATTTTTAATTTTTACTCAAATTAATGTTTCTTAAGATGCTGAATCAAAATTAAAGCTTAGATATTTTTTATTTATTTATATGAAAAAAAAAAATGAAATCTTACAAATACTGGTTCAAGTTATAACGATTCTATTATACTTTAATTTTCCCGTAAATAAATCATATATATATATATATATATATATATATATATATATATATATATATATATATATATATACCGGGTGATCCAGAAGTCTCGGGAGTTTTGAAATGTTAATAATTAGAAAACTATATACAATAGGAAGATGCGGTTTTCAGATATATAATAAAAAAAGCGTGGGATTTTCGTTTATGATGAATTTTTTTTAAATAAGTAGTTAACATTTTTAGCAACAGGTGGCGCTAGTATATAACATCGAAAGTTTCATTAACATACGTTATATAAGCTTTCTTTGCATTACAAAGCTTTGTTAGTTATGCAGTTTTACAAAAAGGATTAATCGGCAAGTTTAGCATTGCGTTCTTATCATACAATGCGTGGAATTAAAACCGGAAAAGGACCGATGACATTACAAACCTGAAGGCTATGATAAAAAGGTTTGAGGAAAGAAGCTCATACCTAGTTTCAGAACTACGTTTGGTCCTGAGTCGCAATTTTCGGCACGAATGGCCTCCACGATCTCCAGATCTTACTCCTTGTGACTTTTGGTTGTGGGGCTACTTGATGTCTCATGTGTACAGAGATTGGCCTATGTCATTGACCCAGCTGAAAGATGCTACACCAGAGCGTTTCAAAGTTATCCCCTGAATTGCTTTTTAATGCTGTGCAGGCTGTTTTGCATCGTCTCTTGGCGGTACTTGTAAGTTATGGGTTTCATACAGAAAAGTTGTAACCTTTGGGCACCAATTCTTTGTTTTTAATGAGCTGTATCATACCATAGCAATATTATACTATCCAGCTCAGCGCCACCTGTTGGCGAAAAGTGTAACTAATATAACATATTTTTTTGTCGTTAAAAAACGAAATCCCACAAGTTTCTAAGAATTTCTGTGAAAACCGCATCTTTCTATTGTTTATACTTTACTAATTATTAGCATTTCAAAACTCCCTGAACTTTATATATATATATATATATATGTGTGTGTGCTAAATTTTATCATGTGATTTTGTTTACTTTCTAGTTCATATTGTTCCTATCATATCCTATTAGTTATTATTCCATTGCTTATGTATCGTGTAGTAGTTCAAAGTATTTCCCAAGGAAAATTTTAAGTATGGAAAGCATGAAATCGCTGATATTCATTTATAAACATCCCACTATATATAAAGAGACCTTCTGCAGTATTATTAAATTGCAATAAAAAAAATTTCAAAAAATAAAAATACATTTTTATCTTTAAACAAGTATTGTACTGCATAATAAAACAAGGGTTTCTGTATTAAATTACACTTTTTAATCTTAAATTATTGTAAATGACAGTTTCCTGTGATTAAAAAAAAATTGAAAGATAAGAATTAAACATCCAACAAAAATAATGCGTAATAAAAGTTTTCATTAAATCTTCATGCTATTGAATCATTTCTAAAATCTTCCTTACACAAGAACTCTTATAACCAAGCATAAAACAATAAAATAAACACACCTTACCCCATGCTGCGTTATTCAAACAAGCTTCATTAATTCAACAACTGGCATTTTCTCGGATAATTGAGATATTAAAAGATGTACCAAACAAAATATTCTCTTATAACAAATGGATACATCATTCAAATGATGACAAGAATTATATATAAAAATAGGGAGCATAAATGTTAAAAAACAATAATTGTGCATTTATTGGAGTTTCTTTTTTACTGCTGCCCAATATGTATGATATATTCTGGGAATATTTAAATTTGAATTTTTGAAGGTAGAGATGTTTTTAAGAATATTTTTGAACTCACAAATAAAAAATTTCATAGATGATTTTAATGTATCTTCAATATTTATTAATGCATTTGATGTAAAATTATATCTTACAAAAAATATAAATATAAATATAAATATAAATATAAATATAAATATAAATATAAATATAAAAATATAAAAGAGTAAAAGACCTCGGTTGACAGTTAGAACTTGGAATGTAAACTACTAGAGATAACGTAAACAAGTTGGGACGTTTGTCAGAAAATTTCAGATGGTAAGAATATTTTAACTGAAGATATAGGGTAACATCCCCAGTAATTGGCACATTAAGGATTTGTCTTTAAACTTACTTCTGTTTTCCCTACCAAAAAATAAAATATTTTCTTGCAAATATTTTTAAATCAAAGGGTGCATATCTGTGCATCTATTTTGCCCACTAAAAGCAAAAATATTTGATAAAGTTTTTTTTATAAAAGTATATTTATAAAAAATTGCTGTAATCACCAGTAATTGGCACTTAGACTTTTACGCAATTAAAGTAACCCTTTTCAAGTAAACAAAACTATTGTCAATTAAAATTTAAAATATATTATAAATCAGATAATAATAAATTGAAATGCATGCCATTCTTAAGCCAGAGAAGAAGCATTTGCAACAAAAATGGCTAATTTGATGCAAGCCATAATTTTTTCTCTTTCCTAGGGTCAATTATCATTTAGTAGCATAAATCAAAGTTATGATCTGTAAAGTAAATGAGCATATAACTGGTATATGGTCCTGCATTTTTAATAGACTGGATGTAAATCTTATTTTAAGCCATTTTTGTAGGATGTGCCAATCACTGGTGCCTGCCAATTACTGGGGATGTTACCCTATGTCATAAAAATATAACAACCCGCAACCTTGTTTTCAGGGTGCTGTTCACTCATTTTTGGAACTCGCCCGCGTATAATATTTTATGTGTTAAAAGCTGAAGAGCTTTAGTACGATTTTAACACTTCATATAAAATTAAGTATATACTTTACGAATGTTTTGAGAACTAAGAAAAACATAGGCACCTTTCAAGAAGTGTGGACAAAAAATATAAGTTAAAAAATAAATTTCACGAGAATATATTTTATATATACGCATGCATGAAATATTCGACATTCATTTAGAAACACACCGTATTTTTATATGCTTAGACTTTATATGCGTAGTATTATTAAAATATAATTGGATGATACTTCAGAAAGCAAAAAAGTAAATTTTTCTCTTTAAACAAGCAGTTTTGTTTAATATAGCTAGGGTTTCTGCATTAAATTCCATTTTTTAATCTGAAATTTTTGTAAATGACAGTCTTCTGTTCTTAAAACATTGAAAGATAAGACAACAAAATAAATAATAATAATAATAATAATAATGCTCAATAAAAAATTTTATTAAATCTCCATGCTACTAAATCATTTCTAAAATCTTCCTTACACGAAAACTCTCATAACTAAGTATAAAACAATAAAACAAACACACATTATTCCATGCTATTTTATTCAAATAAGGTTCATTAATTCAACAACTGATATTTTACAAGAAAATTTAGATATTAAAGGACGAATCAAATATGTTTTTCAAAATATTCAGTTATAATTAATGAATACATTATTCAAATGAACACAAGAATTATAAAAAAGTAGGGTGCGTAAATGTGAATAAACGAGAATTGTGTATGTGAGTTTTGTTTATTGTCACCTGACATGTGCGATATAACGGGAGGCTAGACATTTTTGCACTCAAAAATTAAAAATTTAATTTGTGATTTTCCTATGTCTTGAATATTAATGTATGTGATATAATATAATACCTTACAGAAATCAATGGATTTAAAATAATAAAAAAGGAAAAAATGAAAAACCGCGGTTGACTGTTACAACTTGGGACGTAAACAAATAGGGATATACGTTTGTTATAAAATTATCGGTGTTGAAAATATTTAAACTGAAAATATATGTCATAAAAATATTACATCTCGAAAACTTTTCTGAAGGGTGCTGATCACTCACCGATATTCCCCTCCGTATAATATTTTACGTGTTAAAAGCTGAAAAACAGTAAACAAGATTTTAAGACTTTTTTTAAAATTAACTACATACTTTAGAAATGTTTTGAGAACTAAGAAAAACAGAGGCATTTTTTAAGAAGTGAAAAAAAAAAGTTAAATTAATTTCCCGTGCAAATATTTTAAATATATTCATGCATGAAACCCCAGATATCCGTTTAGAATCACCCCGTAATTTAAAGATGTTTAGACATTCTATTGTATTATTAAAATATAATACGAGAATTTTTCAGAAAATAAAAATAAAAAATTTATCTTTAAGAAAGCATTCTAATGTATAATATAGCAAGAGTTTCTGTGCTTAATTTCATTTTTTAATCTTAAATTCTTGTAAATGACAATTTTCTGTGATTAAAAAATTTGAAAGACAAGAAAGGAACCTAAAAAAATAATGCGTAATAAAAGTTTTCATTAAATCTTCATGCCACTGAATCATTTCTAAAATCTTCCTTACACGAAAACTCTTATAACCAAGCATAAAACAATAAAATAAACACACCTTACCCCATGCTGCGTTATTCAAACATGCTTCATTAATTCAACAACTGACATTTTCTTAGATAATTTAGATATTAAATTATGTACCAAACATTTTTTTTCTCAAAATAGCCTCTTATAATTAATGTATACATTATTCAAATGAACACACGAACTATATAAAAAGTAGGGAGAGTAAATGTTAATAAACGAAAATTGTGAATTGATAGGCGTTTTTGTTAATTGCCATCCTAAATGTATGATATAACGTGGAGTATGAATTTTTGCATGCACAAATTAAAAAAATTTATCTCTTATTTTAGTATGTCTTGAATATTAATTAATATGGTTGATATAAAATTATACGTTACAACAATCAATAGATTGAATACAGTAAAAAATGAAAGAATGAAAAACCGCGGTTGACAGCTACAACTTGGAATGCAAACAGCTAGATATATACATTAGTCATAAAATTATTGAAGGTGAAAATATTTAAGCTCATAATAAATGTCATGAAAATATAACATCATGAATCCTTTTCTTATAAGTGCTGTCCAATTATCTTCTGAATTCGCATCCGTATAATAATTTATGTGTTAAGAGCTGAAGAACTGTCAGTAAGATTTTAACACTTCATATAAAATGAAGTATTTACTTTAGGAATTTTTTGAGAACTAAGTAAAACAGAGGCATCTTTTAAAAATTGTCCATATTTAAAAAATTGTCTAAAATTGTCCAAAATACAAGTAAAAAAAAATAATTTTCCGAGGAAATACTTTAAATATACGCATGTATCAAATGCTCGATATTCATTTAGAAGCATTCCGTATTTTCTATATGCTTATACGTTCTGTAGTATTATTAACACCTTCCCGACGGGAGACTCTTACGAAATTTTTAATGTTTTGTCACCAGCTTTTAAAAACAGATATTTGTGCCTTATTAAATCGATTAATAAAGCTCCGATTAAATAAGGCAAATTTTGCAGAATAATTTTACCTGTGGGGGTTAAACAAGGGTTCATAAACAAGGGTTCTTAAGCCTATTTGCGTCACGTATACGTGTCTCTCGTCACCAAGGGGTTAAAATACAATAGGAGAATTTTTTGGAAAATAAAACGAAAAATTTTCTCTTTTACCAAGCATTCTAAAGCATAATATAACTAGGTTTTCTCTATTAAATTTCATTTTTTAATCTTAAATCCTTGTAAATGACAGTTTTTTTGATTAAATTACTGAAAGATATTAAAAGGAACATCCAACAAAAATAATACTTAATAATAGTTTTCATTAAATCTCCATGCTGCTGTATCCTTTCCTAAATTCTTCTTTACACGAAATTTCTTATAACTAAGTATAAAACAATAAAATAAACACAACGTATTCCATTTTTTGTTATTCAAATAAGCTTCATTAATTCAACAAATGACATTTTCCCGGAAAATGTAGATATTAAAGGATGTATCAAAGATCTTTTTCAAAATATTCTCTTATAATTAATGAATATATTATTCAAATGATGGCAAGAATTATATAAAAAGTAAGGATCATAAATATAACATATATTTTTGAAAATACAAATTTAAAATTTCATTGATGATTTAAATACGTCTTGAATCTTAATTAATGCATTTGATATAATATTATACTTTACAACAAACAATGGATTTAAATTAGTAGAAAAATGAACAAGTGAAAAATCGCTATATACTGTTACAATTTGAGTAGTAAGCAATTAGGGATACACAATTGTCAGAAAATTACTGCTGATAAGAATATATATACTGAAAGTATATGTCATAAATGTATGACATCTAGAAAACTTTTTAAAAGGTGCTGATCATTGTTTTTTTCGATATTAATCTCCGCATAATATTCTATGTGTTAAAAGCTGAAGAACTGTAAGTAAGATTTTAACGCTTCATAAAAATTAAGCGTATACTTTAGAAATGGTTTGAGAACAAAGACCAACAGAGGCATCTTTTAAGAAGTGTACACAGAAATTAGAAGCTTAAAAATTTAGTTTCTCGAAGAAATATTTTAAATGTATGCATGCATGAAACGTCCGATATTAATTTAGAAACACTCTATATTTTATGTATGCTTAAACGTTCTTTAGTATTATTAAAATATAATAAGAAATATTTTCAGAAAAAAAAATTTCTCGTTAAACAAGCATTCTAATATATAAGATAACAAGGATTTCTGTATTGCACTCAAATTTTGAATCTTAAATTCCTGTAAATGACAGTTTTCTGTGTTTGAAACATTGAAAGATACATCCAAAAAATAATGCGTAATAAAAGTTTTGATTAAATCTTCATTTTACTCAATCAATTCTAAAATCTTCCTTATACGAAAACTCTTATAACCAAGTATAAAACAATAAAAAAACACGACTTATTCCATGCTACGTTATTCAAATAAGCTTTGTTAATTCAACAACGGACCTTTTCCCAGAAAATGTATCAAACGTTGTTTTACAAAATATTCTATTATAATTAGTGAATATATTATTCGAATGATGACAAGATTTATATAAATAAGTAGGTAGAGTAAATGGTAATAAACGGACATTTTAAATTTATAGGTTTTTTTATTGCCCCTTAAGATGTACGATATAATGTGGGGCTAGTGTAATAAGATATATTTATGCACTCATAAATAAAAAATTTTATTGATGATTTTATTGTGTCTTGAATGTTAATTAATGCAATTGATAAAAAATTTTACCTTACAACAATCAATGGATTTAAATTATGAACAAGTTGGAATTTGGACGAGGTGCGTTCGTACGATAACGAAATGTTAAAAATATTAAGATCTTGTTATAATAGACAGTACTTTGGATTCAGTGTAGTGGTCGAAATCGGTTTTGTATTCCTGGAAATATACAGGAATAGTAACTCTTATTACACCTCAGAACGTATGTAATATTGATAAAATGAGAAATATTTTAATATAATTAAAGCGCGCACCAAACAATGTTCTCCCTATACCATTATGTAATGGAATACTTTTTGTGTGGCCTTGTAAATCAATAACAAATGTTCTTTGCACCACAGTTTGTGCAAAATTTATATATTATGTTATGAACTTCATAGATTCAAATCAATTTTATTATGTTCGAATGAGTGTAACACCATTAAAATGCATTTGAAACTTTTTTCCCATTGACCGTAATGTAACAGAATACTTCGAATGTCCTTGTAATTAATTAATGCATCAGATTTTCATGAAATTTGAAATGACTTGAAAAATTATATAATAATTACATATTTTAATTCTCAAACGATTAAAATTCATTTGAAAGTTTTTTTCTCATTGACCCCAATGTAAGGCAATACTCTTGATTGTTCCTGTAATTGATCTATGCATCCGCCTTTCAGAAAAATTTGAAATGACACGACAAAATGATGTAATAATTATATATTTTAACTTCCAAATGATTCAGTTAGGCAGTTTTTGCGTTGTTATATGCGGACGGAAGGACGGACAGATGGACAGACAGACAGACAGGCGGACGGACTGAATGATAACTATAATTGCTACGTATTTACATAATTACGACCGCACCTAAAAAATGAAGGAGAGAAAAACCGCGCTTGGCAGATAAAACTTGGGACTTAGACAGTTAGGGATATATATTTGTCATAAAATTATTTATGGTGAGAATATTTAATCTCAAAATATTTGTCATAAAAATATAACATTTCAAAACCTTTTCTTAAGAGTGCTGTTTACCAAGCTTCCGAATTCTCTTCCGCATAGTATTTTATCTGTTAAAAGATGAACTGTAAGTAATATTTTAAAACTTTATAAAAATTAAGTATGTAATTTAGAAATGTTTTTGAGAGCCAAGAAAAAAAGAGGCATATTTTAAGAAGTGCGCACAAAAAAACAGAAGTTAAAAAAATTATTTCCCATTGATACACTTTAAATATATGCATGCGAGAAAACCCCAATATTCTTTTTGAATCACCTCATATTTCATATATGCCTAGACGTTCTGTAGTATTATTAAGAAATAATAAGACAATTTTTCAGAGAAGAAAATAAAAATTTTCTTTTTGAAAAAGAATTTTAAGGAATAATATAGCAAGGGTTTTTGTATTAAATTCTATTTTTTAATCTTAAATTCCTGTACATGACAGTTCTCAGTGATTAAAACATTGAAAGGTAAGAAAAAAATATCCAAAAAATAATGCATAACAAAAGTTTTCATTAAATTTTCATGCTACTGAATCATTTCCAAACTCTCCCTTACACGAAAACTCTTATAACTAAGCATAAAACAATAAAATAAACACACTTTATCCCATGCTGCGTTATTCAAATAAGCTTCATTAATTCAACAACTGACATTTTCTCGGATAATTGAGATATTAAAAGATGTACCAAAGATGTTTTTCAAAATATTCTCTTATATTTAATGAATACATTATTCAAATGATGACAAGAATTATATAAATAAGTATGTAGAGTAAATGGTAATAAACGAGGATTGTAAATTTATGGGTGTTTTTTTAATTGCTCCTTAAGATGTACGCTATAATGTGGGGCTAGTGCAATCTGATATGTTTTTGCACTCATAAATTTAAAATTTCATTGATGATTTTATTGTGTCTTGAATGTTAATCAATGCAATTGATATGAAATTTTACCTTACAACAATCAATGGATTTAAAATATAAAAAAATGAAAGAGAGAAAAACCGCGGTTGACAGTTAGAACTTGGGGCATAAACAGTTAGGAATACACATTTCCCATAAAAGTATTGATGGTGAGAATATTTAAACTGAAAATATTTGTCATAAAAATATAACATTCCAAAACCTTTTCTTAAGAGTGCAGGTCACTCGTACACTATTTTATGTGTTAAAAGATGAACTGTATAAGACTTCATAAAAATTAGCTATATACTTTATAAATGTTTTTGAGAACTAATAAAAAAAGAGGCATATTTTAATAAGTGTGCACAAAAATAAAAGTTAAATAATTTATTTTCCAAGGACACATATTTAATTTACGCATGCGTGAAACCTCCGGTGTTATTTTTGAAACACCTCATATTTTATAAATGCCTGGACGTTTTGTAGTACTATTAAAACATAATAAGAGAATTTTTCAAAAAAAAAAAATATTTTCTTTTTGAACAAGAATTCTAATGAATAATAAAGCAAGCATTTCTGCATTAAATTCCATTTCTTCATCTTAATTCTTCTAAATGACAGTTTTCTGTGTTTAAAACATACAAAGATAAGATAGAAACATTAAAAAATAATAGATAGTACGAATTTTCATTAAATCTCCAAGCTACTGAATCATTCTAAAATCTTCTTTACACGAAAATTCTTATAACTAAGTATAAAACAATAAAATAAACACAGCTTATCCCATGCTGAGTTATTCAAATAAGCCTCATTAATTCAAGAACTGCCATTTTCCCGGAGAATTTAGATTTTAAAAGATGTACCAAACATTTTTTTTCAAAATATTCTCTTGTAATTAATGAATACATTAATAAATGAACACAAGACTTAAAACACAAGAATTATTAAAAAATTTTGGGAGCGGAAATGTTAGTAAACGAGAATTGGGCATTTATAATTTTTTTTTTAAATTACTACATGATATGTATGATATAACGTGGGGCTAGTGTAATAAAATCTATTTTTGCACGCACACAATTAAAATTTCCTTTATAATTTTCATATGTCTTGAATATTAAATAATGTATTTGATACAAAGTTATACCTACAGCAATCAATGGATTTAAAATAACAAAAATGAAAGAGCGTAAAACAGCAGTTGATAGTTAAAACTTGGGATATAAGTAACCAGGGATATACATTAGTCATAAAATTATTGATGGTAAAAATATTTAAACTAAAAATGTATGTCATAGAAATGTAATCCCAGGAAAATTTTTTTTCAGGGTGCTGATCACTCATCTTTGGTATTTTTCTCCGTATAATATTCTATGTGTTAAAAGATGAAGGACTGTAAATAAGATTTTAACAATTCATATAAAACAAAGTTTGTACTTTAGAAATGTTTTAAAAACTATATAAAAAAAAAAGCAAAACAGAGGCAGCTTTTAAGAAGTGTAAAAAAATAGAGTTTAACAAATTAATCATTTATTGATAATTAATCATAAATCATCTATTGTCTTTTATGCATGTCTAGACGTTCCGTTGCATTATTAAAATATAATGGGACAACTTTTAAGAAAATAAAATAAAAGTTTTCGGTTTAAATAAGCAATGTAGTTTAATATAGCTAGGGTTTCTGTATTTAATTCCATTTTTTAATCTTAAATTCTTGTAAATGACAGTTCCCTGTGATTAAAACATTGAAAAAGAAAAAAGGAACATACAAAAAAATGCGTAATAAAAGTTTTCATTAACTCTTCATACAACTGAATCAATTCTAAATCCTTCCTTTTTCGAAAACTAATATAACTAAGCATAAAACAATAAAATAAACACACATTATCCCATGCTACGTTATTTAAATAAGCTTCAGTAATTCAACAACTGACATTTTCCCGGAGAATTTAGATATTAAAGGATGTATCAAACATGTTTTTCAAAATGTTCTCTTATAATTAATGAATACATTATTTAAATGATGACAAGAATTATATAAAAAGTAGGTAGCGTAAATGTTAATAAATGACAGTTGTGAATTTATGGGAGTTTTTTATTTTTTTATTTTAACCTGACATGTACAATGTAACGTGGAGCTGGTGCAATAACATATATTTTGCCTTCACAAATTTAAAATTTCATTTATGATTTTAATATGTTTTGAGAACATTAATTAATGCACTTGATGTAAAATTATATTTTACAACAATCGGTAATAATAATAAAAAAAATAGAAAAATGAAAAAGTGTAAAACCTAAGTAGACAGAATCAAATAACATAAAGAAACACGGATATAAAGTTGTCATAAAATTTATTGCAGGTGAGAATATAAGTATTGAAAATATATGTAAAAAAAATGTAACATTTAAAAAACTTTCTGAATGTCTAATATCCAAAGAAAGCATAAAATTATATACACAGACTTAAACAGAAATTATTAAAGAATATTGAAAAAAATTCTATTGTATTATTAATATTTCTGCTGTTATTATTTCAATCTACACTCTGATAAAAGTACCGCTATAAATAGGGGCATGTTCAACTAGGGACATATGTTTGTGAAAAAGGTAGTTGCAGATATAATTGAAGAAAATTTTGCAGATAATATTTGAAGAAAATTTATATCATAAAAAATACTTTGCAAAATTTTTCTCAATATTTATTATGCGAAGAAGACACAAAGTAATTAATGTATGAAAAAGTAAATATTGATTAAAAAATACTCAAAAATTACCTTAAATTTATTAATAATATTTCTGTTTATATTATTGTTGTAAATTTACCACAAGAAAAAAAAATACTATATCAACTTCTTTTGTAACCTTTTTGACGTTTAACTACGAAGTATTTCGTTTTCATTTGCCGATCTACCCTAAAAATGCAGAAAATTTACTAATCTACGTAAAAATTACTTAAACTAATCATATCTAAAGATGCATAAAAAAAATCTATAAGTGTTTTCCAAAAGCTGTTCCACATCCAACAGTTGTTCGTGTTATAAACGGATTTTTTACGCATGTATCTTTTTCATAAACGTGTGAGGGAGTGTCCATAATAAAGGCACTCTGGTGTTTGGAGTGAGATCGCAATGTTCTAACATGTGTGGCGTCCTCGATCTACAGTTAACTGCGGTTTTTTGAGTTTTTATGCAAATTTCTAGCTCCGTCTTCAGTTTGTAAAGTATACAAGCTGTAAGTGTGAGTTGGAGGATATGTGTAGTGTGGTCAGTGGGGAAGAACCTACAGCGACGAGTAGTAGATCTGAAGGGTGACTAATGAAAGTAGAGGAATTCAGTACAGGAGTTCGGTAAGTGTTATTTCAGAGTAATTTTGCACTGTTATTGTTTAAAATAAAGATATTTGTGCAGCCACGGGCTGTTAATTTACAGGTTAGTATAAGTAGTCCGCGACCTGAAGAGCCGAATTAGTGATTTGAGCCGGATTTAGTTGTAATGTGAGTACAAGCTAAAGTTTATTCCCATAGTAGTGTGTTTAATTTTCCAAAATACCGAACTTGCTCCACTCCCCGTTCCCCAATTACATTAAATAAAAGTTTTGCGTTTTTAATTCTACTCAAAATATGTCTTCATTAGACCGACACATCACAAACATACACTGGCGGAAAAAAAAATCCCAACACCAAGAAAAACTTATTGTAGAGTAATGAAATTGGGACAGTGCATTTGTCTAGTTAATATGTTTAATTGATTAGATTTTCGAGATCACAGGTTAATTTAAGGTCAATAAAATGCATCTTAAAAATGAAATGTACAATAATAGCCGCTATAACCTCCAGAATTTCGAATGCAAGCCTGCACACGTGCATGCATTGTGTCATACAAGTGCCGAATGTCACTTTGTGGTATAGAGTTCCATGTTTGTTGTACACGCTGTGTCAATACGGGATGTTCAATGCTGGCTGGGGATGACACTGGGGTTCTCATCCAATGAATCCCATAGGCGCTCAATGGGAGACAGATCTGGTGATCTCGCTGGCCAAGGTAACATGTCGGCACTCTGTAGTGCGTGTTGCGTTACAACAGCGGCATGGGGGCGAGCGTTTTCCTGCTGAAAAACTCCCCTTGAATGCTTTTCTTGAATGGCAGCATTACAGGCTGAATTACCAGACTGACGTACACATTTGCAGTCAGTGTGCTTGGGAGAACCACGAGAGTGCTTCTGCTGTCATAGGAAATTGCTCCCTAGACCATGACCCCAGATTGTAAGTCTAGTGTGTTTAGGCCGCAGACAGTTTGGTTGCAGACGTTCCTCTGGCCTCTTTCTGATCAGCACATGGCCGTCATTGGCACCAAGGCATAACCTGCTTTCATCAGAAAACACAACAAATCTCTACTCCATCTTTCATTGGGCTCTGGATTGACACCTTTGACGTCGCAAACGGCAATGACTACGTTTTTCCCTCTCAGTAGTGCCACGTGTTCACCCGGAACCTGGTCTTCTTGTGGCAGTACCATCCCTTGACCACTATTCCCAACAATCATGCACAGTGAATACATTCCGTCCAAGTCTTTCTGCAAAATCGCGGAAAGAAAATCCACTTTCTTGTAGCCCTACTTTACGACCTCTTTCCAACTTGGGAGCTGATGATAATAGCTTCTTCGTCTTCTTAAAGGCATTCATGATCAACCTCAACTCAATTCGTCAAATTTTGAAGATAAATAATGCTCACGAACTTTACAGCACTCATTTAAAGCAAACCTGATTTTAAAGTTGTAAGTGGCGCTGCTAGCGCCACACTTATGTGCGAAGCATGAAATTTAAATCAATGTCATCTTTCACATGTATAAACACGCCTACAAAATTTCGTTTAGCTAACACAAGTATTTGTTGGTGTTGGGATTTTTTTTTCCGTCAGTGTATTAAAGGTTTGGGGTTCCATAAAAAAAATTCTGACATTCACCTGACAAGAGATGTATATTTCTTGAAATGACATAAAATCATCTCTTCTAATAGCGGACTGTGCCGAGAATCTATACTACCTGTAATTTTAACATTGTCTTGACGAAAAAAAATAGAGTAGTTTTTTGTAGTTGAATTTTACATAGAAATCTGAATTATTAAAGCTTTTTTTTAAATACTGAAATTAGAAATTCAAATCTGAATTTTGTTTTAAAATAATAATTCAAATACATAATGCAAAAAGATTTTTTAATAAAATTTAATTTTTAAAATTTTAATAATTTTAATTTTAATTTTAATTTAAATAATTAAAATTTAATTTACTTATGTTAGTTGCTGAAAGTGTTTTATGATTCATGGTGTCTCAGGACACTTAAAGCTATAAAATAAACGAAATTTATTTTTTTTAGATGTTAATTTAAAATTTCATTATTTTTTTTAACATTTTGATATAATTTTTTCTTACAAATTCTAATTAGAACACAAGTTATAGCTTTCAGAATTACATCCACTCAATAGCTGAAGTGGAGTTTCGAAAATTTTGAAGTTATAGTTATTTTTTTTTTTTTTTCAAATGAAATATTTGGGCATAATGTGCACAATATCACAAAATTTTGAAATATTTTTTTTCAATTTTTTAAAACATATGATTCATGTTAGTCTATATAAATGACATGTAAAATTTTATTTTACTGGGAAAAAAGTGGTAATATGGTTGCAGTTTTCTAAAATTTGCATTAAATAAATAAAACATGTATTAAAAATACAAAAAAATTTAAATACATATTTTACTTACCCATCATACGTAGTATAGGGTAAGTCTTGCAATCGTTTTGAAAATCGAAAAATTTTTTTTTACGGATTTACACGTTTTAGATAGTGGAGATTCCGAAAAACATATTTTTAGAAAAAAAATTTTGCCTTCCGTCCGTCTGTCTGTCTGTCTGTCTGTCTGTCTGTCTGTAAACGCTCAACTCCCGAACAAATTGAGATAGAGACTTGAAATTTTGTATGTAGTTAGTATGTAAGAATGGGACGAACCCTATTTAATATCAGCAACCTCGATTATCCGGAACTATTTTTTTCGGACTCTCGAAAAATTCGTTCTGATGAAAGGTATATGGAATGGACATAAAAGGCAATAAAATAACACACATTTTGCATATAGAACGAAGTCGATCGGATTATTAGTTGCTGAGATATTTGTAATCTTGTTTTCCACATTCTTCGATTTTTCATGACCCTGTATTTCATTCAAATTTCAATTCAGAGGTATATTTTAATTGGAAATGAGACGCTTAATCCGACGCAGTTAATTGTTAGTTAATAGAATTATTATTTTTGGAGTTATAAGGATGTTTCTTTTACACAGTTCGGTACTACTTGAGTAGTTTGGCGTTTTATGTAATTTGTCGAAATTTGTACATCAGCAGTTCTTTAATATAGCATTACTATGTATATTAACAATATATAAATTTTGTTTATGAATTGCAATGCACTGTATAAATACTTTTCACATGTTTTATTTTCATATACATATCCATGATGGGTAAGTATTACGGTGGCCCCCAACGACTAGTTTACTTACCCATCATACGTAGTATAGGGTAAGTCTTGCAATCGTTTTGAAAATCGAAAATTTTTTTTGACGGATTTACACGTTTTAGATAGTGGAGATTCCGAAAAACATGTTTTTAGAAAAAAATTTCTGCTGTCTGTCTGTCTGTCTGTCTGTAAACGCTCTATCTCCCGAACAAATTGAGATAGAGACTTGAAATTTTGTATGTAGTTAGTATGTAAGAATGGGACGAACCCTATTTTATATCAGCAACCTCGATTATCCGGAACTATTTTTTTCGGACTCTCGAAAAATTCGTTCTGATGAAAGGTACATAAAAATTTTCGAATTTTTTTGTTATAAGGAATGGACGTAAAAGGCAATAAAATAACACACATTTTGCATATAGAACAAAGTCGATTGAATTATTAGTTGTCGAGATATTTGTAATCGTGTTTTCCACATTCTTCGATTTTTCATGACCCTGTATTTCATTCAAATTTCAATTCAGAAGTATATTTCAATTGGAAATGAGACGCTTAATCCGACGCAGTTAATTGTTAGTTAATAGAATTATTATTTTTGGAGTTATAAGGATGTTTATTTTACGTAGTTCGGTACTACTTGAGTAGTTTGGCGTTTTATATAACTAGTACACCGAACCCGGGGTTCCCGGGTCACAAAGTAAAGATGAAAAACTTTTTTAAAATTTAAAATTGGAAAGTCTAATAAATTTTTTCTGCGTAATAGGCTTTTTAAACTGCCAACTAATTCCAAATAGCAATTTTATATGAAACATATTATTTATGTAATCATATACAGCTTTAAAAATTATCGGTACTTCCGTATTAGCGGGGCCGTAGCTAAGGGGGTGCTATGGGCGGCTTAGCCCCCCCCCCTAAAATATTTTGAGCCCCCCTGGAAAAGATTCCAAGGTCACTCAATGAATTTCTGTTCCGAAAATTCAAATGAAATATTGTTTAAAAATCTAATTTAGTTTTGAAACCTTTTCACAGTTTTGCAGAGTTACTAAATTGTATCTAAAATAAGTGTTTCAACACTCCCTCATCCTATTTGTACATATGAAGTTAACATGATGGGCTATTTTGCACCAGTTATACACTCAAAACTTCATCATCATATACTTTTCTAAGCATAAAATGAAGTTATTTAAACATCTTAATAAGAAACAGAGTACCTACAATATGAATATGCTCTAATTTATCTTTCTGCGTCAGTGAGAGAGAAAAAAAACTATGAGCCCCCCTACATTCTCTTGAGCCCTCCCTATTGTTCACTACGGCCCTGCGTATTAGACGCAAGATAGCAGTTATTAGCCAAAAATTTCGCCAAAGAATAAAATTGCATTCTCAGTTTTTAAAAACAACTAAGAAAATATGACACCCAGATATTCTTTAAAATACATTTTTGTAAAGGTTAATTGGTGTATCTTTAGTAAAGTAAGTTTACAACGAACTAAAAGTCACTAAATTCATAGATAAAAACGAAATAAAACCAACAACATTCATCGGGTTTTATAGTCGACGATATATTGACAAAACAGGTTTTTAATTACTATTTTTTTCAGTTGCTATGAAAAAATGACAACTAAAATATACAGTGATTTCTTATTTTCCATGGAAAAAAGAGATAGATGGAGGTGCCGTATGCGATTAAAACTGTTTGATTGGCGTTATTCTTCCGATATAAGTCTCTCATTCGACCCAAACAAAACAATCACATGGAACAGAGACCGAATTTTTTAACATCATTTTTTCACTAAATGAAAAAGATCTGAATATATTTTAGCATTATAAAATAGCATTTCATTGTATTATAAAATAAAATTGCATCGCTAAAAGTTTTTTTTTTTTTTTTTGAAAGCACACCGTTGTGTTTGATGCAATGCAAAGAATTTTAGAGTTACATTTTTGGCGTCACCTCCAGCCACTAAACTGAATCTCTATTTTTTTTTCTTTTTTACTCTATGGCTATTTTTTCTCTTTTTCCCTCATAAATGCGATACTCAAGTTGCCACCATTAGAGAAATTGAATCAAAAACTACAAAAAAATTAATATCTCAAAAACAAATTGAGATACAGTTTTCTAACAAACGGCATTTAAAAGTGTATTTTTTTCTCTAAACGATGATATAAAGATTGAAAACGTGCAATGTCTAAAAGTTTAAAAATTTACAATAGCGAAAATTGCAAAACCGAAATTTCATCGGAAAGTGTTGCCATTCAAAACATGACGTATGCGTTACGCACAGATACGTTTGGCCTTTATTATATAGATTTGTCGAAATTGGTACATGAGCAGCTCTTTAATATAGCATTACTATGTGTATTAACAATATTTAAATTTTGTTTATGAATTGCAATGCATTGTATAAATAGTTTCACATGTTTTATTTTCATATACATATCCATGATGGGTAAGTATTACGGTGGCCGTCAACGACTAGTTTTTAAGTTTTGGATAAGTATTATAATCTTAAATATTAGTAAGCATTAAGATTTTCATTTTATGTGTAAAACGTATTTTGTAATCCTAGGCGTAAGTTGTTATGTTAATTTTCTGCTCGTCAAACTTCCGACAGCTTAGAACTCCATATAAATACAAATTCTTTAACTTAAAAATTTTTTTAATATATAAACTGAAAGATCATACTTATAGATTTCATCTCAATAAAAGTGCGTCTGAAATTTACATATTTTTTAAGACATTAAATGATGAAAATACTTTTTTTTTTATTTTTTTTCAATTTTGAGATTTTTGGAATCTTTTAATTAACTAAAGTTAACAAATAAAATTACCAAAATGATGAGTAACAAAAGTTTTTATTAAAATTTCAATCCATAAGTTTTCCTGCACAAAAATCTCTATAACTCAGGATGAAACAATAAAATAAACACACACTCTTTTCCATGCTGATTTGTTCATATTAGCTTCATTAAATCGGCAACTGCCAATTTTTCTCTCAAGGTTCGATATTAAAGTATGTATCAAACATGTCTTTCAAAACAGTCGCTTATAATTAATGAATACATTATTCAAATCATGTCAAAGAGAGTATAAAGAGAAATAAGAAGCATAAATGTTAATAAATAAACGAGAATGATAAGTTTCATAGTTAATAATGTTTGAAAAACAAAGGAAACTAAAAATATAATTAAGACACTTATTCAAAAATATCTAATAACTCATAGAAAATAATTATATAATAAACAGCTTTTAAATAATTATGCTTTTTAGAATCTTGTGTTTGAATAATTGCTTTCAATTAATAAATGTATATTTTGGTTAGATTTTTTTTGTTCTTAAAGTGCATTTTTGCCTTTGGAAATTTCAACTTCCGTAATTACACGAAATGTCGAATGGCTACATTTTTTTCTCACTCTTTGCACACATGACTATTACAGAGCATTAATAATACATAAGAAAGAAAAACTTTTGTAATATAATGAATGTATGATGCATTAATTAACCAATTAGGTTTCTGAAAAATTGGTTTACCGCGTACGCCATGTAGATCCAAGTAAATAAATTGAATAATTAACATTACAAGTCACTTAAACCTTTCTTTCTCTGAATATTTCTGTAAATTGGTCTTAGTTTAATAAGTTTAATTAAAAGATATTTGTTTCATTAACAGAGAATAAAAAACAGGCTGTAGTTACAAAGTAAATTATCATTTCAGAAATATGCGTAATATAAGATATATATTAAAATAGCAAATAAAGCCTTTGTGCACAAATGTTTAAAGATAGAAAACCAACGAATATAAATGCACAAATAAAGTATGAGAAAGTAGCAAATAGCTATTTCGAATCTACTAACGAGATTCTTCATCAGTGCAAAACTCAGCGAGCTAAAAGTAGCCAAACTGAGCAAAGAGACAAAGAGACGCAGGCTTATATACCCGCTATGGGAACAATCCCGCCTAAAGAAAAGCAACCAATGAGAAGAAAGCAGCCAAAACCAACTGAGTGGACAAGTAGCGACACCTATCGGAGAACAAGCAAAACAAAAACTAAAAAGCGAGTGAAAGAAAAAAAAAAAAAAAAAAAAAAAAAAAAAAAAAAAAAAAAAAAGTATTAAATTAAAGATTTCCAAATACTTGGAAAATAAGGAGTACTAGATAAGTCATTGACTAAGGAGTGAGAATTTTTTATGATGTGGTAAGCTTCCCAAAAATCAAGATCAAGAATAGAAGGACATGAAACATAAAAGGTATGTCAAAAATCAGGAGCTTAAACGTTCCTCTATTGCTCAACATTGTTGGTCTTCTCAACATAAGTTTAACTTTTCTTCAGCCACCATCATCCATAAATGTCCTTCTATTCTTGATCTTGATTTTTGGGAAGCTTACCACATCATAAAAAATTCTCACTCCTTAGTCAATGACTTATCTAGTACTCCTTATTTTCCAAGTATTTGGAAATCTTTAATTTAATACTTTTTTTTTTTTTTTTTTTTTTTTTTTTTTTTTTTTTCACTCGCTTTTTAGTTTTTGTTTTGCTTGTTCTCCGATAGGTGTCGCTACTTGTCCACTCAGTTGGTTTTGGCTGCTTTCTTCTCATTGGTTGCTTTTCTTTAGGCGGGATTGTTCCCATAGCGGGTATATAAGCCTGCGTCTCTTTGTCTCTTTGCTCAGTTTGGCTACTTTTAGCTCGCTGAGTTTTGCACTGATGAAGAATCTCGTTAGTAGATTCGAAATAGCTATTTGCTACTTTCTCATACTTTATTTGTGCATTTATATTCGTTGGTTTTCTATCTTTAAAAATAAGATATATAGTTATTACTTTCTCCTATATTTACAAAAAGAAAGTATTGGATTCGTGAATTTTTTCTAATTCCAGTTTTCAACGGATTTATAAGTTTTAGGTGTCAGAGAATCCGAAACACATGTTTTAACAAAATTTTTGTCTGTCAGTCTGTGAGTCTGTGAATATGTTTGTGTGTATGTATGTACAAGCAAGTATGTACAAGGAAAGTTAAGAAATAGAATAAATTAACAATTACAAAGATTTTTATTAAAAGTTCAATCTAAAACTTTTCCTACACGAAAGCCTCTATTACTAAGAATAAAATAATAGAATAAAACAAGCACCATTTTCCATACTGAGTTATTCAAGTTGGCTTCATTAAATCAGCAACTAACAATTTTTCTCTCGGAGATTGATATTAAAGTATTTATGAAGCATGTCTTTCAAAACAGTCACTTATAATTATGGAATACATTATTAAAATCATGCCAAAGCAGGTAAAAAAAATAAGAAGCGAAATGTTAATAAACGTGAATTGTAAATTTTATAGTTAATAATGTTTGAAAAAATAAATAAAAATCAAAATATAGCTAAGACACTTATTCAAAATCGTCTAGTAACTCACAGAAAATAACTATATAATAAACAGGTTTTCAATAATTATGTATAAATAATTGCTTTCAGTTAAAAAATATATATTTTGAATAGTTTTTTTCTTCTTAAAGTGAATTTTTGTCTCTGTAAATTGCAACTTCCGTAATTACACTAAATGTCAAATGGCCACATTTTTTTTCACTCTTTCCCACAGAAGACTATTGCACAGCATTAATAATACATAAAAAAATTTGTAATATAATGAATATATGATGCACTGATTAACCAATTAGCAACTGAGACATTCATTTAAAGCGTACGTTATGGAGATCCAAGGAGATAAATTGAATAATTAATAGTACAAGTCACGTAAACCCCTTTATCTCAGTATTTCTATAAATTGGTTTTGATGGTTTCTGACTGAAAAAAAATTGATTTAATTATTAAAATATCAATCCAAAACTTTTGCTGCACGAAAATTTCTATAACTAAGAATAAAGAAATAAAATAAAACAAACACCCATTTCTATCCTGTTGTTCAAATTAGCTTCATTAAATCAACAACTGACAATTTTTCTCTCAAAGTTTGATATTAAAGAATGTATCAAACATGTCTTTCAAAAGCAGTCGATTATAATTAATGAATACATTATTTAAATCATGTCAAAGAAGGTATATAAAAATAAGTAACATAATAAAGAAGAACAGTAAATTTTATAATTAATAGTGTTTGAAAAACAAAGAAAACACTTATTTAAAGTTTTTAAAATTATATTAAGACACTTATTTAAAATTGTCTAATAACTCACAGAAATAAATATATAACAAATAGATTTTAAAAAATTATGTTTTTTAATATTGTGTATAAATAATTGCGTTCAACTAATAAATATACATTTTGGATATATTTTGTTTGTTCTTAAATTGTATTTTTGAAGCTGGAAATTGCGACTTCCGTAATTAAACTAAATGTCAAATGGCCACATTTCTTTTTACATTCCTTGCCTTATTTGGCTGTTACAGATTATTAATAATATAAACAAAAACTTTTATAATATAATGAATGTAAGGTGTACTAATTAACCAATTAAGAGTCTGAGAAATTGGTTTACCACGTACTTTTTGAAGATCCAAGCAGAGAAATTGAGTAATTAACATTACAAGTCACGTAAACCTTTTTTCCTCAGTATTTCTGTAAATTGATCTTGTTGGTTTCATAATAAAAATAAAATAGATTTAATTAAAAGAGTCTTGTTTCATGCAGTGGGAGCAAAAAATAAGCTGCAGCAACAGGATAAATTATCATTTCATAAATCTGAGTAACATAACATATAATGTTTATTTTTAAACATTGTAAAATTAATCTTTAAAAAGAAATTCACTCTGGTGTAGTTATAACAAACAGTAGTTTAAAAGAAAAATACGAAAATGTGATTTAAACATGACAAATGAGGCACTTTCTTATTAAATGAGGCACATTCTTATATCTTTACGTAATTTATTACGCCAAGTTTCTGCTCGTGAAATTTCTGGCAGTTTACAGCCCCCTGTTCGGGCTGAATCTATATCACGAATTTTTTTAAAGGCTTGAAATGGAAGAAGATACTTATATATTTCATCTCCTTAAAAGTGTGTCGTTAATTTAAATACATTTTAAGATATTAAATGTTAAAAATTGCGTTTTTCGTTATACCATTTTTTTAAATCTAAGAGTCTTGGGGTGCTTTCAACAAGCAAAGTTAAGAAATAAGACTACTAAAGTAATGAGTAACAAGAGTTTTTTTTTAAATTCCGTTCCAAAACTTTTCCTACACATAAATTTTAATAACTAGGCATAAAACAATAAAATTAATCAAAAAACCTTTTCTATCCTGAGTTGTTCAAATTAGCTTCATCAAATCAACAGCCGGCAATTTTTCTCTTTGATATTAAAGAATTTATTAAAAACATCTTTCAAAACAGTCGCTTATAATTAATGAATAATTTATTCCAATGATGTCAAAGAAGGTTAAAAAAAAGGAAACGTAAAGTTAATAAGCGAGAATGGTAAGTTTTACAGTTAAAATTGGTATAAAAACAAAGAAAACTAAAAATATAATTAAGACACTTATTCAAAATTTTCTAATAACTCTCAGAAAATTATTTTTTATTAAACAGCTTTTAAATAAATATGTTTTTTAATATTGTTTATAAATAATTGCTTTCAATTAATAAACATACCCTTTGGATAGTTTTTTTTGTTCTTTAACTGCATTATTGCCTCTGGAAATTGCGACTGTCGAAATTACAGTGATTGTCAAATGGCCACATTTTCTTTTACACTCTTTAGTATATATGACTATTACAGAGCATTAATGATACAGAAAAAAGAAAACTTTTCTAATATAAAATGAATGTATAATGCATTGATTAACCAATTAGGTTTCTGAGAAATTGTTTCACCGCGTACGCCATGGAGATCCAAGCACATAAATTGATTAATTAATATTACAAGTCAAGCAAAACTTTTTTTCTCTGAATCTTTCTGTAAACTGATCTTGTTCGTTTCAGACTGATAAAAATAAGTTTAATTAAAAGAGATTTGTTTCATTAACAGAGAATAAAAAAACAGGCTCTAGTAACAAGATAAATTATCATTTCATAAATACGATTAATATAAGATATATAGTTTATTACTTTGTCTTATTTTTACAAAAAGTAAATATTGGATTCTTGGAAATGTTCGAATTCCCGTTTTCGACGGATCTACGTCCACGCAGCACGGAAGTGCCAGAGAACCCGAAAAACGTGTTTTTACAAAATTTTGTCTATGAGTCTGTGAGTCTGTCTATATGTCTGTACGTACAAACAAGTATGTACAAGCAAAGTTAAGAATTTAGGCTAAATAATGAGATACAAATATTTTTATTAAAATTTCAATCTAAAATTTTTCTTACAGATAAATTCCTATAAATAAGCATAAAACAATAATACAAAACAAACACTCTTCTCCATGCTGATTTGTTCAAATTAGCTTCATTAAATCAACAACTGAAATTTTTTCTCTCAAAATTTTATATTAAAGAATGTATCAAAAACAACTTTCAAAACAGTCGCTTATAATTAATGAATACAATATCCAAATCATGTCAAAGAAAGTGTAAAAAAAATAAAGAAGCATAAATGTTAATAAACGAGAATGGTAAATTTCATAGTTAATAATATTAGAAAAACAAAGAAAACTCAAAATATAATTAAGACACTTATTCAAAATTGTCTAATAACTCACGTAAGATAATTATACAATAAACAGATTTTAAATAATTTTGTTTTTTAATATTGTGTATAAGTAATTGCTTCCATTTAATAAATATATATTTTGGATGGATTTCTTTTTCTTTTCAAAATGCATATTTACCTCTGGAAATTGTGACTTAATGCCAAATGGCCACAATTTTCTTACAGTCTTTTTTATAGATGACTATTCCAGAGTATTAACAATACAGAAAAAAGAAAACTTTTGTAATATATTAATGATGATGCTCTAATTAACCAATTAAGAGTCTGAGAAATTGGTTTACCGCGTACTTCTTGGAAATCCAAGCAAATAAATTGAATAATTAACATTACAAGCCAAGCAAACTTTTTTTTCTCTCAGTATTTCTGTAAATTGATCGTGTTGGTTTTAGTCTAAAAAAACTTAAGTTTAATTGAAGGAGATTTGTTTTATTCACAATTACTAAAAAATAAGCTGTTGCAAGTTAAATTTTCATTTCACAAATTTCAGTAATAAAACATACATAGTTTATTACTTTTTTCTATTTCTCTAAGAAGAAAGTATTGGATTCGTGAAAAGTTTTGAATTCAGGTTTTCGACGGATTTATACGTTTTAGGCGTCAAAGAACCCGAAAAACATGTTTCTACAAAATTTCGGTCAGTGAGTCTGTCTGCCTATCTATGTGTACAAGCCAGTATGTACAAGCAGAGTTAAGAAATAAAATTAAATAATGAGCTACAAACATTTTATTAAAAGTTCAATACAAAACTTTTCCGACAGGAAAACCTCTATAACTAAGCATAAAACAATAAAACAAAACAACCTCTCTTTTCCATGCTGAGGTATTAAAATTAGCTTCATTAAAACAACAACTGACAATTTTTCTCTCAAAATTTGGGTATAAAATATGTATCAAACATGTCTTTCAAAACAATCGCTTACATTTAATGAATACATTATTCAAATCATGTCAAAGAAGGTATAAAAAAATAAGAAGCATAAATGTTAATAAATGAGAAATATATTAATATTTCTCGTGTAGTATTTCTTTGTAGTTAATAATGTTTTAAAAACAAAACAAAAAAATATAATTAAGACTCTTATTCAAAATTGTCTAATTCACTTAAGATAATTATATAATAAACAGCTTTTAAATAATTATGTTTTTAATGTTGTATATAAATAATGGCTTTTATTTAATATATATATATATATTGAATAGATTTTTTTTTGTTCTTAAAGTGCATTTTTGCTTCTGGAAATTGCGACATCCCTAATTACACTAAATGTCAAAGGCGACATTATTTTTTACGCTTTTTTCTATATATGACTGTAACAGAGCTTTAATAATACATAAAAAACTTTTGTAATATAATAAATGTAAGATGCACTAATTAACCAATTAGGAGTCTGAGAAATTGGTTTACCGCATACGCCATTGAAATCCAAGCAGATAAAATGAATATTGTTTGAAGACTGAAAAAAAGTCTACTAGTGTTGTAGACTGGAAAAAAATATAGTTTTATTTGAAAGAGTTTTGTATCATTCACAGGGATTAAAAAATAAGCTCTTATCTGAAATCTGCTTTCTGAAATCTGAGTAATAAACTAATCTTATTATTTATTATTAGAATATTATATTATAATATTTAATAATAATATTATTAGAAAATAATATTATTTTCTTCTATCTTTACAAGAAAAAACTATTGCTTTCGCGAAAATTTTCGAATTCCGGTTTTCGACGGATTTATGCGTTTTAGGGATGAGAGAACTTGAAAAACACGTTTTTACAAAATTTTTGTCAGTGAATCTGTCAGTCCGACTGTCTTTCTTTCTGTCTGTATAAGTAAAGTTAAGAAAAAACCCTTAAGTAATGCGATATAAAAAAATTTATTAAAATTTCAACCCAAAACTTTTCCCACACAAAATTCTCTATAATTTAGTATAAAACAATGAAATAAAACAAACACCTTTTTCTATCCTGTTGTTCAACTTCTATCCTGTTGTCAAACATGGCTTTCAAAAACAGTCGCACATAATTAATGAATAAATTATTTAAATCATGACAAACAAGATATGAAAAATAAGAAACGTAAATGTTAATAAACGAGAATGGTAAATTTTATAATTAATAATGTTTGCAAAAGAAAAAAAACTAAAAATATAATTAAGACACTTATTTAAAATTGTCTAATAACTTACAGAAAATAATTATATAATAAACGGCTTTTAAATAATTATGTTTTTTAATATTGTGTATGAACAATCACTTTTAATTAATAAATACATATTTTGGATAATTTTTTTTTCTTCTTAAAGTGCACTTTTGCCTCTGGAAATTGCGACTTCCGTAATTACACTAAATGTGAAATGGCTACATTTTTTCCGCTCTTTTCCACATATGACTGTTGCAGAGCATTAATAATACAGAATTATTTTTTTTGTAATATAATGAACGTATGATGCCCTAATTAACCAATTAGGAGTCTGAGAAATTGGTTTGCCGCGTACACCACGGAGATCCAAGGAGATAAATTAAATAATTAACATTACAAGTCATGCAAACCTTTTTTATCTCAGTATTTCTATAAATTAGTTTTGTTGTTTTCTGACTGAAAGAAAAAGATTTTATTAAAGGAAATTTGTTTCATTCACTGGGAATAAAATGTAATGTGTTAGCGACATAGAACATACTATCATTTCATAAATATGAGTAATTTAACATATATAGTTCATTACTTTCTTCTATCTTTACAAGACGAAAGTATTACATTCGTTAAAAATTTTAATTCCGGCTTTTGGACGGATTTACGCATTTTAGGGGTCAGAGAACTCGGAAAACATGTTTTAAGAATTTTTTCCTACATGTCTGTAAGTGTGTCTATCAGTGAGTCTGACTGCCTACCTGTCTACATGTAACAACACTTTTGTGGAAGCTCTATCTCAAGAATTTATGCTCGGAATTTCAAAAAACTTTAGATTTTGTTAGATCCTGATATAAATTAGATTATTTTATGATGTGCATTACTCTACAGGTGGCACTGTTATGCTGCATTATTCACAATTTTCACAATAGTCATATCTCAAGAATTAGTGCATGGATTTTTTTAAAAGATTTAGTAATACATAATATAACATGCTGCTGATTACGTTTTGGTGAAAATTGTTCAAAAGGTGACGCTGTCATGGTGTATTATTCGTGGTTATTGCAATAGCACCGCCTTAAGACCTAATGCACAAAATTTTATAAAGCTTCAGATTGTGTTAGTCCCTTATACATATTAGTGTCGTTTAGTTTTTGGCGTAAATCGCATTTGAGATGGTACCTCACTTTTCACGATTTCTCATTAAATGTGTTTCTAGAACTAATGCATGGATTTTCATCAAACTTCAGATTCCGTTAGTACTTAACAAAAAATTGATCCTAATTAGTTTTTTGCGTAAAACATACAACATGTGGCGCTATTTTGTAGGGTTTTCTTTTTTTTTTTTGAAGATTTTGCAATAGCTTTATCTCAATAACTAATACGCGGATTTTTATCAAAGTTCAGATTCAGTTCTAAGTTGACATAATTTGTTGCTTACTAGATTTTGGTTCAAACCACCTAACCAGTTGCGCTGTTAGGCTGCATTTTTTAATAAGTATTAACATGCATATGATGGAAGAAAGTTTCGGGATTCCCACATCTGACTAGTTTTTAAATCTTGTAAAATTAATCTTCAAAAGCAAATCCAGTCTAGTGTAATTGTAACAAACTATAGATTAAACGAACAATTCGAAAATTATACCTCAAACTTAACACGTTCGCTGCCGCTCACGCGATAGCGCGTGATATAGCGCCAACGTTCAGTGGCCACTAAAGCGACAGCGCGTAATATGGGGTGATGTCCAATAGCCAGTCACGCGCTGACGCGGGAAAATCTTTCAATGATTCTTTGTTATAAAAAGTAAATCGGCTTCTGGGAAAAGCCAACTTCTACATTTCGGCATTAACTATGATCACATCTTTCTGTAAGCAGCAGCGAACGTGTTAACAAATGAGGTTCATTCTTATTATAACTAGTTTTATCAATATGTAGATGTTGTTGGTGCAATAGTTGTTGCACAATGCAAAAAAGCATGATTACAAGCTATATTACGAATTTATTTATTAAACTCGCAATACGGAAATAATATGATTCCATTTTAAATATGACGTAATCACCATGGCAATCTAGAATCCTTACTTATGATAGAATCACACGGAATTAATTTCAGATGATTGGATTTAATAAAATAATTGCCATGACAACAAAAATATTTTTCACAAACAGGTGAAAAAATTGAATGAAAAATAAGTTTAATTAAAAGAGTTTTGTTTTATTCACATGGAATAAAAAATTAACTGTAGTAACAGGACGAATTATCATTTCAAAAATCTGTGCAATATAACATTTATTTATTATTTAAATTCTTTTGAAACGATTTTTTCCCATAGGCCGTAATGTAACGAAAAACTTTTGACTGTCCCTGTAAATAAACTACTTATGCTAGAAACTTAATTTGAAATATGGTTCTTGCTATGGTAAACATGAATGACTTCTAAAAAATGTTATGGCAATCCGAGTATATTTGCGAGAGTTAGAGCGCAGATGGACAGCAAGACGGATAGACAAACTGAAAACATAAACACTTTTCAAAAATATCTATCATGAAATAAAAATATAATTTAACAGGTCTTTTTTTTTCACTTTTTTATTTTAAGTTAAATACATGTTCATTTAACAGTCTTGATAAAAGTACATTAACGCAATCTGACATTATACTTTTTTGTAGTTAAATGTTAGAAAAAATCTGCGTTTTTTGTTTCTATCAATAATAAATTAAAACATCAATTACTAAAATTAATTTTCTTTAATTTATTTTTATTATCTATTAAAAAATATCGCATCAAATGTTTTTTTGATACACCTAAATAAAAAGCGTTTAAAAATTTATTTGTTTCTATTTCATAGAATTTTATAGGGATTTGAATTAAACTGTAACATGATATTAAGGGGGAAAACACCAAAAAAAGTATTCTTCCGCATTTGAAAAAAATTAAATGGAATAATTATAAAAAATGGTGAATTAAAAAAAAGTTACTTTAAAGAATATTTTTTTAATCACGTAAAGAATGATTGAAAAAATGTTTTCATAAGTAATGATATTCTTTAAGTTATGTATGTAAAAGATTTTAAGATTTTTTACAAAGCTTAAGCATACATTAGAAAATCGTTAAATGAATCGTCAGTGTCTTATTACTTTCTTCTATCTTCAATAGAAGAAAGTATTTTAATCGAAATTTTTTTTCGACGGATTTACACGTTTTAGTGGTCACAGATTCCAAAAAAACATGTCTGTCTGTCCGTCTCTGTGTGTGTCTCTGCGTCCGTATGTCACCATTCTACCATCAAAAAGTGTGTGAATATATGCATAGAGCTGAACGATATTTTTTGTGATTGTTTTTTGCTGTGGCAAACAAGTCCTACTTCAGTTTTGAAAAATTCCGTTGGAAGGGGGCGCTGTAATCGGAATTTTTTTGCCATTTTCAGTATTGTACCTATCAAAAGTGTATGAAATTATGCATCGAATTGAACCAAGTTTTTTGTGTAAGTGTATGGCTGTAGCTAGTTGGTCCTCCCTGAATTTGAAAAAATTCCGCCGGAAGGGACGCTGCAGTAACAATTTTTGACTATTTTCAATATTGTACCACTTAAGTTTTTAAAGTTATGCATAGAATTGAACCATTTTTTTTTGTGTAAGTATCTGGTTATGATTAGTTGGTCCTCCCTGAATTTGAAAAAAATAAGCCGGAAGGGAGCACTGCCGTAGCGACTTTTATGCCATTATCAATATTGCACCACCTAAAAGAGTATGAAGTTATGCCTAGTATTAAACTAAAATTTTTGTGTATGATTATTTTTTGGTATGGCAAGTAGGTCCTCCCTGAATTTGAAAAAAATCTGCCTCTCATTCTATATTCATATTGGTCTTGCAGAGAAAGAAACTAGTTTTTACTCCGATTAACTGACTAAAGCAGAAATTTAAGACAAAATCAAATTTGGTATAGCATTGAATTAAAATTATTAAAGCATTAACATGAGCAACTATTTTTTAAATATTAAAATGTGCATATGAGATAGAAGATAGTTTTGCGATTGGCACATCCAATTAGTTTTTAAAAAATAAGCACATGCTCGAGCTTAATATTTAGAACTTTATACTTAAAAAACATTAAGATAATCATTAAAAATATCAGTGGTACAACCAATCAATGCAACATCACTGTAACATAACTGTAACATAACTGTAATGTAACCTTAGTCTCAAGAATGTTATACTTAACAAAGTAATTAGTGGAATCAAAAGATATATATGTATAGGAAACACACAATAGTATTATTATTAAAGTCCATAAGTCCTATTCTGGTAAAAAAAAGATAATTTTTATATTCGAACATTTTTTTTAAAAATGTAGCTTATTTTACGGAAATATACGAAACTAAAATTAGTATAACCGAATTATAGAAGATTCAATACTAGTTTTCTACAATTCTCAGTATCAGTAGGAATTTTGTAAAATTAGTCAGTATTATCTAAGTTGACTTCATTTGGAGTGATTTATGTTTTAAGTCACCAAATTTTCTCATATCATGAAGTGATTTGCATCAAGTTAAAACAAAATGTTGGATAAAGCTAATATATGGAATTTTTAGAAACCTTGGTAAGTTCTGTTCATATATTCTGTTACATTGAAGAATTCAACTAATATATTGGACTGCTGTCGTATAACAAAAGTAAGATTTGATGTGTGATTTAACACTTGTTAATTAAGCGTATAGCCAACAATGTGAAAAATGTCCAAGCCGGGGATCGAACCCTGAATCCTTGGAATAGCACTACAAGTGTTCTACTATTTAAGCTCCGTGGACGATGATAAGCTTGGCTTTTTTTACGATCATATATTGGTTAGGCTGCACTGCAGCACAAGATTGAATAGTCTTCATGAGCACACAATCCTGAATCGTACATGAGACACAAATAAATCCAGCATCAGCGAATATTGTAGTGCAGCCTTACCAATATATGAGCGTGAAAAATGCCTAGTTCGGCATCGTGCTCATAGCTTGAATGGTAGAGAACTTGGAGTGTTATTCCAAGAGTTCCGAATTCGATTCCAGGCTTGGATATTTTTCACTTCGTTGGTTCTAAGCTTAGTTAGCAAGTGATATATTACATATCACGTATTAAATATTCCATAATTTATTTGATGGAAATTAATTAAATTAAGAATATTACATAAAAGTAAGATAGTTGCAAAATGTAAGACATTCAGATTTTGAACAGCCAAGTTTCAGCAATCAAGAAAATTTAAATTAAGATTAGTTTTATAAGATTTTTTTTATCAAAATGCAGGAAATATCCCGAAAATGATCAGAGATTATAAAATCTGCTTTAAATACAGCACAGATTTTATTTAGCACGTAAATAGAGGCGGGAATAAAAATGACTTTGATTTGATCTTATTTTTTATCCTTGAATGAAATAATCTCCTCTGCACAAGTATGTAATTTTTTATATATAATTACATCATTTTTAGAATATAAGGCGGGTCCAAAATAAATTGCAATGCTGTTTAGAAAATAAAAATCAAAAACAACAACAACAACAACAAAATAAATAAATAAACAAAATTGTAATTTAACAAATTACAACAGCTATTAAAAAAGGATATTTTCAAAGACTAAAATTTTAAAGACTTTTTAAATTCTATATTTAAAATAATAATAATAAACATAATTTTTATGGTGATTAGAATGAGTCATGTTTTACGTTCGCCATGCATTAAACATTAATATTCTTAGACCAATAATAATAATAAAAAAACAGTAGTTTATTGTTATACAACTTTAATTGTTTAAAATGCGATTGTTTATTTTGATGGAATTAATCAGACTGACTTCTAAACGCCTCATATTACGTACGATATGGATTAAACATTAATATTGCTGGATCCATCCTAAACAAATTTTAAATAAAATTTCAGTTTTACAATTTTTGGAATGGCAAATTTTTAAACTTCTAAACATCGCATTTTTAAATGTTTTGACATCGTCTCTTTTTTTGTCATCGCTCCAACAGAATTATTGAATTTTAGGACATTAAACATGGACCAATTAGAAAACAAATAAAATAAAATAAGTTGCCGAATTCAACCAACAAAAAGATTGAGATATATTTCAGATTCTTCAGTTCTCTAATGAGGACAAAAACTATTTTCCAAATAGTTTAAAAAATAAAATAACATTTGAATCTTCTTGACTCTATCTCTCTGACCCCGTATGAAAATTCATTCTTTAAAAACTAATGCATGTTTAGATGTGATATACAATCTGTAAAATTAAAAGCGATAAAGCAGATCGTTGCCATCATTGTTATGAAATCGTCATTTATATTTCTAATAATAATTTATCTAATAAAATTATCCTGGGTGATCCAAAAGTCAGGACGAACTTAAAAATGAATACTTTGAAAAAGAAACAAGATTCAAAGATACGGTTTGTACCGAACTGATGGAGAAGAAATCGGGTTTTATGTAACAACGAAAAAAAGTAGTTTTGTTGCCGACCAAAAAAGGGCGCTATAGTGCTTTATTGCACCAAAAGATTATTTACAAATGAAAAATTGTTAACAACTTACAAGTCAGCTTAATTACAGTTAATTAGTTACTACAGTAAATGTTCAATCTGCTGTCCATCATTCATAAGTGCAACTGTAAGGCTAGGCACCACATCAATCAAAACATTTAGTAACATTTCTTGCGTTATGGCAGACACATTTAATCGGATGACATCTTTCAGTGCTCCTACTAATGCCGTGGGTTGCCAACATAACTATATTTTTTCTTTGCATCACAAAACCCGGTTTCTTTTCCATCCATTTTGTGCAAACCATATCTTTGTACCTTGATTCGTTTTCGAATTATTCATTTTTAAAGTTGTTCCTGACTTTTGGATCATCCGGTATTTTTAGTAGTGAAAATGCCCGTAGGTAAAAATAGTGTTTTAGGTAGATTTCGTAAGAAATACTACCTATTGCAATCGCACCAGTTTATATATATATATATCTATCTATCTACAGGGTGTCCAGTAAATGACTGACCCATTTTAAAATTAAATAACAAAAAAACGGTTTGAGATAAAAATGTGCGGTTTGCGGTATTGTTATTAGAATATCAAAAATTTTTTAATACACACTTCCTTAAAATAGTTCTAATTTCGGCCAAAAGATGGCGCTGACGGCACCAGACTGTAGAAATACAGCCTGTTTTCTTGTTCTGAAGCTGATGATCTTTCCGGCTCATTTTTCCGAGTCGAACCCGAGTCGAAATGTTGAATCGACTCTCCACTCAACTGCAGAAATAGGATTTGTTGATTGAAACGAGATTTAAAATAACATTTAAGATTGAACTAGGTCTATTGTAACAACTTATGTCTATTGTAACCTCCTCAGACAAATATAATGGAAAACTACAAAAAGTAGTTTAAAATTACTGTAAAACAGCCTAACGGTGTATCAATTTATGAATACATATTTATGACAAGAAAATATTTACTAAAGAAACGTAGAAATATTTTTAAGAATTCTAGAAAATTTAAATTAATTTAAAGGACGCTCTTTAGTGCTTCAAAATTAGCTTCGGAATATGTTATTTTAACCGCTTAACTTATAAGCTTTTTTTACGTACAATAAAATGAAAATATGGAATAAACGCCGCTTTTTTAAAGCTAAAATAATGGTAATATTTAATTTAAATATTTCTTCTATTAAATAGTATGAAATTGCATTTAAAAATTTTAGTAGTGTCAGAAAGCTTTAAGTGGTGGAAGAAGCAAACTGTTATTGGCGGTACGTTGTACGGGCAAATCAGTTAAAACTTTAAAACAATGGTATACAAATAGCGTTGCCAAGTCTCTTGTCTAAGATAACTTATAAATTGGCACATTAAAATTTTCTAAATCTTACTATAAAGGAATCCGTCTACAACGAATTCTGTCTTAAACATAAAAATTTATTGATCCCGAAGTAGAAAGAAACATACAAAACTGCCTGCTAAGGCAAAAATTTGCTTAAACAAAATATTATTAATTTTTCCGAAAACCGAATTCATCCCTACTTTTTATTTATATTTTGTCATTTAACGTATCCAAAAATTTTATTACGAAAGCCGTGAGAGATTTTAAGATGTCTTTTGCACACATCTTGCCTCTCCTCACCCACCCACGGCAGCAAACGTATCTACGCTAAAATGGACGGATATTTAAAAAGAAAAAAGAAGACGTATCTTTTTTTTATAGCCTGTAAGTCATCCCTCTTCAAAACTTCATTACAAAAAGCATCATAGATACCGAAATATACCCCCCCCCCCATATAGGAGGGAAATATGTAATCTCGTTCTTTTCCCCCGGTATGAGGAAAAGAAAAAGAAAAAACATTTTGAAAATATCTCCTGTATCTGATTTGAAATAAGAAATATTATTAAAAATATGATTTTTTATCCTTTTAAAATTATGTATAAAAAAATAACCAATGTTCAATTTACTTTTCAATACTTATATTTATAAAATGGAAGTAAAATAAGTAGACATTCAGTTTTATCTAAAATACCTATGGCCTCACCAGTGGGCGATAGGTTCTGAGGTCTCAACTGGCGTTGAAATCAGCATTGTAATAACCTCTTCTATTTACAGTGTAGATGACGCAAATCCCTCAAAATTTAAACATGACATTGTGCTAGGAGCATCAATATGATGTTTATTGCTTTTTTTACTGTTATTTGGTATTTCATTAAACAAATATAGCTTCAAAAGTTGTAATCTAGGCTTTTAAAACCGATTCGTATTTCAACTCATCGAATCCAACAGGAGAAAAATGTAGAATCAGGAGATAGTAAATGAAAGAAAGGATCGGGACAGTGCATATTGCATTGGCTTCTGAAATGTTTTCAACAGCTTTTGTCTCATGCAATATTAAAAAAAAACTAGAACAAAAGGAAACGAAACTTTATTTCAGTAAAAAGTTTCCATAAAAATGTTTTGCCATAAAATTGCCTATAGATATTTTAGTTTGGTTTGGTTTATTTAATGTCGGCCGATTATGTACACGTGGGATAAAGGTCAGAAAG
The DNA here is from genome assembly GCA_964019185.1 of Maratus speculifer. Classification (NCBI taxonomy): domain Eukaryota; kingdom Metazoa; phylum Arthropoda; class Arachnida; order Araneae; family Salticidae; genus Maratus; species Maratus speculifer. The sequence continues at coordinate 210,725,755 of OZ025289.1, read as the reverse complement.
GGGTGGGATGCCCTGCGTGGGGGGTCTTTCTAAGGGCACATAACCCGTATTTACAGAAGAAAATCCAAGGTTCGAAGAAAACCACAGAAAACTCCGAACGGTTATGCCGACAGACGCGATTGGGTTCGAATCCAACACTGCCGTCTACCAGTTGATACGTCAGAACCTATCGCCTACTGGTGGGGCCATAGATATTTTAGATAAAACTGAATGTCTACTTATTTTAGTTCAATTTTATAAATATTAATATTGAAAAATAAATTGAACATTGGTATTTTTAGCACTTTCCAACAAAGTTGAAAAGTGCTTATGCATTCGGTTTGTCTGTCCGTCTGTCCGCGCTCTAACTCCCGTAAATATACTCGGATTTCTATAAAATTTTTATACGTTATTGAGGTTTACCCTAGCACGAACCCTATTGAAAATGAAGTATCTACCATGATTAGTTTATCTACAGGGCGAATCAAAAGTTTCCCATTACATTACGGCCTATGGGGAAAAATCGTTAATATACTCAGATTGCCATGAAATTTTAGGAAGCTATTGAGGCTTACCCTAGCACGAACCCTACTGAAAATGAAGTATCTACCATGATTAGTTTATCTACAGGGCGAATCAAAAGTTTTCCATTACATTACGGCCCATGGGGAAAAACCGTTAATATACTCGGATTGCCATGAAATTTTAGGACGTTATTGACGTTTACCCTAGCACAAGTCCTATCGAAAATGAAGTTTCTACCATGATTAGTTTATCTACAGGGCGAATCAAAAGTTTCCTATTACATTACAGCCTATGGGGAAAAATCATTTCAAAGGAATTTTAAAGATGTTATACCCTGCCAAACATATTAAAATATGCATCCTATAAAATATAAGGTGAAAATGTAGCTATTATTCATTTACAGGGTCACACAAAAGAATTCCATTAGATAATGGTAAAAGGGGGAATTATGTGTGACATATTTTAAATATATTAAGCTGTTTCATGTATAATAAAATTGATATATGTCACTGAAGCTCAGTATAAATTATACGCTACTGTCTTTCATAATATGAAGTACATAGCATTTACAGGGCCATACAAAAGATTTCAAATAGTATATTCTTTCCGAAGTACCGCATATGTCTATAGTATATGTCTACCGTATATGGCTGATGGAGGGATGAAATTCATTTTAATTATGATATTCGCGTTTATATTTCGCTAAATATATGCACATTATATGGTGTGTATAAATGTTATAGTTGATATACAGGGCTACCCAAAAGAGCTCACCTGAATAATTATATGAAATTTTATTCAGGATATGAGCGTAAATTATTTAAACGTGGTTCTTAAATAAGCTATGCATTTTTACGCTGAGCTGCATTCAATTTACTGAGAAATGTTTGCAGAATATAGGTAAAGGGATATACAGGGCCACGCAAAGAATTCGGTACATGGACGCCTATGAATGATGATTTATGAGAATGTGATTTCAGTTGTTTTAAAAGTGTTTCAGTTTGCAATAAATTTTAGCCTAATGCTGACGTGTAATAAAGGCACAATGTAAACTACAGGGCTGAACAAAAGTAGTCAAGTATGTTTCCATCTAATAGTATGAATTGCTGAAAAAGAAATTTCAAGCTACTGGGTATTTTCTTGCTAAGCTAATGTATATACTAACATATGAAATACAGGGCTGTTCTAATGTACTGGAATACATATTTGGGTATATTTGGCTATACACTATTATTTCCTTAAATAACAAAGTTTTGTTAAAGATTTCATTAAGTGTTGGAAAGTGCTTCATAATCTATGCTTAACGCATGATTTTTCTTACTTGTTTATACATAATTTAAAAAAGATAATAAATCATATTTAAGTAAATATATTTATATATATACGTAAAAAAGAGTATCAGTTAAGCGGTTAAAATAACATATTCCGAAGAGAATTTTGAAACACTAAAGAACATCCTTTAAATTAATTTAATTTTTTCTAGAATTGTTAAAAATATTTATAGGTTTCTTTAAAAAATGTTTCCTTGTCATAAATATTTATTCGTAGATTGACACACCTTTGGAGATGTTTTACAGTAATTTTAAACTAGTTTTTGTAGTTCCCCGTGATATTTGTCTGAGGAGGTTACAATAGACATAGATTGTTACAATAGACCTAGTTCAATCTTAAATGTTATTTTAAATCTCGTTCCAATCAACAAACCCTATTTCTGCAGTTGAGTGGAGAGTCGATTCAACATTTCGGCTCAGATTCGACTCGGGAAAATGAGCCGGAAAGATCACCAGTTTCAGAACAAGAAAACAGGCTGTATTTCTACAGTCTGGTGCCGCCAGCGCCATCTCTTGGCCGAAATTAGAACTATTTTAAGGAAGTGCGTATTAAAAATTTGTTGATATTCTAATAACAATACCGCAAACCGCGCATTTTTATCTCAAACCGTTTTTTTGTTATTTAATTTTAAAATGGGTCAGTCATTTACTGGACACCCTGTATCTATCTATATATATATATATCTCACTTTTTTATGGACACGATAACTTCTATAATTTTTCACCAATCTCCACCAAACTTGCACATAAAATCAAAGGGGATAAAATCTTGGCTAAGTTCGTTAATGGGCAAAATCGGACCAAGGGGGTCCGAATAGGGGGCGTTTTTGTGAAAACCGAAAAAACGCCATAACTTCTTAATAAAAGTAGATATCGAATCGGTTTAAAGTTTATATTACTTCTTAAAAATGGGCCAAAAGTATATGCATGACAGATTTTTGATAAATTTAGAAGTGGGCTCAAGGGGCGAAAAAAACAGGGATTTTGAGAGAAAAAAATTCATAACTTCGTCAATTTCCAAGATATCAAGTCCAAATAAATTTTTTGTAAATGTTCTTAAAATTATCTAAAACTTTTGTATTTACAAGTTTTTGATAGGACCAACTTTTACCGACGAAAAAAATTAAAAACGAAAAGAAAAAGGGCGCTGAAAAAAGAGAAAAATCCATAACTCCGTCAATTTTTAAGATATCAAATCTGATTAAATTTATTTTACATCTTGTCAAAAATATCTACAACTTTTATATTGACAAGTTTTTCATAGGATCAATTCGTATAGCAAAAAGAAATTAAACAAAAATAGGAGTTGGAGAAAAAACCTCAAATCCAAACTGCTTATATTCTGACTCATTTTTAAATTCATTTTTGATTCTAAACGGATCCAAATGGTAGATCCTCTTATTTAGAAACTGTATAAAGTGACGCATTGGTCAATTTTCTGATAAAGACAGAATATATTTCAAAAAAGGCTACCAAAAAGGGTATTTTGAACAGAATTTCCCAAAGTCAACCGGACTGAAAATTGAAGGAAGTATTCAAATAAGAAATTGCGTTTTTTTCTCACTCGTTTTTAAATCCATTTTTGTTCTCAAACTCATCCAATTTACAGATCCTCTTATTTAGGAACTATATAATGTGATGCATTGGTCAGTTTTTTGATAAAGACGGAATATATTTCAAAAAAGGCTACCAAAAAGGGTATTTTGAACAGAATTTTCCGAAATCATTGTGACTGAAAATTTAAGGAAGTGTTCAAATAAGAAATTGCGTTTTTTTCTGACTCGTTTTTAAATCCATTTTTGCTCTCAAATGCATCCAATTTACAGATCCTCTTATTTAGGAACTATATAATGTGATGCATTGGTCAGTTTTTTGATAAAGACAGAATATATTTTTAAAAAGGCTACCAAAAAGGGTATTTTGAACAGAATTTCCCGAAATCTTTGTGATTTGAAAATTTAAGGAAGTTTTCACATAGCAAATTGCGTTTTTTATGACTCGTTTTAAAATCCATTTTCGCTCTCAAACGCATCCAATTTACAGATCCTCTTATTTAGGAACTATATACTGTGAGGCATTGGCCAGTTTTTTGATAAAGATAGAATATATTTTTTAAAATGCGGTCAAAGTGAGTATTTCGCACAAAATTTTCCGAGCAATCATGAATAAAGAATTAAGTATGTATTCAAACAACAAATAGGTTATTTTATGACTCATTTTTAAATTTAATTTTTTTCTCAAATGCATTCAACCGACAGTTTTTTGTTATTTAGGAGCTGTATAATGTACTGTTTTGGTCGATTTTTTTAATAAATTCAGAATCTATTTCAAAATATGTTGTCAAAACGGGCATTTGAGTGAATTTTTCTTAAGATGATTCTGATAAAACCAGTTTTTGAAGAAAAATGAAATTAAAAATTTTTCATAAACGGCCAAATGAAGTTATTAAACTGGGTTTATCTCTAATCATATATTTTTTTTGTTGAATTGAGCACTCTTCGAAATCTACCTCCGCCTATAGGCCCAGCCGACAGGGATTTTTTTCATTTGCATTTTGATAAAAAGGTAGAATAATTGATAATATGTAAGCGTTTAGATGAGCAAAGTTCAGCTAGTTTATGCTCTAGTAAAGATACTGTTAGCGTTAATACTTCTAGGTAAACCAGACTTTCCGGCTAATGTATTTTAACAAAATTAAGATTTCTCAATAAAACCAAAATTTAACAAATGTGCAATAAAACTGCGTAATTAAAGAAAAAAAATCTGTACTATTTTTGCGTTACATTTCAACAGAAGCGAATTTACTGAAGAACTCCTTCCAAAAAAGAATTTACTGAACGAAGAGAAGGCATCGATAAAATTTTCTTCACGTCTATTGGCGTTTTATTCTTCTGTGTACCCGACGGTTGGCTGGCAAACATCACAAGAATAAGCAGGGGTAAAAGAGCTTCAGGTGATATCTAGTTCAATGGTTTAATTTTCTTTTCAGTGAATGGCTTACAAAAGTTAATAACTCGCTAAGCTTCATTTTTTTACATCTCGATTTCTGAAATGGTTTTCTAACTGCGCAAACCGTTGAAATAGTGTTACACTGTAAAAAAAACGGACGATTTTACGGAAATTCTATTTGTCATCTGGACGCTAGTACAATTTACTGTTTTTTAACGGAAAAATTCCTGTAAATTCCAGGAAAATTCGAAACATTTTCCAGAATTTACGGAAATTTTTCCGTTAAAAACAGTAAAGTGTACTGGCGACCTGATTACCAGTAGTACTTACGTAAATCGTCCGTTTTTTTATAGTGTAGTTTTAAATCTTTTATAGAAAATTATGATGAACAGAAGTGATTTCAGGATCGATGGGTTTTCCCCGGAATTGTTACACTATATTTTACATAGAGAGATTTTGAAAAAAAATTGATAGTAAAAAGCCTAGTATTTACTGAGGAATGGTTTTATGAATAGTCGTAATCAAGTAAACTTCTTTAATATGTATGTAGTATGCATCAAAGTTTTATATACAAATTGTATTTGGAATCGAGCATTATAAACTATCTTTACGGGTGAAAGTACAATCAGAAAATTAAGAAGGCTGTAATGTACATTAGTGCTTGATTTATCTAGGATCAGCTTCACGATACTACTAAAAAATATTGGCTATAAAAAATGAAATCGAAAAAAAGTATAATGAAATGCACACATATTATTCATGAAAAATAATGTATTATTCGTTCCAAAATCCATTGTAAAATATTTTTCAAAATAATACATTTTTAAATCTTAAATGAAACATCTTTTTAAAAGTAGTCACAATTTCTTACCAAACCTTGAAAAAGAATTTAAAAAAAAACTATTTAAATTGTGAGTAATGTAAATAAAAAATATGACAAGCTCAGTTTTCACATTCTTTTAAACATAAAACATATAATGCAAACTTTAAAACATAGTGAATGTTTTAAATTTCATATTGTATGTTTTATGTGAGTAATGTTTATTATATTAATTTGGTTTATTATAAAGAGTAGCATCGATTTCAATATATCACACGCAAAAAATATAAGATTATTAGTTTTCATTTTGAAATGAAAGAATTTAATGAAATAAGAAATAATAAAAAATAAATAAATAAATTAATATATATATATATATATATATATATATATATATATATATATATATATATATATATATATATATATACTTTCAAAATTATCAATTTAGCAAGAACTAGCACACCTCCCTCACAAAACAAAACTCCCTTAAAATTAAAAATTTAACAATCAAAATGCAAAAACAATAGATTTTACATATCGGATATACATGTATATATAATACTTAAAGCTAATTACAAATATATCTTGTAAGTAATTTATCGGTAATCTTTATTAAAGTTTGCATACATGTTTATTAAGCCTTAAACTCACATTAGAACAATATTAAATAAATGAACAAAGTTTTTAATTTGAAAAAAATAAAATGCGCATACTAGACAACCACGTTTAAAAGTTTTTAGTTTCTTTATTTCCAAAAAGGTACATTAAGAGAATCATTAAGAAAGATTATGCTTTTGAAAGAAGACATCATTATGTATGGAAACATATTCAAATAAGCTTCATTAATTCAAAAACTCATTTCCAGATTTGAAAATTTCAGGATGTGTCCAGATGTCGTAATATAATTACTGAATGCATTATTCATAAAACGCAAAGAAAATCTGATCGATTTTTTAAAGATAATTCTGCTGAAGTTTAAAACAAATCTTTCTTGTTTCCAACATTTAAAAAAATTCTAAAAAGAAATGTTAATATGACATAATATAGCACAATTTGTTTAGCAGAAATTTGCGTCGTTGTTTCAAAATATTTGTGAAAAATATTTAGATAAAATAATTTAAGATTTTAAAAAACTACCTTCATACAAGTAATTGAATTGAATTGAATATTTATTTTTTTGGTAACGTATTGCAAAGTGTAACAAAGTTAATTTTATCATAGAAGAATTAAAATATTAATGTCAGTTTACTGAAATGTAACACTTATGTGAATATAGATGCATGTTTTCTTCAAAACAAAACGACTTTTTGCCAGTAAAAGAAATTCGGGGATTAAAAAGTTGTAGAATTGCTTTAATGGAAAAGGCTGAATTATGTATGCTTCTTTCTTTATTTCTAGATTTCGAGAAATTACTCCCTCCGTCAAAACGAAAACAAAGAAAAATTACGTGATTGTGCATAAATTCACTATAATGATTTAAACTGAAAGAATAATCTTATGAAAGAACACGTGATGTTACAGTGCCTGTGATTTATATTAGCAAATGAAAACAAACATCCCTTCTTTTTCCTGTTCATATTTAAAAGGTGGCTGTACTAAAATATCGTTGAAAATGTCATTAAATAAAATATTGCATTGTCTCTCTTTATATCGGAAAAATGAACTTTTGTTTTTAAAAGACTTGTTATTCACCTGCGAATTTGCTTCATTCTTCTAAAAAAATCTTAGAAGATTATTTTTTACTGTATATTTGTTCTTTAACTATATACGTATGATGACACATAATTACATGCATTTAATTAAAAAATAATGAATTGTTCTCATTGTGAAAGTTTTAGGAATTAAAGCGTGCGTTTTTTTTACAAATCCCATTATATTCACTTGCAAAAAATTTCTGTTTTCGTGTCTCCAAAATTCTAATTCTTTCTAGAGTAAGGAGTATGAAGGGGATTTGAACTTTTTGGCCATAATAATATTAACAAAATTAAAATCATTGAAAAAATTTAATATTACAATTTAGTATAAATCATGTTACACAGCTTTGCGCTGTAGTTTCAAAGTAGTCCTGGAATATTTTTTTTAAGCGTAGAGCAACATTGTGAAAAAGCGTGCAAACATGTAATCGAATCAAGGTCATTGACTATATGCATCAATTCTTTTGTCACTAACATACCTGTACGATCCAATCTTCGCACTCTTTAGGTGCGTTCATAATTATGAAAATGCTTAGCACCTATAGTCGTCGTCCAGTCTGTCCGTATGTACTAGAGCAAAAACTACGCAACCGAATCATTTGAAAGTTAAAATGTATTGTTGCATAAGTTTGTCGAGTTATTTCAAGTTTTATGAGTTTTTTTGTTTAAATAGAGTGACGAAAAAAATATATCTAGTTACATTACAGCCATAGGAAAAATAGCTTGAATTGCATTTTAATGGTGTTGCACTTTTTCGAACATAATAAAATTGATATGCAACTATGAAGTATATACTAAAATATACATTCTATACAATCTGTCATCAAAGAATATTTGAAATCAATTTACAGGGATATACAAATTTATTCCAATACATAATGTTATCGGGGGAAAACATTGTTTAAGACGTGATTTAATAATAATAAACTATTCTACATTTTATGAAACTGATATACGTTGTTCCTGAGGTTTATTACATGTTAAGTACTATATAATAGAAAGTAGATAGTATTTACAGGGATATTCAAATGATTTTGGATTCTCTACTTCATACTATAATAGACAATGTAATAGTATACTCTAGTATAATATACTAAAGTATAATATTATACTAAAGTATAATATTCTACTCTAGTATAGTATAAAGTAGTATACTATACTGTATACTATTGCACCACGATCTAATTTGTTAAAAAACTCTCTTCCAATACGAACGCACCTCACTTACTACGCTTGACGTGCGATATCCAACTTGTCTCTCTTATGTTTTGACAAGGCCGCAATCGCAGCAAAAGATAATTTCAAGGAATAATTTTATTGAGCCAGTATCTCTGGGGAAAACACGAAACTAAAGGAAATTCCGAATAAATGGAGTGAATGAATTCGTACATATAATTCTGGAAAATTTCTGTAGAAAGTTTCTCACCATTCATTCTAAGCAATTCAAATAATATTTCAGATTTAAAGGCTTAAAAGGTAACCAACAAACACATATGAAAAAGTATCCAATGCTGGAATTGTATCAGGGTCATTCATTATACGAGTAAATGCTTTAACGCTAAATTACCTACAGGATGCAAGTTTAGAATTTTTGCTCATATACGGATATTTTCGACCACAAGATCAGACTCGGTGTCATTTTATAATTACTGAATTTTTTAACACGTCGTATGAAAAACACTAAGTATACTTTCATTGGAAATCATTGTACGTAAATGATGGATTTTCATATTTTTTGATAACATTTGAGCCTGTTAAGGATCTTTTAGAACCTATATTAAAATTTTGTGTATCTTTATTGACATTTGTAAGTTAAATATGTGAAAAACAAAATTCATGGTATGAGGCCAGGTAGTTTAAGACTTGGTATAATTCAGAAACACTAAATTTGTATCGTATATTATATTAACAGAGCCAGTTAAGCTCTTTTTGTTTAAATATTTGTAGAAAACGGAGGAATTACTTAGAAGATTCAAATAGATCTTAAATAATATTGAGTAAAAGATAATATGTATAAGTAGTTTTTGCTATTTCTATGACGAAATCTATTTTTGACGAAATCCCCCAAAATTGAGTAGTTACCGAACGTTGTATTAAGAATTCTTTTTGTAATATTTCGAAGTAATATTTATAAAATATCTATTAAATAAAATTTAATCATGGTTTTAAAAAATATGATCTTATTTCCAACATATGCTCGTAATAAAGTCACTTTAAAGCTTTCCCCTATATATCCTGTCACAAGTAAACTGTAACAGGAGTATAAATAATTATCTATTTTAAAAATGTGTATAAATATTTCATACTACAGTATTTGTTATATTAAATGTAATTTAATCAGTTTATTGTTATCTCAACACTTTATTTGGTTCAGGTATCTGACTACTAAAGGAATATTTTATTTTTATGTATACAGAATCATTAATAAAATGCACACAATCACTTGACATAAACGGGAGTTAATGATGTTGAAAGAATGAAAATTAATGCGACATAGATGAAGAATAATGCAGCATGATACAGGAAATCACTAACATAATGTATCCCAGGCTAAGCATGTCACCTGACATTACCGGTAAAATAGAAACAATGACAATTAGTGGAGTCATGTATAAATGGCAACGTTCTTTATTATAAATATTCTGCTGGTTATTCAAATCTATTTTATAAAAATGAGTTACTGAAGGGTGATAGAAACATATAAACAGCGTAACATTGCTGAATTTTACTCATTAATTTTATTTATAAGCTTATTCGATTGAAAAATATAGTAAAAATTAATCTAGTTAATTTTCGAATCAAAATAGTCAGTAATGTTTAAGAAATATTTGTATTTTATTTATTATTTTTTCTTTTTACCAACATTATAAATTTTATTCATTTTTGTCAATAATTCATCCAATTAAATTATTGTTTACTAGCTGACCCGCCCCGCGTTGCCAGGGCCCATAATAATATTCTTAAATGAACTTGAAATTTGTACTGCAAAATCTTGTAAAAAGACCCAATTTCGAACCGATTTCCGATACCTAGAGTATCGTTTAGTAGACGTGCTACGCACGCATTGCAAAAGTCTTACAGGGTAAATAAATAAATAAACAAATCTCCTGAATGATTTAGTATGGAATTTCACCACCAGGGGTTGAACTCTAACTTCAACAAAACTGTTCTTGAACAAAATTTCCTTAAACAGCCTATCTCTTGATAAAATAGGGTGGCGTACTTACGCAAGATGTTTGGTGAAATTTCTATAACAAAATAGGAGCAAGTACAATTTTAAAATTTTATATTAAACAAATATTATCTATCCCAGAGCTCAGCGAATTTCCCATCTAAAACGCTTACAATGGTTTGGTTTTAAATATTTAATCGCCCCTCCAATATATAGGGGGAACTGGGGTACATTGATACATGGGGCACATTGATACACCCCCTCTACCGCTCACAGGGTCATTACAGGAAGTTTCACAACAGCTCCAAAAGATGATGCTAGTGTTTTCAACTACATACAGAAAATCTTGGAATGATTCAGTAGTTTGATGAAATGGGACGGGTGATTTATTGTTTTTGTTGTTCAAAAGTAAATATGAGTTGTACAATTGAAATGCTATTATATATCTGTTGCAGTATTTTCAACCAAAATGAATACTCTCCCTGGTAAGTACAGCTACTCTTTATCAGTTCTTCATTATTTATTGTTAGATATATTGTGAAGTGTTGGATTTGAGACTCATTTTATTCAAAATCGCTGTATGGGGCACATTGATACAGTCTATGACGGGGCACATTGATACAGCCTAAATCCTTTAATAGTTCATATTTTCATTATCTTTTATTATTTTTTTTCCATACACTCCTTAATCCAACCTTTTTTTTTCACGAAAAATTTCTAATATTAGTTTTTATTGAAGTGAAATAGCTCTAATTTCTTTATATTAGAACATTTTATAGTATTTTTGAAAACAGAAGACGTAGGAACTTACCCAGCATCTAGTGCTAGTAGAACTAATAAAAGAAAAGGACGCAATTCTGGCAAATCTCGAATTTATATCGATTCTCCAGAGAAAAAAGTATTTTCGACATGCGAAATGTTAAGTAAGAGAAACAAACTGCAGAACAGAAAATGATACTTATATTATAAACAGAATTTTTAATATAATTATCCTTTATTTTCGGTTTATGAACCTATTTATAAACAGAAAAACTGGTAATTTTTTCATCTTTCATAAGAAAGAAGATAATGCTGGGGTTGAAGTGCTAGATATGACAAAGTTACCACAGCCAACAATCAGACAAGAAACAGCCAGAACATCAGGTCATAATATATTTAATTTTGATTGCTTTAATATTGCTTAAAAATAAATTGTGGGTGATTTGAATTTTTATAAATAAATATAAAATGGTTTTCTAATTCATTTTCTATGAAAAATATGCATTGGTATTATTTTGTCGTCATTTTTCTCAAACGTATCAATCTGCCCCGGGGATGGGGCACATTGATACAAATGACTTTTTTTGATTTTTTTTAAATTACATGCAAAAATACTATATAAAACAATGATTGTACATTTTTATAACATACTACACAAGTTTTGCTGTCACCTCATGGAAAAAAAACTTGAATTTTCTACTTTCTTGACACCAAAAAAAATCTTAGAAAAAAACTGTATCAATGTACCCCAGTTCCCCCTATATATACATATATTGCCCTTCCCCCACCCTAACCCATATTTGATGCCCCCTACACTTTAAAATCTACATTAAGTGTTATAAACTAACTGAAAGTTTTATACTAAATAATTAGTAATATTTATCCCAGGGAAGTGTCAAAAGCCTGCATCTGAAACGGTAGAAATTGTATGATTTTAAATATTTGACCATTCGTTCTAAAAAAATTACCCCGCTGCAAGTTTCATGCTCCCTATTCTTTAAAATATTTATTATGTGTTATAATTTATCTGAATGTTCCAAATTAATCGTTTCATGACTTTTCTTAATTTTAATATAGTCTATTTTCAGCATTTCCATTTCTTTTTTTAAAATTAAATTTTTTTATAAAAAAAATTCGGATCGAATTTTATAAAATTAAGACATTATTAAACAATGTTTAAAGATAGGGCTAGGTGCTTTAAAATCTCTAAAAATGTATTTAAAAAATTTTGACGACGAATTCTAGCATAAAAATTATTTGTGGTTTTCTAAAACTTGCTTTTAATTGTGTGGATCATTCAATTAATTAAATAATAATTATTATGTAAGGTTCTAATTGAGTGACTATGAAGAAATGTACATAACTGAAATCAGCGAAATATTTTTTCATCTGAATGTTTAAAATTTAAATCTGTAAATTTATACTTTGAAAATATTTAGAGGTTTCTATAAATGCCTTTTACGAGCTAATGTCCAATTATCTGCATTGCAAAACGCCTACACTCGTTATGACATATTTCTTAAAAATATGCTTCTTTATACGGAAATAAAATGAGATTTTATTAATGAATTTTTAATTTATTTTTTTAACTATCTACAGGAATATGACTGTAATTTTATACTTTGAAAATATTTACAGGTTTCTATAAATGCCTTTTACGAGCTAAATGTCCAATTATCTGCATTGCAAAACGCCTACACTCGTTATGACATATTTCTTAAAAATATGCTTCTTTTACGGAAATAAAATGAGATTTTATGAATGAATTTTTAATTTATTTTTTTAACTATCTACAGGAATATGACTGTAATTTTTAGAATTTTTGTAAGAGGAATTTTTTCTACATCTAGTATTTCGAGGTTTTAGATACAGTAGAATTTTAAATACAGCCTTTTATAATAAAGCCATGTACATTTGTCACCATGGCAGCACTATATTTATACTATTTCTTGTACTTCTCTTCCAGTTTTCTGCAAGGAATATCTTTGCGCAGAATATTTGTGCGTTAAGAGGAGAAATATTCTGCGGTTTGATAAAAATATATGCTTTTATTGAATTATGAATACTTTTCCATTCTTATAAATTTGAGATTTTAATTAATTTCTCAACTGATTATTCGAGTTTTAAAATTTTGAATGTCAAGTAAATCATGAGATCCTTTAGAGTAGTGTCACTGAAAGTTTGATCCTTGAACATGAAGCCCACGTTTATAGCGTAGCCTTTGTTTGGCATCTCATCATACAGAGAGAGAGACAGACAGACAGTATAATTCAATATAACTTATTTACTTTAATAATAAAAGTATTGCATGCCATTTTATATTAAAATATCGCTAATAAATCTTAGCAATATATGTTAAAATATCAATTTTAAAATTAATCATAATTAATGCAACAAGTGTACACTAAACATTATTTCATATTTTAAAGAATTAAAATTATGATTGCAAAAATACATTAAGTGAGATTTCGTTGCGATAGTGACAAGTTAAAATGCAAATTCATAAATAATACCATTTTGAATAAATCCTTTTGAAATTCATTTAAATCCCCATGCATTTAATTGGATGGGACCAAATAATCAATCAAAATTAAAATGTAAATCTACAAACTTTTTTAAGCAAATATTTATATAATGCAAATTCGGATTGAAAGGAATTGGCCTTATTATATCCTGATCAGTTATTAGATACTAATGGAAATATGAGCTATAAAATCTGAAATTGTTATTCATTTGAATTCAGAAGGATTCAGCGAATTATTTATGCAGTATGGGGAAAATATAAAATTGAATCTAACGAATCTATTGAAATGAACAAAGCGGTTTTATTTAAAGGGACCCTGTTCAGATATATTTAGAACTTTTTCATTAAGGCACAATATATTAAACTATGGTACATACGTTGTGAACTACGAAGAAAAGAGAAAAGAGATTTAATTAAAATTCGAAATTCGATCTGGAGGTGTATAGCTGACTCACAGGAAACAAGAAATAAATCGAATATTTTATTTTATTGTAATATTTATTTAATGTAAACTTTATTAAAAAGATGTTTAATGTATGCAAGTTGACAGAAGGCTTGACTGCATTCTTGAAGATTTCTACCTATAACTTATATAACAGTGTTATGTTATATATCCCCTTATTTTTATATCCCCCCCCAGAAAATTAAAAAATATCTATTAATAATAGTTAATTTAGTTAAAGCATGTAAATTCACATCGTTATTATTGCATTTCCAACTTTCCTCTTAATTAAAGAAACAAAATTATTATTTATATATTTATTAGTTATAGAAAGACGATGAATATATCAGTATTCTACCATTTTATCGAATTCGCTTTCTCTGAGACCTAACTTCACCACAGTGTTACTTTCTGGTAATAAAGAAGCAAACAAAAATGTCAAAAATCATCCCTTGGAATCCTTTTTTAATAATCTAACAAACGAAATCCGTGCTATTCCTAACCAGGAAAATTTTCTATCAAACAAATCTAAAACCCGTTTGTTCGGTGGCTTAGCTGCTGCTAAAATCCTTGTAATTGAAAGTGCAAAATGCGTTGTCTTCCATTGCATTATCACCAAATTTTTATCAAATGATTTCTTTCGCCCCACCTATTTCGGTTGTCTGTACTTATGTTTCACTTCCTTTCCCTTTTGGGCTATAATAAAAAACACCTTTCCTGTTGTACTCTTTCATCTCCCTCTTTTGAAATAATTATAAATTGCCTTTTCCCGTGAATTGCTGGAGTTTTTCTTTAGGTTTTTAAAGGTCTTGAATATGGTATAACAACGCTTTGTGTGATTAACAAATCTGTCGCAGCACAAACATGATATATTACTTTTCATTTTAATTCAATCAATATGCATATGCTTCCATCTAAAATTTTAGGGACCTCCGTAAGTAGTAGTCACGTGGATCCATCATCAGTAAAACTGAAGGACAGTCAGTCCAGAAACTGACTCTAAACCCAGAAACGGCCTCTAAAGTAATTTTCAAAACATTCCTTCATTGAATGGGAATCATGAGATTTTGCATGACGTTGAATAAACACAATGTTAAACATTCTAGTTTTTCAAAGGTAGGAATAAATTGGTTTTCAAAATTATGCAATAACGAGCAGTTGAGACGAAGCAACATTTAACCATGTTAGAACTGACTCCTCACCTAATAAATGGTCATGAACAATGGCAATACTACATTAATGCCAAATAATCACGCAATCAGCATACATAGGTAGTTTAGGGCACAGTTCTGGGATTGTTCACAGAAATTTCTAATGCAAAATGCCTCGTTTGCTCACTATATATTTTAAGGTAATGCATTGGGAAAGTTTATTCACGTCAAAACTAAGAAATAAAGATCAGTGTTTAATCTCCTTCGCGACGAAAACATTTTGGTTAATTTTTCCCAACACACACCTTAAAATTTCGCTCATTTAATTCTCTACCATTTTTAATTTACAAGGTTAAGCTACATGGCACCCCTGGGGCTGTGGAACAGTCTGTCGGTTATATACCTACTTTTGCTCATCTCTAAACTTCATTTAAATATTTAAAAGTCTTTAACTTTACTTCTTTGGGAGCTACAACCGGAAGAAAAGTTCTAGCATAGCTAACTTTGCCTCGTCGTTCTTTTTGCTACTTCAGGTTTTCAGTTTTTCCATAGGACCGTTTTCTAGGGGGGGGGGGGCAGGGTGCTCTCATTTTTTATGTAATATGTCTATTAAAAACTTATGATTTATAAATTATAATTCTAACATAAAAAATTTCTCCCATCATTGTGGGTCAATTTAGGATCCATAATGTGTTAAAATTTAAATTTCTTAAATTTCTACGCAATTGTTGAAATTTTCTTTTCGATTGGCATTCCCAGACTGCACAATTTTTTTATCAATGAATATCTCTTGATATGTAAATGTTTCACTTCTGGTTCACTTTTTTAATATCGTTAATCCATACTGCATGCGTTGGAGACTTCAAAAAATATTATACAGTAAGACCTTTTAAGATGGGATCACATAGGAAAGGAAAAATACATTATAGACAACTGCCTTACTGAGGAGGTGTTAAAGGAATTTATTTTTTTCTCAGGTATTATTATATTTATTTTGCATGGATCAACACATTTTCCGTTTAAGACTGGATTCCGTCATAGGCAGATTTCTTGCGCTGGTTTTATTGCATTTAATTTTTTAGTCTCTGATTATACCATTCTTTTTTTAAAAAAAGAATTTTAAAGTTCTTTTTTGTAAAATAAAGGCGATTTCAAAATCTATGTGTTTTTCGTAAAAATTTTGAATGAGCCAAATTTTACTTATTTTATGCACGTATTAGGTCAGTCAGCGACAGTGATTTTAACACAGTTTGTGTCCAGACCGGAATTAAAAATTTCAGCCAGTGCAGACCTATGAAGAAAGAAGCTGTCCCCTCCGGTATAAAAAATACCTTAGGCCCGGCCAGGCGAGTCTTAAAAGAAGTAACTTCCCGGTCTTGGCCCGGCCGCATTTTCAGAAAGAATCACGTTTTGAGCACCAGCCTTGGCGAGTAGGCGAAAGCGAGAACGTTCAGCTAGCTGCATCGCCAAACGCCAATCGTCGTTTTGTTTTGATTTTCAAATCCGAAATCATTTTAATCTGAAAAAGCTCTTTGTTTTAAACTATGTTTTATTTGAAACAACGATGAATAACATTTTCTCATATTATATTCTTTGTTTGATAAATTTACGGAAAAACAAATGAACAATAAGCATGATCTCTTAGCAGAAGGAAGGGTTGCTATTTGCTAGGCGTTTGACGTCACAACCAGGAAAAGGTGCATAGCATTGACTCCATCTCCGCACCAATCGTTGTTCTGGCGATAAGGTGCTCAAAACGTGATTCTTTCTGAAAATGCGGCCCGGCCTGGCCCAAGTATACAGATTTTTTAACAGTTTCTCCAGAACGATAAAAAGCCTGAAGTTATTGCTCAAACTTGAATGACTTCATTTGACCCAAACAGAACCAGCACGTGGAATAGGTGTTAATTTATTGACATGAATGTATTACTAAATGTTTTCATCTTTTTTCGAAAAGCAAGTGATTGTATTAGAGTCAAATGTAGCGGATCTTAAAATTACAATTTTGGTGTCACCTCGAGTTACAAAACTTCATTTCGATGTGTTATATCTCTTTGGGTATCCATCATACTTTATCTCTCTCTTTAGTTTGTAGGATTGATTAAAGATCTTTTAAAGAACCGCCATTGCCAAAAAAACCCTCAAAGAACTTATAGAACACTTTAATTTTGCATTAAGAAGCGATGATAATATAATAGTATGAAACATATGGAACAAAATTAATTAGTGATTAGATGTTTGTCATATTATGAATTGTATTCGTAATGAAAACCTTAGTGTTCTTTATTTCGAACATCACTTGTTAGCTCACACACAATCAAAACCTGTGAGCGAAAATGCTCGAAGACTCTGTATGTACGTATGTACGAAACGCGATAATTCTTGATAGAAATATCCGATTTTCTTCTTTTTTTATAGGCTCATTCTGATAAGGCGTTTTCCTGATTAATTTTTGGGATATATTTGTATAAAGGGGATAAGTATAAAGGGGATAAGTATAAAGGGGAATGAATGGATAATCCCCGATTTTAATTATGGGAAAAGGGTTTTTCGTGCAAAATTATTCAATTTGCTTCGATTTGATAAATCGGTTTATTCTGACAAGATTTTTTTTGTTAGATTTGAATGGTTTATTGTTTAAGTATAAAAGGGGAAAAGAATGATAGTTTCCAATTTAATTTAGATTGGTTTGGTTTATTTTTGTCGTTCAATTATCTACGCTAGGGATATAGAACTAGGGGGGGTGCCCTTCGTGGGGGTCTTTCTAAGGGAACCTAACCCGTATTTACGCAAGGTTCGAAGAAAACCACGAAAACTCCGAACGGTTAGGCCGACGGCCGCGATTGGGTTCGAACCCAGCACCTACCGTCTACCAGTTGAGAGGTCTGAACCTCTCGTCCACTGGTGGGGCCACTTAATTTAGATAAATGGGTTTTTTATTCAGAATTATTCGATTGACTTCAAATCTTTATTATCATCTTATTCTGATAAGAAGCTTTCTTTGTTAGATTTATTAAGGTTCACTGATTAAGAATAAAGAGGAAAACGGGTGCTAGTTCCCTACTTAATTTAGATAAAATTGTTTTTATTGCAGAATTTTTCAACTGGCATAAAATTTTATTTCTAGGTTTTTTCATATATGTAACTCCCCTGATAAAAGTTGGAAGTTCATTACTGAAGCATAAAAAGGGAAAAGAGCAAGCTATTAACTTTCTTTTGTCCATAGAAATTGGTTTTTCATGCAGATTTATCTGATTTGCTTCAGTTTTGGTATGCAGATTTAATCTGATAAAAGATATTAAATAATTAGATTTGGAGGTTCATTGGTTAAGTATAAAGGGCGTAAACAGGGACAGCACTTAATCCCCCGCAATTTTTATTTTGATAGGCATTATTCTTTGAGATAAAAGTATAATATACAATTATTGTGAATGATCTGTGAGCTGGATGGAATTAGTTTAACTGTGTACTTTTCTTTTTATTTAACATGTGCATCAGTTTTGTAAATATCATTTTTTTAAAATAGGTTATTCGTTTATATTAATTTTGTAGTTTACTGAAGACAAGAAAAACAATCTTGAAGATAATTTTATTTGTATTTCATTTATATGTGGCAGAAACACTGCATTAGAAATATTTTTTATTTTCAGTTATTATCTGATTTATTAATGCCTTTATTAACTGCATTTCACACTGAAAGAAATAATGTGAAGACAGAGAAAAGCACATTTTGATTTAGAATGCTTTATTTAAAAATGAACATATTTTTCAAATTTGAGTTATCATTAGTTATTTAATTACTATATTTTAATAATGTTAATGTCTTTTAGTAAATTAAGCTATCATTTAAACCATGCAGAAAACAAATAGTGAAAAATTAACTGTAAGTCAGTTTGTTACAGCACATATTTCTACAACTTTTATCATTAGTTTTGTCACTGTTATACTAGTATAAATTTAATTTCTCGTATTATCATTCTTTTCAACTTAAGTAACTGCTTTAATTCGTAACAACCTGAATTGATATACATGGAACACAATAAGATTTTCCATCTATTTCACAAATAAATGGATTCAATTAAATTACTTTAGATACAAGTGATATTTCTTATCATTGATCCTAAATATTGTTATTACTACAGAACATATATTTATAAGAGCGCTTTTACATTCTACAAAGGCTTGATAAATCATAAGCAAATTAACCTTAAATGCAAATAGACAAATTCAAACTCTGAAATTCATTAAATTCGGTGAAAATGATTTCAATTTGCAATATAGATAGAAATGGGACTTCGAGGAAACTATTAACATAAATCATGCAGGGACATAAAATTTCCTGCTTGGCTTATCTGTTGCAGAATGGACATAAATTTTCAGCTGAATATTCTAATATATGATAAGTGTTATGATTAGCTTTTCATTGCCAATTATTATATTTAATGATACAAATTTTAAGGATTAATAAATTTATTCACACTGTATGTTTTTAATATAATCCATGATAAAATTAAAGATTATGCATTAAGAGGGCGATGTAAATAAAAATTATTCTTTATTGTTTATGATACTTTATCAACAAATTCTTTAAATAAAATTTTCACTCGTAAAGTATGAAAAATATTTAAATTTATTTAAAAACATTTTAACTTCCAAATCATGAAACAATTGACTAGCTATTGTTTGGATAGATAGAATTGATAATTATCATATATAAGGGAATCCAGAAGACATTTTAAAAATAATTTCTATTTATTGAGTTGAAATTCGGAATTTTTTTTTGTGATGGTTAACTGTATCATTTGTGAACTATACCATGTCATCAGTGGCGCCAATTTTTGAAAATATTGGGTTGGCTCAAGAACTATTTTGGGAAAATTATATGATCAATTAGTTCTTTTTAAAAGGGTGGGAAAGTGATGAAAGATGAAAATTTGAAATAAAGCTATCATGTTTTAATAGAGTTACAATTTCATTAAATTATATTCTCATCCGTTTTTTCTTATGAAGACACTAGTATTTATTACAATATTATTATCATGAATATGACTGCAAATTGAAATAGCAGAAAGACATTTCAGTTATTTGGGATTTATGAGTGTCAGTTAAAGAATTAAAATATATGGTCATTGACAAAATAAATTTTGCTCTAGAAAGAAAAATATTCATATAAAACAATGAAATAAATAATTAAATAGATCAATGAAAATTGGGCATGCTAGGATTCAAAATATTGGGTGGGCTCGGACATCATGGGCCCATATAAGTTATTGCCACTGCATATCATAAAACTTCTCATAATAATAATAATAATAAAAAATTATTAAAAAAGTAAAGTAACTGTAAATCGTTATAGTTCGAAATATTATTTTCAGAGTATTATTTTTCATTTAAATAAACATAAATTTATGAGCTTTAATTTTGATTCGGCATTTTTTAAAATATGATTTTAAATAAAAAATAAAATTATTTAAACTAAAAATTTGAATAACAAGATGTAACTTAGTTTAAAAACAAATGTTTTTTTTTTTCAAATTTGCTAAATCGAAATTAAAGTACAACAATTTAAAAACATGTGTTCCAAGTTTGAACAATTTACATTTAGCACACTCTAAAAAATAAAAGTGTAAATTTGCACACAAAAATGTGTAAATCGATGATACAAAAACGATTTGTTTATATGTGTAAATTTGTGTGTAAATTGCCAAAATACACACCTAATGTGTAAATTTCAAAATACACATTTCAGTGTGTAATTTGATAATAACACTAAGTGGGTAAAAGTTATAATAATCACTCATGAAATACCCACACTAACGTGTAAATTGCGCAAGAATACACATATATCTGTGTAATATTCTCACTCATTTATCTGTGTAATCTTCTGTGATTACACTGTTAAATGTGTATTGCGCAAAAAACACACATTATTGTGTTATTGTAATTTACACAGTTCTTTGCGTAATATGCAAAATACGCATATTCGATGGAGGTTTAATAACTATTGTGTCTAGTGTATATGAAATATCTGTCTGCAGTGTGTTGATGTAGAATATCGATATATTTATGCTTAGTTTTAGAACCGTAGCTGCAATATTCATACAGTTTTGTAAGGAGGAGTAAAATGGGGGGGGGGAGGTGTAGTTGAAAATCTGATTTTTAGCTTATGGGGCTAGATTTGTGACAGTGGATTCGATAAAAGTATTGTTGTTTGGACTCGGTATCTTAGTGATGTACACACTTCTCATCCACTATCACAAGTGTAGCATCATAAGCTCCAAATCAGCCTATTACACTCACTCCCCTCCTCTTAAAAACTCCCTATAAATAGGTTTTTAGAACTTTACCCCTCCCTTTAAAACTATGCTACTATAGTAGCTACGGATCTAAAATTCAGCATATAACCATTTAAGACATTAGTTTTTGATATTCCTTATCAACCATCATAGTACAAATATTACTTCTCTGTTAGTGGGGAAGTATGGGACACATTGTGAAATTTTCAATTTCTTTAATTATAAAATTGATTCTTCAAATTATGTTTCTATATTGCTCAAGGACATTAGAAAGTGTTTCATTTTGTATTATATAAATCAAAGTTTTTGTATTTGTGTTAAGTAAAGTTGATTTTATTATTTTTGTAAAAAGTGTCCCTTTCCTCCCCACTCTCTAAATGTACACATAAAAACTGCTATTTTATTTTCTATATTCTTCCTTGCTTTTTAATTTTATATTTTCCACTCATTTATATATTATTCAGAACATGCAATTAAAAATTAAGATAAAGAAAAATAAATAATTAATTAATGATAGATTTTAGACTAATCAGATGGAATAATCATAGTTGGTAAACTTGCAATCTCCACACTTTTTATTTTCAGAGTTCAGATTCAATTTTTTATTTTTTATTTTTCAGACTCAAGATACAAAGTCAATTATATTGAAGGTACTGGGTTACATACAGTTATAAAAGTAAAATTTAAAATACTATTAAAAAAATAGAAAAAACGTGTGTGAACTTCATCTCACATACACAGACACATATTACCTGCAAATATTTTAGCTGATTTGTTTATATATACAGCTCATATTCAAAATATTAGAATAATTACCTTTTTTTTAGAAATTGAAAATATCGTTTGGTAATTTAATGTCTTTTAATGAAAATATGCAAACGATATTTTTATTAAGAACTTATTGTTGATTAAACTTACTTGTTATCTTAAATTTAATATCATTTTTGAAAAGATTAATTGCAAAAAAAATTATTTTGAAAAGTCAAAATATTAGAATATTTATTCAAGTGGTTCAAAATATTAGAATATTTCACATTAATTCTCCTTTAATTATTACCAATTCTTAACTGGTGGCATCATTGATTAAATTCAGACTATTTTATTTAAAATCAGTATTCTTTTTTGCAGTTTGTTTCTTTTTCGTCTTATGGGCCGTGTGAGTGACATTCCTAAATCTACTAAACTTCGTATGGTTGATTTGTATCGGCACGGTAAAAATCAATGTTTTATAGCGAATTATTTACATTGTTCGCAATCGAGCGTTAGTAAAATACTAACACAATATTCAAAAATTGGAAAATTTCAAAATAATCGCCGAAATGGTGGCCGAAAACCAAAAACATCTGCTAGAGATGACAGGAAAC
This sequence comes from Maratus speculifer, assembly GCA_964019185.1. Lineage (NCBI taxonomy): Eukaryota > Metazoa > Arthropoda > Arachnida > Araneae > Salticidae > Maratus > Maratus speculifer. The sequence goes on along the minus strand of OZ025289.1, from coordinate 210,702,746 downwards.
TGAAGCGTATAATTAAGAAAAACCGTTTTAAAAGTGTGCGATTCTTGCACCGAAAATGGAAAGAAGAAGAAGTTGAAGTTTCTACATCGACAACATTAAGACGTCTCCATAAATTTAAATTTGAATCTCGTGTACCGAAAACAAAACCTCTCATGACTGCAAGACAAAAGCGTATAAGATTGAATTGGTGTAAATCAAGACGTTTATGGAGCAATGAAGATTGGAAAAATATATTATTTAGTGATGAAAGTATGTTTTGTGTTTCATATGGTAATCAAGGTATTCGAGTTTGGAGAATGAAGCAAGAAGCATTTGATAAAGAATGCCTTAAACGTTCCGTAAAATTTGCTGCTAGTGTCATGGTTTGGGGTTGTATGAGTGCAGAAGGACCTGGAAAGTTATGCATCGTCTACGAAAAGGTTAACTCTCTGATATATCAAGAAATTTTAGAATATTACATGATTCCATCATCAGAAGATTTATTTGAAGATGATTTCATCTTTCAACAAGATTTAGCGTCCCCGCATACCTCGGTGTCAACTAAGAATTGGTTCCGCCAACGCAACATTAAGGTACTTCCTTGGCCACCAAATTCACCAGATCTTAATCCCATCGAAAACTTATGGTGTATAATGAAGAAAAAACTTCAAGAAAATCCTCCTTCAAGTAAAACTGAGTTAGTGGCACGTATAAAGTATATTTGGGCTAATATTGATAGAAATGTTTGTAAACACCTTGTATATAGTGTGCAAGATCGATTGTACGCTGTTATGAAAGCTAAAGGGGATGCTACAAAATATTAACTACCATTTACTTCATATTCATAAGATAATATTGTTGCGTAAAATAAAATATTCTAATATTTTGAACCAATCTAAATTTTATTCTAATATTCTGGTGTGTTTAAGGAAGCTGTATACCTAATTTATTGTGCTGTATTTTATATTTTATAAATGTTAAAATCTTATCTAAACATTCCAGATTTAATTTATAAGAAATTTAATTGCATTTACTTAGTATAAAAAATAAATAAATGACAAATAATTTTTTCTTATTACTTTTTCTCAATTATTCTAATATTTTGAATATGAGCTGTATATAAATCACCTATATTACATGTTGAATTGTTTTCTTTTCATAAATATTCATCATTACAAAGAATTTGCCACATAAAATATTATCACGACTATCAAAAAAGCTGTTGAATCATTAAAGTAACATCTTTTGCATTACATTTATATATAGAAATTTGTGTCTTAAAAATAGAAAAAAAAATACAAATATATTTTAACATTAATGAAATTAATCCTATCTTCATAAATGAAATTTTCAGATATTCTAATTAAAATTTTAGATATCAAACTAATGTGTATTTTTATTTATCTGCTACAGTAAAAAATAAAACGAGAAATACTGTGTCTATATCCAAATATCAATTGACTCTTATAAATTTTCGAAATTAAAGCTCGTAGAATTTATTTGATAATTACATTTGTGTCTTAAGTGTATAAAACTCACCCGGCGGGGGATATTTATGTAGAGGGGGAGGGAGAGAATGATAAGTTCGATTTTGAATATTCATTATGACACAACTGTTATATATTTTTTATATACATACAATCATATGTTTTATGTCATATAAGTTCTGTAATAATAGGCAAAATTGGAATGGAAAAATACATATTTGAAGAAAAAGCCATTACTTTAATCTAAATTTTCTTCAGAATTTTTGATCTGGAGTTATTTTAAATCAACGTATTTGCGCCCTTTTGCAATTTACTTCTGTGTATTTTTATTAAATCTATAATTAACAAGAAAAAATTATGTGTTCTTTACTATGACTATTTTAGTGGAACATAGTTCTTCCGATGTAATATTTTCAAATTAAAACACAGCTGAAAATTTAATGTAATTAAGATAAAAAATTAAAAAAATTAATTTCTCAAAATTAGGAAATGTAACGTAGAAACTCAAAAGCAACGCTATATTTTTAATCGATGATAAACTTAGTTAACAATACAAGTTGCATAATTAAAAAAAAATCAATAAATAAATAAAACTCAGATGAATTGTTTAACTTATAAATCAGAATATATAATTTATAGATATGGTATACATTTGTATAATAGTTTATAAATAAACTATAATATCTTCCACACAACCGAACCAAAATTTAACACCCCCCCCCCCGAAAAAAAAGATGTTAATGTTTATTTTGCTACTGTTAACATACATTCATAAATTCTTTTTAAGATGAAAAATTTTCAAGAAATAAATGACTTTAGATACAACAGTTGTTATTTTAATAGACATTTATCAGGAGTTATGCAATGTTGACATTTTTTAAGGCAAGTAAATTATACGTGTAAAAAATTCTTATACGTAAAAAACAATCCAACATGTATCATATACATTTATACATAAATATAAACAAATCAGATAAAAAGAATTGGAGGTAATACGGACGTATGACATTACATATCTTACATTTTATAAGAGAATAACTTGCTATATACTATATTTTTCTGAACGAGAGCGCTTGCAATCAGCTGGACCGACGATTAATTTTCAACGTAAACATGATGAAGCCAAGTCAACGAAGATTACGATTTTACAGTTTTATATGTTAGATTCGCGTCTAACTCGGGGTTGAAGTAGTTCCTGAATACAACCATCAATTGCACTGCGAACTGAAGTTAAACTAAAATTATAAATTAAACTTTGAAATGGATAAAAGTTTACAAGCTCCTATCCCTTTCGCAACGTCTACTTTAAAATTCACGCATTTATAATTTTTTCAACACAATAATTAGTGTAATTTCAGGAGTAATCTACATTTACACATTTTTATGAGTTTATGCACTGATAACAGACTTACAAACTTAATGCCATAAACTAAACACACATTAAAATAGGTATTTTTTTATGACAAGTAGGTGACTTTAGAAATTTACACTCTTACCTATGTGTTTATCATTATGTGTAAATTACAATAACTTACCAATTTGTGTAAATTCAGACATTTTTCAGCATTTACACATTTATTTATGTTTTTCAAGAATAACAAAATTCACAGTTTGTTAAGTTAAAATGCACATAAAAACAGGTAAAACTTTGCAAAAAATGGGTAATTTTCATGTCAGGTGTGTAATTTTAGGAATTTACACACATATATATGTAAATTTCCCTAATTTACACTTCTATTTTTTAGAGTGCAGTTCTCGACTTATAATAAATTAAATAGAAGAAATAGTGACAAAACCCATCATGAATATGTGGGTTCTATTACAGCCATTGTTTGAAAGCTTAATTTTGAAAACAGAAATTTCTTAACAGTTATTTTTTTCTGTTCCAATAAAGATAGGGACATAATTTAAATGTAATTTTAAGCAGAAAAAATGAAAGTAATTTTTAATGTAGTAAAATATTTTTTAGAAAATTTGACGATTTTTGTGACCGGGGACATTTTAACCCTTTCTGGTCTGGTCTACTATTAATAGTACATGTACTTTCATCAAGTATTATTTTGTTTTAACAATCACTTAGTTACATTCTACATATACAAATGATAGTATACGGTTATGTTTTTATGACTTCATTTATGTTTTGACATTTAGTAAAAATAATAAAAATAAATGTTTTCTTGATTCTCTTTGCAACAATGGCGATTCCTTTATTTTATGCATATATTTCAGTCTTTAAATTTAAAATGTAGGTTATTTTTCAAAACGAATCATGCGCGATAAACCGCAAGAAACATTCGAAAGTTGTAATGCCCTCTCAAATACTATTGTAATACGTTAGTTTTCAAATGTCTCCGAAAAGTCTTCCTTAGCCTTTTTTCATATCAAAATGCATTGAGTAGTACACAAAATAAGTACATTCATTAGATTTTAGACTGTAAGATTATCATTAAAACTTCAGTAAATCTATTGTGATACCTATGATTAATTTTATTAAAATGAAAAGTATTTTATTCTCAAAATGGAAAAAAATTCAGACCCGGAAGGGTTGAAATACACATAAAGTATATTTATAAAACTTTTTATGAGGTGAAATAATAGGTAAATGATTGATAAAATCTACGATTATTAGATTTAAACTAGACATAAAATAGATTCATAATATTTTTCATGAGGTACAATAATATGCCATGTTTAATTATTAATTAATTTAGAATACTAATCTTGATTATTAATTATTAGAATAATTAAACTACCAGTCTTAATATTAAGAAGACATTCATTTGGTTTAAATATTTAAAATTTTAATGCCTATCAATATTAATGATTGTGAGGATATATTTTAAATGGATTTATATTATGTTTTATAAAGGACAGAAATAGTAAGTCCGAATGCAAATTTATTCATCCATAAATTCCAAAAATTAATTTCAAGTCTTAAATATTTCTTAGAATACGTTTTTCATATTAAAAAAAATTCTAAACCTCTATCTACATTTATGCTTCCGAAGGTAAAATATATATTTTCCTCAACGAATATTTCCAAATGAGATTTGAAGAGAGTTGAGAGAATGTGACGCCCATTAATAAGTAAAAAACGGAGTACATTATTAAGCCAAAAACATGTAATAAATGTCACTGAGTCATATACACGACTGTAAAAGAACTTAGATTCCAGTCGGATTTGAAATAAATAACAAAAGTGCTTTTTCAGATAAACTTATCATCTGTTTTAGTAACTCCAAAAACAAATCATATGACTAATGTCTTAAACAGGACATTATTAATATCGCTCTATTAAATACCGTTCTTTGAAGTTATGTTCATTTTAAGCCTTTCGGGTCTGAATTCTTTTTCGACTTCTACAAAAAAACAGCTCTACGTTAATAATATTAACACTAGTTAGCCAAATAGAAGAATTTTTTAAGAAGAATATTTGAAGAATAAAGAAATTTGAAGTTCGGAGAATATTTTATTGTCTGAAAGATAACGAATGTTGTTGGTTTGTGTACTATTGAATTCATATTCATATGACAATAAACTAAGGAAGAATCTTTGAGATGTTTAGAAAGTATAGCTTTGCAATAAAATGTAACTTATATTACAACTTTCTAATACTTTTTTTTTTGCTTTATTACACATGGTTCTTCGTGAAAAGTAACTTTCATTTTAAAATTAAAGAGTTATATGTATGTTTAAAATAAAATAATCGCAAACAGCGCAAAAAGAATTAAGTAAATAATGATCATTATTGTTATTACTAAATGCCTAAACAAAAATTAAATCACATAGTAAATGCTTTGACATATACTAACATTATAAGATTTAAATAATAGCAAATGTATTTCTCAAAAGAAAATAATACTCCATTAAAAGACATGTACTAGTCTATATCGGACCTGAAAGGGTTAAATACAATCTATGGATTGAATAAATATTCATGCGTCAAGCTTCTAAAAATAAAATGTAGACTTTGGTATTAATGCATTTTTGCACTTTAATCGAGGGGATTTGGTGTAATAATATGCTGTCATAAGTATTAATGCAAGTATCAGAGCAATTGCAAATTGGAATAAATGTTTAAGTATGAGTAAATAAGTCATAAAGTAGATGCTCTAAAACATCCGAATTACTTTTTTTTTCAAATCCTAGTTTGCGTTATGTTATTCCTTGTCAGCTGTAAGTGTTACTTATTTTTTCAATGTAAATTTATAAATTCTAATACAGTTAAGCTTGCATTAATGAAAAAATTATTTTCCTTAATGCATATAATATTTTTATATTTTTATAATTATTTGCAACTGACTATTTCTTAGTATGTTATATTTCACAAACAAAATCAGAAGAATTGTCAAATTTGTCTCTATTTAAAAAAAATGATTTCCATCAGTCATACATTACGATATTCGTGTAAACAATTTAAAAGCTACCATTAAATGTGATAGACATTTTAAAATGTTTAATATAAAATAAAGAGATGCGCAAAACAGATTTCTTATAGATTCTAATTTACTCTATTGATACTAGTTATCAGAGTAATCTTGGAAAATTCTTTCCCTTTCCTTTGAAATTGTAAAAGCCTATCTAAAGATATGATAGTACATGTGAAGCACACACTTTATTTAACGAATCTTTCCAAATGACTATTACTCTATAAGTCACATCTACAGTAAATAATTCAAATAAGTTTATCGTGTCATAAAGCCTTAATAAACATTATTAAATCATATACACGTCTAGGACTCACGTTTAAAATTCCAGGCAACTTTGATATAATTAGAAACGTGCTTGTGTTCACTCAGTCATTTAATTCTCAACCTGATATTTTATAATTATCACGAGTTTTATAGACTTCAAAAACAAATGATGTGACTAATGGCCCAAGCCGAGCTTTATTAAGGAAACTCTTTTGTGTACCGCTCTTTGAAAGTTGAGAGTTTGTTTATTTTAAAAGATATCCGTGCATTTTGGATAAATATTTATCTGGCAAGGTGTTATAACTAAAATTGAAGCTTTCGGTATTAATGATTTCATGCTTTTAATGTAAGGATCTATAAGCATTAATACGCTGTCTTAAGTATTAATTCAAATACCTGAGAAATTTCAATTTAACATATATAATTAGATGAAAGAATTAAAATTTTTGAAGAGCTATTTTAAAAAAAAAAATATATATATGAATAAATATTTTACGTATACAGAATTTTCTTTTAATTTAAAATTCGTTTCCATAACAACCAATGTTTGAAATCTGAATTTTTAAGCGAACCAAAAACTATCCTGTTCCAATTAAGAGAGGAACATGATTTGAACGTCATTGTAAGCAGAAAAAAATTTAATGCAGTAAGATAATTTTAGAAAATTTGAAGCTTTTTGTTTCTCAGACCTCCTTAAAATAGGTATAAAGGCCATTTATAAAGCTTTTTATAAGGTGAAAGTATAGATCCAAAGATTGATATAATCTGCGATTATTAGATTTAAAGTAGGCATGAAATAAATTTATAATATTTTTCATGGAATGAAATATTCTGTGATATGATATGGTGAAATATTCTGTCCATCGTGAAATATTCTGTCAATGTGAAATATTCTGTCCAAATAACAATTCATTGATACAAAGAACAATTTAATTATTAGCCTAAATACTAAGAATACATTTGGCTGACATGCTTAAAATTATAATGCTTATCTATATTAATGATTGCGTACATATGTTTAGATTTATATTATGTTTTATAAAAGACAGGAATAAGTAGAGAAACAAATTTACTCATTTAGAAATTCTAACAGTTAATATCAAGTCTTAAATATTTCTTAGAATATTTTAGTCACATAAAAAAAATTCTAAATCTGTATCCTCATTTATGTTTACAAAGATAAAATATTTCTCTTCCTCATCGAATATTCCCAAATGCCAATTATTTTATACGTCACGCCATTAATAAGTTAAATTAAAGTACATTATTAAGTTTAAAAAAAGATACAATAAATGTTATTTAGTCATTTCTAAGTAAAAGAATTTGAATTCCAGGCGGATTTTAAATAAATAGAAACGTGTTGTGTTCATTAAGTCATAGAAGACTGTTTCTGATAAACTTATCACGTGTTTCAAAAATGTCAAAAACAAATCATATGGCTAATGTCTTAAACATGGCTTTATTAATATCGTTTTATTAAATACCGTTTTTTGAAGGTACATTAATTTTATACACGATCTACGGATTGGATAAATATTCATGTGTCACGCTTTTAAAAATAAAATGATATATGTTGGTATTAGTGTATTTATGTTCTTTAAAGGAAGGGATTTGGTGTAGAAATACGATGTCTTAAGTATTAATGCAAGTATCAGAGGAATAGCAAATTGGAATAAATGTTTAAGTATGAGTAAATAAGTCATTAAGCAGATGCTTTGAAACATTCGAATAATATTTTTTTATACTAAATTATGTTATACGTCATCCTTATCATCTGTAAGTACTACTTATTTTTTTATGTAGATTTATAAATTCTAATACAGTTAGGCTTGAAATAATGTTAAATTTTTTTTTGCACATTCTTATAATATTTTTATGTATTTATTTTTATTTCCAACTAACTATTTTTACACCTTTCTAAATCACAAGGATTGTCTTATTTGATTTTATTAAAAAGTGATTTACATCCATTTTACGAGAATCAAATAAAGAATTTAAAATCTACATCTAAATGCGATAGACATTCTAAAATTTTTAATGAAAAATAAGGATATACGAGAAAATAATTTTTCACTGCCATAAGAATTGAAACAAATAACTTACAGATTTTTAACACATACTAATTTACGAGTTACTTAGCATATTTTCCACTTTCTTTTAAAAATTCTAAATCCCTATCTACAATTAAATTAATGCATGTGAAACATACCTTTTACTTAACGAATCTTTCCAAATGATTATTACTATATGGGTCACATCACCAGTAACATAATTCAAATAATTTTGTCGTGTCATAAAGCCTTAATAAGCATCGTTAATTTATATTCACATCTAGGAAAGTATTTAAAATTCCAAGCAACATTGATATAATTAGAAACGTGCTTGTGCTCACTCAGTGATATAATTCTCAACCTCAAACATTATAATTATCACGTGTTTCACTGACTTAAAAAAATAATGTGACTAATGGCCCAAGCCGAGCTTTATTAAGATGACTCTTTTGTATACCTTTCATTGAAAGTTGAAAGTGTGTTTATTTTAAAAGCTATCCATGCATTTTGGATAAATAATTATCTATTAAGGTGCTAAAGCTAAAATGGAAGCCTCTGGTAATAATGTCTCGATGTCCATTAATTCATCAAAATCCATTAATATGTTCTTTTTATATATAAATATTTCTTAGAATATTTTTGTCATATAAAAAAAAAAATTAAATCTCTATCAATATTTATGTTTCCGTAGATAAAACATTTCATTTCCTCAACGAATATTCCCAACTGACAATTATTTCGCACGCAACGCCATTAATAAGTTAATTTAAAGTATATTATTAAGTCAAAAAGATATAATAAAGGTTATATAGTCATGTGTATGTAAAACAGTTTGAATTCCAGGCGGATTTAAAATAAATACAAAAGTGCTTGTGTTCACTAAATCATAGAAGTTTGTTTCTGATAAACTTATCACGTGTTTCAGATATGTCAAAAACAAATCGTATGACTAATGTCTTAAACATGACATTATTAATATCGCTCTATTAAATACCGTTCTTTGACGGTACATTAATTTTATACACCATCTACGGATTGGATAAATATTCATGTGTCACGCTTTTAAAAATAAAATGGTAGATATTGGTATAAGTGCATTTATGTTCTTTATTGGAAGGGATTGGTGTAGTAATATGTTGTCTTAATTATTAATGCAAGTACCAAAGGAATTGCAAATTGGAATAAATATTTAAGTATGAGTAAATCATCTAATGCATCTACTTTATGACTTAAAGTAGATGCTTTTAAACAATCGAATTATTTTTTTTATTCTAATTTGCGTTATATGTCATTTGCTACCAGCTGTAAGTATTACTTAAGTTTTTTATGTAAATTTATAAATTCTAATACAATTAAGCTAGCATTGATGATAAATTTATTTTCCTTAATTCTTATAATATTTTAAATATTTAATAATCATTTCCAACCAACTGTTTATTAATATATTACATTTCACAAAATAAATCAAAAAAATTGACTTATTTGATTTTATTAAGAATGCGGATTACACCCATCATATTTTACGAGATTCAGATAAACAATTTAAATCTACCATTAAATGCGATACATGTTTAAAGTATTTAATATAATATAAACAGATATGCAAAAATAATTTATCATTGCCGTAAAAACTAGATAAACTAATATACATTACTGATACTAGTTTTCAGAGTAACTTGGAATATTTTACTATTTTCTTTAAAAATTCTAAAAGCCTATCTACAGTTATGGTAATACATGTTAAGCGTACCTGTGCATTAACTATAACGGGGTAATAACGCCAATCCTTGCCATTAATAACCCAGTTGATTCCCTACAGTGGCCGAGCTACATCCTAAATACTGATTCAAATAAACGCAGTTAAAACTGTGCAATGTTTCTAATAATTCTATTTAAGTGGTCCTTTTTAAGCAAAAAAAAAATCTCACGGTCTGATATTCTTTTGCCTCATCCTCCCCAGCCCCCCCCCCACACACACACACCACACCTTTATTTTTCTTACACTTTCACAAAAAAATGAACATTTTCAATAGCTTAAAATGCAATTTGTCAATTTCTAAGTTTGTAGAGTTTGTATTTTTAGAATTGGGCAATCTACATGCAATTATTTTATCTTATTTCATAGTTTTGTTTGCATGGCGTTATTACCCATATAGGTGGGTAATAACGCCAAATAGCATTGGTCAAGAAATCACGCCATTGCATTTTATGAATACATATCTGTTAAATTATTTTTCTATATAGATAGTCAATGAGTTGCTGTATTAAATCATATATTTGTTAGAAAAATACAAACTAAAACTGAACCGTGAAAATTGGTAGAAGCTTAACGTGGCGTTATTACCCCAGGGTACCTTACATTTATTTTCCTTAATGCTTATATTATTTTTATAATTCTATATTTCCAACTGACTATTTTTTAATGTATTATATTTCACAAACTAAATCACAAGAATCTTCTTATTTGAATTTATTTTAATAGTGGTTTACACCCGTCATAGTTTACGAGAATCAGAAAAACAACTTAAAATTCTACCATTAGATGCAATAAACATTGTAGAACATTTAATATAAAATAAAAAGATGCACAAAAATAATTTTTCATTGCTGTAAGAATTAGAACAACTAACTTATAGGTTTTTAACTGATTATTATTTACGCTACTGATATTAGTTTTTGGAGTTACTTAGAATATGTTCCACTTTCCTTTAAAAATTCTAACCATTTCTACAGTTACGTTAATACATGTGAAGCATACCATTTTTATTTAATGAATCGTTCAAAATGATTATTACTGTATAGGTCACATCACCAGTAAAATAATTGAAATAATTTTGTCGTGTTATATAGCCCTAATAAACATCGCTAATTCATATTCATGTCTAGAAAAGTATTTAAAATTCCAGGCAACTTTGACATAATTAGAAACGTGCTTGTGTTCACTCAGTCATATAACTCTCAACCAGATATGTTATAATTATCAGGTGTTTCACAGACTTCAAAAACAAATGTGACTAACGGCCCTTGAAGACCTTTATTAAGATGCCTCTTTTGAACACCGTTCTTTGAAAGTTGTAAGTGTGTTTATTTTAAAAGCTATCCATGCATTTTGATTAAATATTTATCTGACAATGTGCTAAAGCTAAAACTGAAGCTTTTAGTACTGACGTTATCAATCTCTTTAATGTAAGGGTCTATAAGCATGAATGCGTTGTCTTAAGTTTTAATTCAGATATTTGAGAAGTTATAATTTGGAATTAATGCTTACGAGCGAGAATTACAAATTTTTAGAACTACTTTTTCAAACTTTTGGAATAAATATTTATTTATCCATTTTTTTAAATTTAAAATTTTATGTTACACACATTTTAAACATATTTACATGCATTTAAACACACTTATTTTACATGTAGAAATATGTTTAAGATAGAAGTATTACATCATTTCAAAGATTTAAACAAACGAATTCTCATAAATTAAGTTAAAAATATTTTATTTAATTTCGGAACAAGGTTTTCACTCGTCGTACTTTATGTGGTTTAACTTATCTTTGCAATAAACAATTTAAAATTTAACTGTTGTATGTAATAGAATTTTTAATTATTTAATACAAAATAAAGAAATATTAAAAATATTAAACAATACCATTGTCTTGTATAAATTAGAACAACTCATTTGCTTGATGCCAATCTTCGGAAGATCTTAGATTGTATATATATATATATATATATGTGTGTGGGAATAAAGGATAAAGTATTCAGCAATAAAAGATAATAAACTCAATGATTTAATGAACGCGATATCCAAAGGGAGACTCGTGTGATGATGCGTGGAAAAAACGAGGTGCACTATAGATTTTTCAGCGATGGCGAGTTTGGTGGATTTTTAATGCAAAGCTTAGGGAAGCTTGTTTATGCTGAATATTATTCAGCTCTTCTGTTATATTTGAATGTTACGTATATATTTTATGTCTATTAAACCTTTTTATATTTTCAAGAACATTAGTTTTGTTTAAATCATAAGTTAATCACTTAAATTCCCACAAATTTTGGGGGCTCGTTGCCGAGATTTAAATAATTTCGCTGATTTATATTTGAATTTGAATTTCACGATGGAAGCTATTTTGTACTAAGAAGATAAAGTCTAAGAAGAATGTTTTGTTTTTAAACTAAAACGTGTTATATATACATATTACAAATTTAAAATTTTTTCGCCAAAACTAACCTTTATACTATCTTAATTTTCTTATAATAATATTCCGTACTTACTTCAAATTATTAAATTAAAATCTTGTTTCTAAATCTAATCTGTTAATCCTTATGCAGACGATATAAATTCTTAATTTGCCTTAAAAAACATTATTCCAGTATGCGTAAATTTAAAAAGATGGCTCTAAATTAAAAATATTCTTAATTAAAACTTTATTTCTTAATATTCCAAATAAAACTGATTTCTTCTATGTTTTTATCAACCCTTTTTAAGAAAGTCTTATTAAATTTATTCCAAAACCATACCTTTCAAAAAATATCATTATTTTATTTTATCTATTTATTTATTTTTCCTACGTCAACCTTTGATGTGTGCATATTAATAAATTCATTTCTTTTCTTTTTCTCTTAAAATTAATCATTTATAAAAATCGTCTGCCTAAGATATTTAAAATTCTGAGTCAATTATAAATTGGTTAAATAATATTTTTTTTAAAATAAATTTATCGTTTGTGGAAAATAATCTCGTAGCTGGACAAGAATTCTGTTTACATAAAAGAATGATGGTTTGAGGTTACAGAATGTTCCAGAACTTTCTTTTTAGTTTAAAAAGGTGGAAGTCTCGAGATGAAAAAGAAGATTTCTTGGGTTGCTTCTTCGATGAGGACAGCTCGCTGAAATAATGATGGAATTTTTGCAAAAGGAGCTTTTCCTTCCTCATTATTACGAATTTAATAAATGAATTTACAGCAGCCCATGACTAATTATTGGATCTTCTACATTTATTTATTTATTTTGTTTTTTCCCTCGCTTGCCATGACTGTGTGTTTCTTTTTAACCAGTGGAAATAATTCGAGTTCTCCTTAAATCGCCACATACATATATATATATAAAGGAACTGTTTTTCATATGTGTAATGATTAGAAATTATCAGTAACAAAGCCTGCACGATAGAGCAATATTTTGTTTTGTTGAAGTGTAAACAATAATAAATAATGTCCAAAATGTGTTCTAAATAAAGCTAGAAAGGCGTATTTGTTAACATTGTATGATGACCTAGGTATAGTTGTTCTCAGAATCCAAGAATCATTGATTTTATAAAGTTGATGAATGAATCAAAGGATTGTGAAGATAATTTTGTAAAAGTTCGACTTGAAGTCGTTGCTACGGAGAGAATAGAAAAAGAAAGGCTAGAAGCAGAAAAATAGTGGTTAAAAGCAGGAAATACACCACATTCGTGACACACGAAGTGGAATATGAGTTTTTGAAGTGTCCATTTGGTTTATGTACATTAGAAAACCAGTTCCAAAGATATGTAAACATGGTATTTAGAACGTTATTACATGACGGCATCGTAGTTGTTTATATGGATGATTTTATTATTCTATCACAAACTAAAGAAGAAATTTTAGAGAAATTGAAACAAGTATTTGAAGTTGAAGCAGATTATGGGCTAGAGTTTAACTTCAAAAAATGCAAAATTTTAAGGAAAACAATAGAATTTCTTTGTTATATCTTTGAAAATGGGACAATACAGCTATCTGAATCGAAGACATCAGCTGTCTGGAATTTCCCTCAACCGAGAATGATAAAACAATTGCAATCATATTTACGATTAACAGGCTATTTTCGTAAATTTATTCCGAACTATGCTCGAATAGCCAAACCATTGACTGATTTATTGCGTAAAAATATCACATTTGAGTTTCGTACAGAACAAATGCAGGCATTTAAAAAAGTAAAAGAAATATTATCGCAAAAACCAGTGTTGCATTTATTTAAACAAGGATCAGCACTAGAATTACACACCGACGTCAGTAGCCATGGTTTCGGAGCACTACTACCACAAAAGGCGGATGATGGAAAATTCCACCCTATATAACGCATGAGTAAAAAGAGAACCCCGCAACAAGAGAAATATTGTAGTTATGGAGATATTGGAGATATTGGCAATAATTGAAGCTCTTAAAAAATTCAGGAACAGCTTACTAGTTAGAAAATTCAAGATAGCAAATGATTGTGAAGCATGTCAGAAAACATTAAACAAAAAAGATTTGGCTCCAAAAGTCGCAAAATGGGCTTTATTCATGGAGGAATTTGATTATGAAATCACACATAGAGCAGAGAATAAAATGAGACATGTAAATGCTTTGAGCAGGAATACTGTTTTAGTAATTACAAGATCACAGAGTGAAATGACAGCTAGAATAGCTATTGCACAGAAGAAAGATGAGCTCATAAAATCAATAAAGTCGAATAAAGTTGTAATCAAAAAATTAAAATAATTAAATAATCAATAAAGTTGAAAAAGGTGAAGAAAGTGAATATCTTATCAAGAATAGTGTGTTGTATAAGTTTGATAACGGAAGAGAGTTATTTGTAGTGCCTGAAGAAGTGCAAAAAGAGATTATTCGTAAAACACACGATAAAGGACATTTTGCTACAGTCAGCTAAACAGACGAATTAGTAAAAAAAGAATTCTTCATCCCTAATCTGAGAAAACAAGTTGAAACGGTAGTAGTAAATAGCATTGAATGTATTCTATTTAACAAGAAACGAGGCAAGGCCGAAGGTTCTCTAACGCCCATACCAAAGGAGAATATACCATTAAGCACTTATCATATTGATCATATTGGACCCCTGCCATCAACAAACAAGAAATATCAGTATATATTCACAGTTGTAGATGCCTTTACTAAGTTTGTATGATTTTATCCGGTGAAATCCACGACAGCTCAGGAAGTCACTGAAAAGTTATTGCAACAAACTGTGTTCGGAAATCTCAGCAAAATAATAACGGATCGGGGACCAGCGTTCAGACCAGACAAGTTTACAGAATACTGCAAAGAACAAGGGATAGGATACGGAAAATTACGGCGAAGATGCCTAGAGTAAATGTACAGATCGAAAGAATTCATAGCATCCTGATTCCTGTCATAGCAAAGCTATGTGGGAATGAGACCACAAAATGGAATAAATATGTGGCAGATGTGCCGAGAATTCGCAATAGTACAGTTACAAGAAGTACAAAATACAGCCCGTTTGAATTGATGATTGGCGTAAAAATGAAAAATGAAAATGACTTAAGGATAAAAAAAATACTAGAGGAAGAAGATATAAACCACATGATCATCGAACGGAAAAATGTAAGAGAAGAAGCAAGGAAAAACATTTTGAAAATACAAGAAGAAAATAGAAAACAATTTAACAAGAAGAGGAGATAGCCTAACAAATATAAATTAAATGATCTCGTGGCAATCCATAGAACGCAGTGCGGCACAGGTCTGAAATTAAAGGAAAAATTCCATGGACCTTATAAAGTTACTAAAGTAAAATCAAATGATCGTTACGATGTAGAGAAAATTAGAGACCATGATGATCCCAACAAGACATTAACTGCTGCAGAATACATGAAGCCCTGGGGTAACACATATGCCTAACGTGAAATTTTTTTGTTTTATATTTACCTATTTTACTTTGAATGTGTATCCAAATTTTTATAAGCAGCAGACGAGGTCGCCAGAAACGTCAGGATGACCGATAATGTGGGACTAAAGGATGAAGTATTCAGCAATAAAAGATAACAAACTCAATGATTTAATGAACGTGAGATCATAAGGGAGACTGGTGTGATGATGTGTGGAAAGAACGAGGTGTTCTATAAAATTTTCAGTGATGGCGAGTTTGGTGGATTTTTAATGCAAAGCTCAGGGAAGTTTGTTTATGCTGAATATTATTCAGTTCTACTGTTACATTTGAAGGGTACGTACATATTTTATGTCTATTAAACCATTTTATATTTTCAAGAATATTAGTTTTGATTAAATCATAAGTTAATCACTTAAATTCCCACATATATATATACACTATATGGCCATAGGTGACCGGTAACTTGCCATTTTAGACATTTTGTTAAATATCTAGAAAATACATGATTAATTAACCTGAAGCTATAACTGTATTAACATAATAATACAGGTTGTGTATTTACGTGAAGATTTTTACACGAAATTTTTACAGGGAACCTTCAAGAAATTGAAAATAAAAACAAAAATCTTTTGGATAACCATGTCAAAACATTAAAACTGTAGATTATGATTAAAATGCTTATTGTAATAAACTATGCTCAATTTTATGCGGATAGCATGTATACGCGTAGAGAAGTCTCTAATGAATTTTCCCAAAGTTTCTCTAATGTATATTTTCAAATATTGTTACTTTACATTTTTACGTGTCACCATCATTAGTAAGTTTATTCAGAGAATATTATTCTGTCAAAAGGCCATAATAAACACCGTTAATTTATATTCATGTTTAGAAAAGCACTTGAATTCCAGGCGGATTTGTTATAATTAGAAACATGCTCATGCTTTCTCACTCATGTAATTCTCAATCAGACAAATTAAAAGCACATGTTTCACAGCCTAGAAAAAAAACAAAATTATATGACTAAAAGCAAATAGGCAGTTTTATTGATATGAATTTATTACAGAATGTTTTTGAAGGTATAAATATGTTAATTTTTAATACAATCGAGGAATTTGGAGAAATATTCAACTGTCACTTGTCAGATTTTAGCATTAATGTATTTATGGCTTTTATTATGAAGTATTTTAAGTAATAATACGCTTCCTTAGTTTATAATCCAAGTATCAGTGGAATAGAAATTGGAATAAATATTTAAGTTCGGGAATTTATTTTATACATTTGCTTTATTTAACTTTTGAAATAAATATTTTCGTATATAGAGATTTAGTCTTTTAAATGAAATTTAAAATTTTATGATTTGAAAACATTTATTTTACATAAAAATGTTTTAAGAATCAAAATAATATATTATTTAAGACATTGAGTTCTGAACTTTTTCTGTCGCATATTTCCATACGGACTGAGAATATTCCGTGCTTTTCATCATTAAAAAAGAATACTTGTAAGATATGTATTTCAACATTTTTTCATATACTTAAAATTTCTTAATTATAAATGAAGTACTTTAATTATAGTAAAAAGTAATATGTAATGCGAAATATGTAATGCGAAGCTGAAAAAATATATTTTATAAATACATATATACTTCTCCATAAGAAAATATTATTTTGACCATGAAAGTTTACATAGTGTTGAATAAAGAACATACAGAAATGTTGTACAAATATCTGAAAATAAGACTTTTTTGTATATAAATATTATTTTGCAAAATTTGCGAAAATGGCAACCCGAATAACACATGGTCTTAGAACCCAAAGTTTTAAAATTTTTAAAGAATATAATTACAATGATTTAAATGAGAAGACTTGCATTATTATATTAAATAAAAAAATTATTTTCATGAAATAAATTTTATTTTGTGAGGTTTAAAATAGTGTATTGACAAAAAGTTTAAAACTATTATTGATTCTGGTAGGCAATTAAAAGTGTTGAACATAAAATAAATACACACGCTAGAAGAAACTTGCTTTGGTCGATTTAGAACAACTACTTTCCGCTTTCGACTGTTGTATTTAGATTTACTTATTTAGAACAATTTTTCCTGAACATACTATATCTGTTTCATTAATATTCCATATTTTTACCTACAGTTAAGCTATCACAGTCGAAAGATTTCTTTTCTCCAACAAATATTTCTAAACGACTTACTCTTGTAAGTCGTTTTGAAAATAGTGTGTGATGATGACAATGTAAATTTAGTGGATTTTTTATCAAGATTTTGAACTTGGGCCTAATGATTTATTCATTTTTCTCGTGCTTTATTTTTGCCTAAATGCTATTTCTGCAGATATTAATTCACTGTTTTCCAGGAAAATATGTTGTAGAAACTACAATCCTGCATTCTATCAACAATTCTCCTCTCATATTTTTAAAGTCTAATACATTATCTAGAATAACTTTTATCACAAATAAAATTAATGCAAAAATAAATCCTTTAACTCCAGTCATTAAAGTCATAATGGCGATCAAATGTTTTCGATTGCAGAGTTGGGAAATGGTTATTACGTGAAACCTTGCATCATTAATAAGTTAATTCAAAGTGCATTACTGTCAGAAAGCCATAACAAACATTGTTAATTCAGATCACTCGCCGAAAAAGAATTTAAATTCAGGACGGCTTTCAAATAGTTAGATACGTGCTGGAAATGCACTTAACAATGTTGTTGTAATAACTCTAATATACTATTAACACGCATTTAAGATTTTTCAAAACCAAATGGAGCGACTAATGAGACAATCGGGAGTAGCTTTATTAACAAAACTGTTTTAAAGAAAGCTTTTCTCAATTATAAACAATATTTATTTTGAATGGTCATCGATAAAAAATTATTTCTCATAAATCAATCGATACAATAAATCAATACAAGCTTTATGTATTATTTAAATTTGTGTGATTTCAAAATATAATTTATATAAAAGACTACACTAACCCATTAATGCCCAAATTATTTTTTTCATTAAAAATGAAATGTTGGGTTTCCTACCACTTTTAAAAGACGAAAAACTTTTATCTTAATTTATTGAGGAATTTGTCTCGCAAAAAATAGTGCTAATTTGTTTTTATATTTACTTGTGTGAAAAGTGCTTTATTGCTTTTTTTATAATCGTTCCTAAAAAGGAACTGAGCACTAATGGGTTAAGACAAAAGCAATTTTGCGTATAAAAAGTTTATTAATTTTTTGAGATTTTAGATATAAGGCTAGTTACCAATAAAAAGTGTATTTTATAATTTAAATTTGTTTTATGCGGATTTTCTCAAAAACGTCTTTTTCTGTTGACCAATGCGTCTTCTATTATTAAAATATAATCCATTAGCTAGAATAAAATTATTGCGAAAATAAATCCTTTAACTTCAGTCATTAAAATCATAATGAAGATCATTCATTTTCGATTTCAGAGCTGGAAAATGGCTATTACTGGAATCCTTGCATCATTAATCAGTTAATTGAAAGTAAGTTACTGTCGGAAGCCATAACAAACATTGTTAATTCAGACCACTCTCTGAAAAAGAATTTAAATTTGGGATAGTGTTCAAATAGGTAGAGATGTGCAGAAATGAACTAAATAATCTTGTCCTAATAAGTCTAATTTAGTATTATCGAATATTTTAGATTTTTTTAAACCAAATAGAATGACTAATGAGACAATCGTATATAGCTTTATTAACACAACTGTTTTAAACAACGATTTTCTCAATTAAAAACTATTTTTATTTTGAGTGCTCTTTGGATAAAAGATTATTTCTCATAAATGAATCGATAAAATTAAAATTTCATATTTTAGTTAATTTAAGTAATTTCACAGTAAAATGTCTATCAATGTTAATTGATACATAAGCAGTTTTATATATAAACGTTACTAACTTTTTGAGATATTAGATTCAATACTAGTTACCAATAAAAAGTGTATTTTTTATTTGATTTTTTTAATACAAATGTTCCCAAAATGTTTTTTTCCGCTGATCAATTCGTCTTCTATTTTAGAATCTAATTCTTTAGCTAGAAAAACTTTTATCACAAAAAATTTGATGTTCAAATATGTCCTTTAACTCCAGTTATTAACGTTTTAATGAAGAACATTATTTTTTGTAGAATTGGGAAATGGATATTACATGAATCATTGAATTATTATTAAGTTTGTAAGGGAGTGTCCTTTGTGATAAAGGCACTCTAGCATTTTAGTGAGATCGTGACGTGAATGTTTTAACATGTGTAGCGAGAAAGCGACATCTATCCTTTATTAAACTTTAACATTTTAGAGCGTGTGTGTCGCCCTCGGTTCTACAGTTAGTTCGCGGATAGGAGTAACATGCAAATTCATAGTGCCGTCTTCAGTTTGCAACATATAAAAGCTTTGAGTCGGTGTGTGTGCAGTGTGGAGAAGGAGGCGAAGGCCAGCAGTGGTGAAAAGGTGGCGAAGGCCAGCAGGGTGGTGAAGCGACAGTAGCCCGCAGAGATAGATAGCTAGTAGCGAAGAGATTAGCCTCCAGTGAATTAGATGATGTTTTAGAGTGAGCTAGCCAGCAGCGTGCGCCGAGTTAGTTTATCACGAGCGGAGCTACCCAAGAAGAGTGCCGATGGTAAGAAATAGTTTAATACGTTGAGTATTTTAAACAATAAAGAGCGTTTGCAGCCACAGGCTGTCTTATAAAGATTAAATGTAGCGTTTAGCCAAAGTCTGAACGAGAAGCTGGTTTAAAGTGCCCACACTGAGTCTAGACCCGAGGTTGTGAGTATAGTTTCGACTTAATCTCTTGGTATTGTGATTAGTTATTGAAATTCTTGAAGTGAAGCTCCACTTTCACCAAGTAATAGCAGTTTAAATAAACTGTTGATTTTATCCTACATTCAGAATTATGTCTTCATTTCATCAACATAACCTCCCACACGGCACAAATGACACCCAGTATGTGTATTCTTCCATTACAAGTTAATTTAAAGTGCGTTACTGACAGGAAGCAGTAAAAATCATTGTCAATTGAGATCCCTTTCCGAGAAAGATTTTAAATTCGTAATAGCTTTCAAACGGTTAGAGATGTGCTGAAATGCATTAATTGATGTTGTACTAAGATTCTAATTTAGTATTAACTCACCTTCAAAGCGAAATGGAGTCACAAATGAGACAAGTAGGTATAGCTTTATTAACGGAAAAGTTTTAAACAACTTTTTTCTTCATTATAAATTATTTTTATTTTGAATGTCCATTTAATAAAAAAATCACATAAATGAATCGATAAAATGGAAGCCTCGTGTTTTGTTTTAAATTTATGTTATTTTAAAATATAATTTACATTAAAGCTAAATAAGAGAAAAAGAGTTTTATATATAAAAGGTTACTAATTTTTCGAGATGTTATATGTAACGCAAGTTATCAATAAAGAGTGTTTTTTATAATTTAAATTTGTTTAACACGGATGTTTTCAAAATGTTTTTTCCACTGACTAATGTCTGTTCTATTTTTTAAATCTAATCCATTAGATAGAATACCCTTTATCACAAATAAGTTTAATGATAAAATAAATCCTTTAACTCCAGTCATTAAAGTTAGAATGAAGATGTTTTTTTCCATTGCAGAGCGGGAAATAGTTATTACGTGAATCCTTACATCATTAGTAAGTCAATTCAAAGTACATAACTGTAAAAGGCCATAACAAAATTGTTAATTCAGATACCTCTCCAAAAAAATAATTTTAATTCAAGACGGTCTTCAAATAGTTAGAGACGTGCTGAAATGCACTGAATAATGTTGTCATAATAACTCTAATTTAAATATTACCGCACATTTTAGATTTTTCAAATACAAATGGAGTGACTAATGGCACGATCAGGTATAGCTTTATTAACGCAATTGTTTTAAACAAAGCTTTTATCTATTATAAACTATTTTTTAAAAGTTCATTGGATAGAAGTTTATTTCTCAAAAAAATTATCGATAAAACGAAAGCTTTATGTATTTTTAAATTTTTGTTATTTCAAACCATATTTTTATTATAACGAAATAAGACAGAAGCCGCTGCATAAAAGGTTTTTAACTTTTCAAATTTTAGATGTAATGCTAGTTACCAATAAAAAGCTCAAGATATTTTCAAAAATGTTTTTTTTTTCGCGAGCAATGCACTTTTTAGGTAGATTTCGTAAGAAATACTACCTATTGCAATCGCACCAGTTTATCTATCTATCTATCTATCTATCTATATATATACATCTCACTTTTTTATGGACACGATAACTTCTATAATTCTTCACCAATCTCCACCAAACTGGTACACAAAATCAAAGGGGATAAAATCTTGGCTAAGTTCGTTAATGGGCAAAATCGGACCAAGAGGGTCGGAATAGGGGGCGTTTTTGTGAAAACCGAAAAAACGCCATAACTTCTTAATTAAAGTAGATATCGAATCGGTTTAAAGTTTATATTACTTCTTAAAAATGGGCCAAAAGTATATGCAGGACAGAATTTTGATAAATTTAGAAGTGGGCTAAAGGGGCGAAAAAAACTGGGATTTTAAGAGAAAAAAATTCAAAACTTCGTCAATTTTCAAGCTATCAAGTCCAACTAATTTTTTTGTAAATGTTCTTAAAATTATCTAAAAATTTTGTATTTACAAGTTTTTGATAGGACCAACTTTTACCGATGAAAACAAATTAAAAACGAAAAGAAAAAGGGCGCTAAAAAAGAGAAAAATCCATAACTCCGTCAATTTTTAAGATATCAAATCTGATTAAATTTACTTTACATCTTCTCAAAAATATCTACAACTTTTATATTGACAAGTTTTTCATAGGACCAATTCGTATAGCAAAAAGAAATTAAACAAAAATAGGAGTTGGAGAAAAAAACCTCAAATCCAAACTGCTTATATTCTGACTCATTTTTAAATTCATTTTTGATTTTAAACGCATCCAAATGGTAGATCATCTTATTTAGAAACTGTATAAAGTGACGCATTGGTCAATTTTCTGTTAAAGACAGAATATATTTCATAAAAGGCTACCAAAAAGGGTATTTTGAACAGAATTTCCGAAAGTCATCGGGACTGAAAATTGAAGAAAGTATTCAAATAAGAAATTGCATTTCTTTCTGACTCGTTTTTAAATCCATTTTTGTTCTCAAACGCATCCACTTTGCAGATCCTCTTATTTAAGAACTCTATAATATGATGCATTGGTCCGTTTTTTGATAAAGACAGAATATATTTTGAAAAAGGCTACCAAAAAGGGTAATTTGAACAGAATTTCCCGAAGTTTCGTGATTTGAAAATTTAAGGAACTTTTCACATAGCAAATTGCGTTTTTTATTACTCGTTTTAAAATCCATTTTCGCTCTCGAACGCATCCAATTTACAGATCCTCTTATTTAGGAACTATATAGTGTGACGCATTGGCCAGTTTTTTGATAAAGATAGAATATATTTTTAAAAATGCTGTCAAAGTGAGTATTTCGCGCAAAATTTTCCGAAGCAATCATGATTAAAGAATTAAGGATGCATTCAAACAACAAATCGGTTACTTTATGACTCATATTTAAATTCAATTTTTTTCTCAAATGCATTCAACCGACAGTTTTTTGTTATTTAGGAGCTGTATAATGTACTGTTTTGGTCGATTTTTTTAATAAATTCAGAATCTATTTCAAAATATGTTGTCAAAACGGGCATTTGAGTGAATTTTTCTTAAGATGATTCTGATAAAACCAGTTTTTGAAGAAAAATGAAATTAAAAATTTTTCATAAACGGCCAAATGAAGTTATTAAACTGGGTTTATCTCTAATCATATATTTTTTTTGTTGAATTGAGCACTCTTCGAAATCTACCTCCGCCTATAAGCCCAGCCGACAGGGATTTTAATTTTTAAACATAATCCATTAGCTAGATTAACTTTTATCAAAAATAAAATTAATGCTAAAATAACTTCTTTAACCCCAGTCATGAAAGTTATAATGAAGATCATTCTTTTTCAATTGCAGATTTGCAAAATGGTTATTACATCAATTCTTGCATTATTAGTAAGTTAATTCAAAGAATATTAATGTCAAAAAGCCATAACAAACATTGTTAATTCAGACCTCTCTCCGAAAAGGAATTTAAATTCCGAAAGGCGTTCAAATAGTTAGAGTCGTGGAAAGATGCATGGAATAATGTTGTTTTTAATAACTCTAATTTACTATTATCGAACATTTTAGATTTTTAAAAACCAAATAGAGTGACTAATGAGGCAATCAGGTATTGATTTATTAACCCAACTGTTTTAAACAATGCTTTTCTCAATCATAAACTATTATTTTTTGAATGTGCATTGGATAAAAATATATTTATCATAAATAAATCGATAAAATGAAAGCCACAAAAAATTATTTAATTTATGGGATTTCAAAGTATAATTTTTGTTAAAGCTAACTGAGACAAAAGTAGTTTTATGTATTAAAAGTTACTAATTGTACGAGATTTTATATGTAATGCTACTTACCAATAAAACGTGCATTTTATAATTTAAATTAGCTTAATACGAATAATCTATAAATGTAATTTTTCCGTGACCAATGCGCTTTCTGTTTTTAAAACATAATCCATTAGCCAGAATAGCTTTTATCAGAAATTAAATTAATACTAAAATAAATCCTTTAAATCCAGTCATTAAATTCATAATGAAGATCATTCTTTTTCGATTGCAGAGTTGGGAAATGGTTATTACGTGAATCCTTACATCATTGCTAAGTTAATTCAAAGTACATTACTGTCAGAAAGCCGTAACAAATATTATAACATTGCATTAGATCATAACATTAGATCTCTCTCCGAAAAAGAATTTAAATTTGGAAAGGCGTACACATAGTTACAGTTGTGATGGAGATGCATTGAACAATGCTGTCCTAATAACTCTAATTTAGTATTATCGCACAATTAAGATTTTTCAAAAAAAAAAAAAAATGGAGTGATTAATGAGACAATCAGGTATAGGTTTATTAACCCAACTGTTTTAAACAATGTTTTTCTAAATTATAAACTATTTAATCTTGAATGTGAATTGGATAAAAATTTATTTATCATAAATGAATCGATAAAATAAAAGCCACATAAATTATTTAATTTATATTATTTTAAAGTATAATTTACAAAAAAGCTAACTGAGAAAAAAGTGGTTTTATGTAGTTAAGGTTACTAATTCTTCAAGATTTTATATGCAATGTTACTTACTAATAAAAAGCGTATTTTGTAATTTAAATTTGTTTAATAAGATATTCTCAAAAAGGATTTTTTCTCTGACCAATGCGTTTTCTATTTTTAAAATCTAATCCAATAGCTAGAATAACTTTTATGACAAGTAAAATTAATGCTGAAATAAATATAACTTTTATAACAAATAAAATTAATGCAAAAATGAATCCTTTAACTCCAGTCATTAAAATTATAATGAAGGTCATACTTTTTCGATTG
Organism: Maratus speculifer; assembly: GCA_964019185.1. Lineage (NCBI taxonomy): Eukaryota > Metazoa > Arthropoda > Arachnida > Araneae > Salticidae > Maratus > Maratus speculifer. Next base: position 210,677,404 of record OZ025289.1, on the reverse strand, counting down.
CAGTGTTGGGAAATGGTTATTACGTGAATCCTTACATCATTAGTAAGTTAATTCAAAGTGCATTACTGTCAGAAAGCTATAACAAAAATTTTTAATTCAGATCCCTTTTCGAAAAAGAAATTAATTTCGGGACGGCGCGGCGTTCAAATAGTTAGAGACGTGCTGGAAATGTACTGAATAATTTGTTATAATAACTCTAGTTTAGTATTATCGCATATTTTAGATTTTTCAAAACTAAATGGAGTGATTAAAGAGACACTAATGTATATTTTTATTAATGTAACTGCTCTAAACAACGCTTTTCTCAATTAAAAACTATTTTTATTTTCATTGTGCATTGGATAAATTTTTATTTAACATAAAGGAATCGATAATATGAAAGCCTCATGTATTACTTAATTTATGTGATTTCAAAATTGAATTTATATTAAGGACTAAATTAAGACAGAAGCGGTTTCATGTATGAAAAGATTACACACTTTTTAAGACTAGGTTAAATGCTAGCTACAAATAAAAAGTGTATTTTATAATTTTAATTTGTTTAATACTGAAATACTCAAAAATGTATTTTTCCCGTACCATCGGAAAATTTGTGTTAAATTTCAGCAGTCATAATTTCATACGTTAAAATAAAAAATTTAGAGTTGTAATTATTTAACAGTCAGAATATAATCAATTTTTTTCGTATAAAAACAATGCATCTTGGATAAAAATGAACTGATTTATGCAACTTAAAATTTATTAATTTCATAGTAGAACTAAGAATAATTAGGTTAATAAATTAAAAGGCAATTTATTAATGAATTAAAAGATTAAAAAATTTTATTGTCTATATAAACTATAATAACTTCATATTCTAAAAAAGTTTGAAATGAATAATCGAATAAAAGAAGTGTAATAGCTTTTCATTTTTTAATAGAAATTTATTTCTGGAGGTTTCAAATATGTGAATATAAAATTTAAATTCAATTCTTCAACTTGTTTCTCGACAATTCTGAACTCTGAGCCAGTGTCAGCCGGTTTAAAGTGGGGTAAAGAAATGGGGATTCTTTAAGAGGTTAGTTTTAAGGGGAGGTTCAGCCTTAGCGCTGAACACAAATGAGCGTGCGTCTGGGGGCGGCAATAGAGTGTATCCAATTACATTATTGGCTAGAAAGCAGTACATCACATTCGAACGATATTCAAACTGCGAAAGCCTGCCAAATTGAAAAATGTATGTAACTAAAAAATCGAAAAGAAATTATGAGATTGCAGACATTTTATTAATAAAATATTCAAAATAAAACTTCCGAAAAATTATTTTTTTATTCTAAAATGAAAAATGAATTAATAAATTAGATTAATAGTTCTAAATGAAAGATTGGCATTTTAATAATGGAACTGAGTTCTTTTTAGGAAAATAAATAGTAAATTACGCCGAATTAAGGAAAAAGGGGAATTTAGATTATAATTAAAATTTAGAATATTATTGAAAAGTAAGTAAAAGTAAATTTTTATAAAAATTTGGAACGAATCGAAACGGGAAAATGGTGATTTTTTTATTATTATTATAAATAATATATATATATATATATATATATATATATATATATATATATATATATATATATATATATATATATATATATATATATATATATATATATATATATATATATATATATATACACATATATATATATATATATATACATAAGTTAGAACATGAAATGGAAAATGTAAATCAAATTTGTTATATCATATATACGTTTATATCAAAAATATAAACGCATGACTGCATTTCTTTCGAGTTTCTTTTTTAATTTATATAGAAAAAACAAGGAATGTTTGACGTATTTTTTTACAAAATGACTTTTATGTTTTTTAAACTGAATATAAAATAAAATTTAATGCATAATTTTTCTCTTATACAGTTAGTTCTGAAAATAAAACTTTGATCTAAGTCTAATATATGAGAAATTTAATACATGATGGATTTTACTCATGAGAAAATAATGAATCAAATCTCCCTGGATATTGGTAGCTTGACCAAATTTATATTATTTTGAAATATTTTTGGAGGGAAATAAAATCAGCTTAATTAAAGATGGTATAACTTTATACAACGTAGTTTCATTATTATTAAAAATATTTGTAAATAGTGATATTTAATTAACCCTGCTTAATCAAAATTTAAGGCATGTGAAAAACATTCCTCTTTAATAACCTAGTTTTTGTGACACTGTATCTAGAAACAGTAGTTGTTAAATAATTTGGTTTTATCAAATTCCTTTCATCATGTTGAAATTTGTTTACGTATCTTCCTAAATGGGTTTGATGAGTATTATATTATTTTGCAGAGACATGAATATTTAACAATTCATAAAACTGTTACTTTCATCTTTCTTATTTTCTTCCGTTCTTTCTATTTACCTACAACTGATATCATTTAAATGAAATAAACATTCCTATCACTTTTCCTCTTTATATTAACTATTTTGTTGTTTATATAGCATTTTTTAATATCATTAAATATTTTTTTTTACATTTTATTTTTATCGGTCTATTTCATTATTGCTTAACAGAGTAAATTTACATTAGAAAGGTAACCACAAACCCTTCATTAAGCATAGTGTATAACTAATATTTCGATAATCACTTAAATTAGCAAGTTTTAATCATGTTCAAACCATGATCATAGTCCTTCACATTTATTGGAAAATAATAACACGAGATTAAATTTAGTCTTAATTATTATATTTTCTTTAGGCTGGAATGAAATCCCAATATTTCTGAATTACTTAAAACCTACTTACTTAAATTTCAATGGCATACATTATCTGTAAAAAAAGATTACAAAATGTCTCTAAGAAATTATAATTTTTAAGCTGAATGCTCGTTTAATTAGTTTTTCCATACCTGTTTTAACTATTTACTTGAAACAAAGCCTTGAAAATTTGCATTGTTTGATGGACAATTATTGGCAAGACTCCGAAAATCTTCTAAATATGAACACTGACGGGTGGATCAAGCCTCTTTCAAGGACAGCCCTCCCTAGTTTCCCTAATATACATATCGACCAATACCTCTTTTTTCGCTCAGTCTACATATTCATATATAATAATTAGCTCAAAATTCTAAATTATACCAATAAAAATCACCTACCTTGATATGAAATGCTCTGAATTTAAATTGACATTTTTTTAAAAATCAAGCATTTAAAACCTAGCTCATTATTAGTATATAACATAAACCAATTCATTCAAAATATTCATCTATCTGAAAATTTTATTCATATTTTATTCTAATAATATTAAGGGATAACTTAAGGTTCTACAAAAAAGTTCAGCTTTGCCAAGCCACAAAATGTCAAAAAAATCTTTTGAGAGTGATTGAAGCAGAATTAATTTAATCAATTTGGTTCACGACTTAATTTGCTTACTTTGTTTTATTCTTATTTGATAATTTGTTATAAAAAAGGTGAAAAATTCCTCAAAACACCCCGCCACACGCCATTAAATTAAGAAACTTCTTGTTCTAGGCTCATGCATGCGTGATCATATGCCTGGTATTTTTCGGTGTTTTAAGGTATTTTAGTTTAATTAAAGCAAAAAATGCATTTTTCTCCCTTTGTGAATTTCACAAGCGCAAATACTTCACATGGGATCATGTCATATTTTTTTCGATGAGTAAAAGATTTTTATTGCTTTACAAGGTAAATTTACATTAGACATGGAAACCATAAACCCTTCATTAAGTATAGTGTATTAATATTTCGAAAATCACTTTATTTAGCAAGATTTGACCATAATCAAACCATGATCATTGTCCCTAACATTAGCTGGGAAATGATAACACGATATTATGTTTAGTTTTAGTTATTATACTATTTTTATAACTGGAATGAAATCGCAATATTTCTGAATTACTTAAAACATACTTACTTAAATTTATACGACATATATTGTCGGACGTTCCTCTCAGCCCGCACAACTTTGAAGAAAATCCGTGGTAGTTATAGCTGCCACCACCGATATTATTAGGTGATATCGGTCACCCACTGTGAGGATTGTGTAAATGAACACTGACGCTGTGAATTAACTGAATTAACAATTTATTTATACTATAAGTACACAAGAAATGCACTATTTACAATTATATACAATTACAACTCGGATATAGGTGATCCGGTTCAACGTTAAATTAAATACAGTAAATTGTTGGCTGTGTACTGTTCAACTAACATCTTCTCCCTCACACTCATTGCACGTTAGATTCACTTTACCGGAGATCAACTTCAAATATCCCAACATATGGATACTCGGCCTATGCTATCCGGCCCAGAGCACTACGCACAAGGACGTCTGTGTCCCTTACTCTCCAGATACGAGCTCAGCCTACACACTCTGCACTAGGACCTCTGTCCTACACTCCTCTAGGTACGAATCCCAGATACGAACTGCTTAAATCTCAGACAAGACTTGACCTTCCCAAATCACTGCCTATCCCCAGTGTCAACCTCCTGTGGAGCTTCTCCATTGGACACATCCCACATTGCTTTCTTGATTCTTGACATGTTCCTTGTTTGATCATCATCCACATACATCACTGACGGATGAACATGCCTCTCAGTAATCTCTTCTTTCTCCCATCACCAGCTGTATATGATTACCTATCAATTCTCTTTTTAACAAAGAAAGAATGTCACCTTGAAAATTCCAGTACACAGCCGGTACAATACATAAAATATTAAGATAGAGAAATAATAGAAATTCCATTTTGTAGCAGATGTTTACTTAGAACCTGACATATATTATCCGAAAAAAGATTACAAAACATCTGTAAGAAATCACACTTTTTAGGCTGAAAACTCTTTTAATTAATTTTTCCACACGTTAGCTATCATATGAAACAACCTAAACACTTAACATTTAAGTAGCTTTGATTGTCAACTATTAGCCAAACTCCAAAACTCTTTTAAATATGAACATTGACGAGCGGACCAAGTCTTTTACATGGACAAGCCTCCCTAGTTTTCCTAATATCCATATCGATCAATACCTCTTTTTTTCTCTCAGTCTACATATACATATGTAATAGTTAGTTTAAAATTACTAAATAAATCCAATAAAAGTCATTTATCTTGATATGAAATGATTCGAATTTTAATTGACTCTATTTTTTAATCAATTATTTCAAACCTAGTTCACAATTATTGTGTAACATAAACCGATTCGCTCAAAATATTCATCTATCTGAAATTTTTATTCATATTTTATTGTAATAATATTAAGAGATAACTTAAATTAAAAAAAAATCACCTTTGCTAAGCCACATAATGTCAAAAATTTTTTTAAAAAGAGTGATTGAAGCAGAAATCATTTAATCAATTTGGTTGACGACTTAATTTGCATATTTACTTTTACTTTTACCTGAAAATTTGTTATAAAAAAAGTGAAAAATTCCGCAAAACATCCCGCCGCTCGCTATTAAATTAAGAAACTTCTTGTTCTAGGGCTCATGCATGCGTGATCATATGCCTGGAATTTTTCGGTGTTTTGAGGTATTTTAGTTTAATTAAAGCAAAAAAAAAGGCACTTTTCTCCCTTTATGAATTTCACAAGCGCAAATAATTGATATGAGATCATGTCATGTTTTTTTTTTTTTTTTTTTTTTTTTTTTTTTTTTTTTTTTTCGCCTAGTAAAGATTTTTAAATTTTTGCTTAACAGAACTTTGGTACATGTAAGGTAATGTTACAAAAAAAATCGCCTATAATAAAGGAATTCTAATAAAAGAGTGAAGCAAAAAAGGATGATTGTAAAATATTTGAATTTTGCCAACGAATATCTATGTTGACATAATGTGCGATCAAATTATGAACAGATGTTTTTAAAGTCATTTTTGAAGATAGATGTAAGATTGTATTTTCAACGCTTTTCTCAATTGTAAACTATTTTTATTTTGAATGTTCATTGGATAAAAGATTAATTCTCATAAATGGATCGATAAAATAAAAACCTCATGTATTATTTAATTCGTGAATGTAATGTTATTTTTCAGTGACATATACATTTAACAATTCTTAAAGATGCTACTTTCATCTTTCTTAGTCTCTTCCGTTCTTTCTATTTACTTACAATTGATACCACATAAAGGAATTAAACGTTCCTATCACTTTTCCTCTTTGTATTTCTTAACTAGCTTGTTGTTTACATAGCAATTTTTCATATCCTTTAATATATTTTTTATGTTATTTTTTATAAGTCTATTCCATTATTGCTTTACAGAGTAAATTTACATTAGAAATGTAACCATAAACCCTTCATTAATTATGGTGTATAAAAAATATTTCAAAAATCACTTAATGTAGCAAGATTTGACCATGGACAAATCATGATCATAGTCCCTCTCATTGTTTGGGAAATAATAGCACGAGATTATCTTTAGTCTTAGTTATTATATTGTTTTTATAGCTGAAATGAAATCTCAAAATTTACTTTTGACGGATCCTTTTACATGATCAACCCTCCCTAGTTTCCCTAATATGCATATCGAACAATACATTTTTCTTTTTCTCAGTCTATATATACATATATAACAATTAGTTGAAAATTATTAAATTACACCAATAAAAGTCATCTACATGGATATGAAATGCTCTGAATTTAAATTGACTTTTTTTATCCATACATTTAAAACCTAGCTCATTATTAGTATATAATATAAAACGATTCACTCAAAATATTAATCGATCTGAAATTTTTATTCATATTTTATTCTAATATTATTAAGTGATAACTTGAGATTTTACAAAAAGTTCACCTTTGCTGAGCTACATAATGTCAAAAAATTCTTTTAAGAGTGACTGAAGCAGAATTAATTTAATCAATTTGGTTCATGACTTAATTTGCATATTTGCTTTTATTCTTACTTGATAATTTGTTAGAAAAAAAGAGAAAAATTCCACAAAACATCCCGCCACTTGCTATTAAATTAAGAAACTACTTCTTCTAGGGCTCATGCATGTGTGATCATATGCCTGGCATTTTTCGGTGTTTTAAGGTATTTTAGTTTAATTAAAGCAAAAAATGCATTTTTTTACCTTTTTGAATTTTACAAGCGCAAATACTTAATATGAGATCATGTCATATTTTTTTCGCCGAGTAAAATATTTTTAAATTTATGCTTGACAGAATTTTAGTACATCTAAGGTAATGTAAAAAAAAAAAAAATCTCGTATAATAAAGGAATTCTAATAAAGTAATAATACAAAAAAGGATGATTCCAAAACATTTGAATTTCGCCAACGATTTTCTCCATTTACATCATGTGAGAATGAATTATTAAAAGATATTTTTGTGGTCATTTTTGAAAATAGATGTAACATTGTATTTTCAGTTAGGTTCAAATGTATGAGAGTGATTTTTTTATTTGTATAATATTTATTACCATTACCATCATTTTAAAAATATTTATTTAGCGTTATGAAAAATAATCTTAAATTTAATTACGTTTTTTTTATTATTTTTTAAGCACTTTTACAGCACAGGGGTCTTAGATAAATAGAGAATCTACACTCTTAAAACGAAAGAGCGGATTTTGCAGCTCAGAAAAGAGTTGTAATTTATTGCATCGTGAATGAGGTTTTTTTTAAACGTTTTACTCATCTTGACTTAAATTACTTATTTAAATTATTCATCTTGATTTAAATTGCATAAAACAACTCGTTCACTCGATTATTTCAACTTAACGAGAAGCTAACTTTCAAATTGTGAGATGAGTGAATTTCGACTCTACTTGAGTTATTTTATGGCTGAGGTTTTAAGAGAGTTCTGCTAAAATAACGCTACCATCGCGAACTATGATTTAAGTTATTAAACAATTTGCTCAGTATATTCAGCAGCAAATACCCTCTCATTTGTCATTTACACTGTAAAAAATATGTAATTCTAGCAGTAAAGTTATAGAAATCTCTATGTTTACTAATATTGTTTATGTACAATATAAAAAAAAAAAATTGTTCTACAAAACTAGTTTTTGAAAAGGTACAGAAATCTGTCACTATAAAAATAATCTAATGAAGTTATAGCAATTATACTAAAAGTATATTAGTAGTCAGGGTTGAAGTTACATAAAAAATATAGGCATGTCAGTTAGCAAAAATATTATAATCTTAAGATTTTTAAATTAACAGTGCAAAGGTGTCATGAACTTTTTCTGGCGTTTGTACATAAAAAGTTCAAGGAATCCCAGTTTGCTAGAAAAATAACTTTATAGATTTGTAACTAAAAACTAATATAAAAAGTAACTTTATAGATTTTTTTTACCGTGTATAACACTCACAAAATAATTTCGTATCGAACAAACTATCATCGATTTTATGTTTTTATTGTATAAAATAATGAAATTTTTTAATAATATTCTAATTTTACTCAAAAGTTTCACTACCTATGGCGATAAGAGTTCTTTTATTCTTATTCATAGTTATAAATGAAAAAATCTAATTTAATATTTCATGTTTACTTATAATCAGATTAAAGAATATTTGAAAATTACAATTTATTAAGTTGATTTAAGTAATATGTATTTTTTTATGAAATTGCTTTAATTAGATTGCTTTTGTTTAAGTAAAAGGTCCGTGTCGCATTGAGTTAAAGTTACTTGTAATAACATCTACTAAAGACTTAAAAAAATAATCATCAATTTACTATTAATTAAGTTTTGTAATTAAAAATATCAAGATAATAAAAAATATTTTGTTTTAATCTTTGATTATTATTTCTATAAAAACTTCGAATTACAGAAAACAGCAAGTGTTTTTTTAAAGCGTGCATCAGAAAAAAAAGAATATGGATTGAAAGTTTCATCTTAGAAGATTGCTTAGAATATTTAATGTAAATTGAGAATCTAATTAAGATGTCATAATTATGATATATTGAAAACTCTTGCATAAACAAAAAAGTATCACGACATTTCAGTTATCCATGTATTTCTTAATATTTCAAAACAAAATCAATTATTTTCAAAGATGAAATTAAATTAACTTTTTCAATTTGAAACGGAGAAATAATTTTGAAGTGCTTATTATTTATTTTTGTTCAATGAAAATTAATAACTGCTTTTTACGAAAAAAAAAAGAGTTTTAGTGCTTTTTTTTTACATTGCATTGAAATCATCTTTTGTTCATTATGTTTTATGTAATGAGAAAAATGATAAAATAAAGTATAAAAATCCAAAAATCCCTACCTTCCTACCAAAACCCGATACATTGTACAAAATCTCAAAGATAAGGGAAAATAAAATTTTTTAAAATCACCGTTACTTTAAAAGTGCGTCTGCACAAATGCACGTTTGGAAGAATGGATCGTTTTATGTGGAACTTTTCGATTTTTTTGTTTGAAGTAGGAGACCGTGGTCGAAGATTGATTTTAATGCAAGTTATGATTTTCCCGATTTTTTTACATTCAAATTTGGAGTCGACTTATATGCGAGTATACATTATAATTTTGAATAATATCTAATTTTACATATAATTTGCAAAAAGAAACGTTTCATGAAAAAACTGTATCAAAACAACCTGATAAAATGTGCTTATATTATAGTCCACTCAAAGTACTTGGAGCAAGCTAACATTAAATCGTAGACGCTTATTCAATCAAATTTCTAGTTTGCATTTATGTATTTTAGGTAAATATTTCTGCATATGATATCAGAGGAAGAAATCAACACACATATTAGCTTTTATTTAATAAAAAAAATAAAAATAATAATAATAATAATAATAATAATAATAATAACAACAACAACAATAATAATAATAATAATAATAATAATAACAATAATAATAATAAATTACCAATACTACTAATAATACTATTACTTCTACTACTACTACTGCTAACAATAATAATAATAATAAAGATTTCGAAATAGTAAAATGTGAATGAAACATTTGAAAACAACACTCCCATCGGCTTAACACAAATGTTTTACAACATATATGCCCCATGTGATTGATTTTATTTTATTCGTAGCTCTCATTGAAAAAAACTTTCCGGCCATGTACTATACCCGGATATTTTTAAGCGAAATCTATTAGATATTTATCATTATTATTTTTGTTTTTCTAAATTCTGGTATGATTAAATATAAAAATATTCACCAATTTTGACCCGAGTTTGTAAGTTTAACGTTGATTTTTATGTGTGTTTTTTTTTTCTTACAAGCGTAGTCTCTTCTGCCAAATTTAATTTCAATTTTAAATTACCAAGTTTCTCTTTGGTAGAAGTTTTGTATTTTTAAAATCTAATCCATAAGCTTGAATAACTTTTATCACAAATAAAATTAATGCGAAAATAAATCCTTTAACTCCAGTCATTAAAGTTATAATGAAGATCATTCTTTTTCGATTGCAGGGTTAAAAAATGGTTATTACGAGAATCCTTGCATCATTGGTAAGTTAATTTAAAGTATATTACAGTCAGAAAGCCATAACAAACATTGTTAATGCATATCTCTCTCTCTGAAAAGTAATTTAAATTCGGAACGGAGTTCAAATAGTTAGAGACGTGCTGAAATGCACTGAATGATGTTGCCCTAATAACACTAATATACTATTATCGCACATTTTAGATTTTTCAAAACCAAATGGAGTGACTAACGAGAGAATCAGGTATAGTTTTAAAAACCTGTTTTAAACAACGACTTTCTCAGCTATAAAGTATTTTTTTTTTATGTTCATTGGATAAAAGTTTATTTCTCTTATATGAATCGATAAAATGATAGCCCCATGTATTATTTAATTTATGTGAATTTAAAATATAATTTATATTAAAGGTTAAAATAAGACAAAAGCAGATTTGTGTGTAAAAAGTTATCAACTTTTCAAGAATTTATATATAATGCTAGTTAACAATAAAAAGTGTAATTTAAAATTTAAATTTGTTTAATACGGATAAACTCAAAAGTGTCTTTTTCTCTGATAAAAGCGTATTTTTTTTAATCTAATCCATTAGCTAGAATAACTTTTATTACAAATGAAATTTATGCTAAAATAATTCCTGTTACTCCAGTCTTAAAGTTATAATGAAGATCATTCTTTTTTTAATTGCAGAGTTGGAAAATGGTTATTATGTGAATTTTTGCAATATTAGTAAGTTAATTCAAAGTACAATACTGTCAGAAAGTCCGAACAAACATTGTTATTTCAGATCCATCTCCGAAAAATAACTTAAATTCGGGACGGCGTTCAGATAGTTAGAGACGTGCAGAAATGTACTGAATAATGTTATCTTAATACTCTAATTTAGTATAATCGCACATTTTGGATTTTTCTAAATAAAATGGAGTGACTAATGAGACAGTCAGGTATAGATTTATTAACGAAACTGTTTTAAACAAAGCTTTTCTCAATTATAAACTATTTTTATTTTGAATGTTCATTGGATAAAAGCTTTCTTCTCATAAATGAATCTATAAAATAAAAGTCTCGTATATTACAAATAATGTTTAAGCTAAATTAAATCCTTTAACTCCAGTAATTAAAGTAATAATGAACATTATTCTTTTTCGATTGCAGAGTTGGGAAATGGTTATTACGTGAATTCTTGCATCATTACTAAGTTAATTCAAAGAACATTAATGTTAAAAAGCCATGACAAACATTGTTAATTTATATTTCTCTCAGAAAAATAATTTAAATTCCGAACGGCGTTCAAATAGTCGTGCTAAGATGCATTGAATAATGTTGTTTTTAATAACTCTAATTTACTATTATCGCACATTTTTCATTTTTAAAAACTAAATGGAATGACTGATGAAACAATCAGGTATAGGTTTATTAACCCAACTGTTTTAAACAATGCTTTTCTCAATTATAAACTATATTATTTTGAATGTGCATTGGATAAATATTTATTTATCATAAATGAATCGATAAAATGAAAGCCACATAAATTATTTAATTTATGGGATTTCAAAGTATAATTTATATTAAAGTTCATTGAGACAAAAGTAGTGTTAAGTATTAAAGGTTACTAACTCCAAAATGATTTTTTCCGCTGACCAATGTGCTTTCTATTTGCGAAATGTAATCCATTAGCTAGAATAACTTTTATCAGAAATAAAATTAATGCTACAATAAATCCTTTAATTTCAGTCTTTAAAATCATAATAAATATTACTGTTTTACGATTGCAGAGTTGGAAAATGGTTATTACGTGAATGCTTACATCATTAGAAAAGTTAATTCAAAATGCATTACTGTCAGAAAGCCATAACAAACATTGTTATTTCAAAAATCAATGCGAGAACGAATTTTAATTCGGAACGGCGTTCAAATAATTAGATACGTGCTGAGATGGACTAGATAATGCTGTCCTAATAACTCTAATTTAGTATTATCTCACATTTTAGATTTATCAAAACCAAATGAGGTAACTAATGAGAAAATCTGGTATAGCATTATTAACCCAACTTTTTTAAACAATGCTTTTCTCAATTATAAATTATTTTATTTTAAATGTGCATTGAATAAAAATTTATTCATCATAAATGAATCGTTAAACTGAAAGCCACATAAGGTATTCAATTTATGGGATTTTGAAAGTATAATTTATGTTAAAGCTTTCTGAGACAAAAGTAGTTTTCTGTATTAAAGGATACCAACTCTTCTAGATTTTATATGTAATGTTACTTACCAATAAAAAGCGTATTTTATAGTTTAAATTTGTTTAATATGATATTCTAAAAAATGTTTTTTGCGCTGATCCATGCGCTTTCTACTTTTAAAACATAATCCATTAGCTAGAATAACTTTTATCACAAATACAATTAATGCGAAAATAAATCCTTTAATTCCAGTCATTAAAATTCAAAATGAAGATCACTCTTTTTCGTTCGCAGAGTTGAAAAATGGTTATTACGAGAATCCTTGCATCATTAGTAAGTTAATTTAAAGAATATTACAGTCAGAAAGCCATAACAAATTTTGTTAATGCAGATATCTCTCCGAAAAAGAATTTAAATTTAAACGTGCGATGAAATGCACTGAAAATATTTGCCCTAATAATTCTAATGTACTATTATGACACATATTAGATTTTTCAGAACCAAATGGAGTGACTAATGAGAAAATCAGAATTAATGCAACTGTTTTAAACATCGCTTTTTACAATTATACAATATATTTATTTTGAATGTTCAATGGATAAAACTTTATTTTTCATTAATGAATGTATAAAATTAAAGTCTCATATATTAAATAATTTCTGTGATTTAAAATTATAATTTCCATTAAGTTAAATAAGACAAAAGCAGTTTTATGTTTAAAAGGTTGCAAAAAATTTAGAGATTTTAGATGAAATGCTAGTTATACAAAAAAGTTTATATTTTATAATTTTTTAATACGGATGTTTTCAAAAATGTTTTTTCCGATGTCCTATCCGAGTTCTATTTTTTCGATCTAATCCATTAAATAGAATAACTTTTATCACAAATGAAAATAAGGCGAAAATAAATCTTTTAACTCCAGTCATTAAAATCATAATAAAGATAATTCTTTTTCGACTGCAGAGTTTGGAAATGGTTATTACGTGATCCTAGCATCATTAGTAAGTTAATTCAAAAAACTTTACTGTCAGAAAGCCATAACAAACATTGTTAAATCAGATCTCTCTCCGAAAAAGAATTTAAGTTCGAAGAAAAGTTCAAATAGTTAGGGACGTGCTGAAATGCATTGATTAATGTTGTTCTAATAATTCTAATTTAGTATTAACGCACATTTCGTATATTTCAAAACCAACCGGAGTGACTAATGAAACAATCAGGTACAGATTTATGAATAAAACTGTTTTAAATAAAGCTTTTCTCAATTATAAAATATTTTTATTTTGAATGTTCATTGGATAAAAATTTATTTCTCATAAATGAATTGATCAAATGAAAGTCTCATATATTATTTAATTTCTGTGATATCAAAATATAACTTAAAGTAAAGTTAAATGTAAAAGACAAAAGCAGTTTTATAATTAAGAGGTTAGAAAATTTTCGAGACTTTCATGTAATCCTAGTTAACAGTAATAAGTGTATTTTACAATTTAAATTTGTTTAATACGGATATTCTCAAAAATATCATTTTTCTTGTGTTCTATTTTTAAAATCTAATCCATTATTTACAATAACGTTTATCACAAATAAAATTAATGCTAAAATAAATCCTTTAATTTCAATCATTAAAGTTACAATGAAGATCATTCTTTTTCGATTGCAGAGTTGGGAAACGGTTATTACGCGAATCCTTGCATGATTAGTGAGTTAATAAAAAGCACATTACTGTCAGAAAGCGACAACAAACATTGCTAATTCAGATCCCTCTCCGAAAAAGAATTTAAATTGGGGACGGCGTTCAAACAGTTAGAAATGTGCTGAAATACACTGAAGAATGTTTCCCTAATAACTCTAATTTAGTATTAACGCACATTTTAGGTTTTTCAAAACCGAATGGAGAGACTAATGGCACAATCAGGTTATTAACGCAGTTAGCTTTATTAACGCAGCTGTTTTAAACAACGCTTTTCTCAACTGTAAACTATTTTTATTTTGAATGTTCTTTAGATAAATGTTTATTTATCATAAATGAATAAATAAATTAAAATATTCACGTATTATTTAATTTACGTAGTTTCAAAATGTTTTATGTTAAATCTAAATAAGACAAAAGCAATATGCGTAAAAAATTTACTTTTTTTAAGATTTTAGATGTAATTTTAGTTAGCAAATAAAAATGTATTTTATAATTTGAATTTGTTTAATATGAACGTTCTCAAAAAGGTTTTCTTCAACTCATCTATGAGTGTCTTATTTTAAAAATCTAATTCATTAGTTAAAATAACTTTTATCACAAATGAAATTAATGCGAAAATAAATCCTTTAACTCCAGACATTAAAGCAATAATGAAGATCATTATTTTTCGATTGCAGAGTTGGGAAATGATTATTAAGTGAAACCTTGCAATATTAATAAGTTAATTCAAAGTGCATTACTGTCAGAAAGCCATAACAAACATTCTTAATTCAGATCACTCACCAAAAAAGAATTTAAATTCAGGACGGCTTTCAAATAGTTAGATACGTTCTGGGAAATGTACTTAATAATGTTGTTCTGATAACTCTAATATACTATTATCACACATTTTAAATTTTTCGAAACCAAATGGAGTGACTAATGAGACCATCGGGTGTAGATTTATTAACGGAACTGTTTTAAACAACGCATTTCTCAATTATAAACTATTTTTATTTTGAATGTTCATTGGATAAAAAATTATTTCTCATAAAGGAATCGATCAAATGAAGGTCTCATATATTGTTTAATTTCTGTGATATCAAAATATAATTTATAGCAAAGCTAAATACATAAGACAAAAGCAATTTTATATATAAAAGATTACAAACTTTTCGAGATTTTTGGTGTAATGGTAGTTAACGATAATAAGTGTTTTTTATAATTTAATTTTTTTTTATACTGGTGTTCTCAAAAATGTTTTTTCTGCTGACCAATGCGTGTTCTATTTTTAATTACGGATATTCTCAAAAAAAAAAAATTATTTCCTCGTGTTCTATTTTTAAAATCTAATGCATTATTTAGAAAAGCTTTTTATGAGAAATAAAATTAATGCTAAAAAATCCTTTAACTCCAGTCATTAAAGTTATAATGAAGATAATTCTTTTTCGATTGCAGAGTTGGGAAATAGTTATTGTATGAATTTTTGCATCATTGGTAAATTAATTCAAAATACATTACTGTCAGCAAGTCATAACAAACATTGTTATTTTAGATTCCTTTCCAAAAGAGAATTTATATTCGGAACGGCGTTCTAATAGTTAGAAACGTGCTGAAATGCACCGAATAATGTTATATTAATAACTCTAATTTAGTATCATCGCACATTTTGAATTTTTCTAAAACTAATGGTGTGACTAATGAGACCATCGGGTGTAGATTTATTAACGGAACTGTTTTAAACAACGCATTTCTCAATTATAAACTATTTTTATTTTGAATGTTCATTGGATAAAAAATTATTTCTCATAAAGGAATCGATCAAATGAAGGTCTCATATATTGTTTAATTTCTGTGATATCAAAATATAATTTATAGCAAAGCTAAATACATAAGACAAAAGCAATTTTATATATAAAAGATTACAAACTTTTCGAGATTATTGGTGTAATGGTAGTTAACGATAATAAGTGTTTTTTATAATTTAATTTTTTTTTATACTGGTGTTCTCAAAAATGTTTTTTCTGCTGACCAATGCGTGTTCTATTTTTAATTACGGATATTCTCAAAAAAAAAAAATTATTTCCTCGTGTTCTATTTTTAAAGTCTAATGCATTATTTAGAAAAGCTTTTTATGAGAAATAAAATTAATGCTAAAAAATCCTTTAACTCCAGTCATTAAAGTTATAATGAAGATAATTCTTTTTCGATTGCAGAGTTGGAAAATAGTTATTGTATGAATTTTTGCATCATTGGTAAATTAATTCAAAATACATTACTGTCAGCAAGTCATAACAAACATTGTTATTTTAGATTCCTCTCCAAAAGAGAATTTATATTCGGAACGGCGTTCTAATAGTTAGAAACGTGCTGAAATGCACCGAATAATGTTATATTAATAACTCTAATTTAGTATCATCGCACATTTTGAATTTTTCTAAAACTAATGGTGTGACTAATGAGACAATCAGGTACAGATTTATTAACGAAATCGTTTTAAATAACGCTTTTCTCAATTATAAACTATTTTTTATCTTGAATGTTCATTGGATAAAGCTTACTCCCTATAAATAGATCGATAAAATAAAAGCTTCACGTATTATGTAATTCGTGAATGTTATGTTGTTTTGCAGTGGCATGAACACTTAAAAACTTCTACTTTCATCTTTTTTAGTCTCTTCCGTTCTTTCTGTTTACCTATAATAGATACCATTTAAATGAAATAAACATTCTTATCAATTTTTCTCTTTGTATTTCATTAACTATCTTGTTGTTTATAAAGCAATTCTTCATACCTTTTAATATTTTTTACATTTTCTTTTTTATCAGTCTATTCCATTATTGATTTACAGAGTATATTTATATTAGAAAGTAACAATAAACCCTTCTTTTTTATAGTGCATAAATAACATTTCAAAAATCACTTAATTTAGCAAGTTTTGACGAAGGTCAAATTTTGAGCATAGTCCCTCACATTGTTTGGGAAATAATAGCTTGAGTCTTATTATACTGTCTTTATGGCTGGAATGGAATCTCAACACTTCTGAATTACTTAACCTTTCGCCGGGAGTGAAAATTTTCTTCATATGTGCAGTCGTTGTAAATTGTACAACAGGAGGAAAATATTCAATTATTCGTGTCAATTTAACTTACAAATATCATATAAGTTTCATGTCCTCACAATTTACGAAAGTATTCCGCAATACACTTAGATTTATTTTGTTATAACTTATTAAAGGAGGCGTGAATTTTGTTTTAAAGAAAAAATAAAGCGAATGTTGTACATTTTACAACGACGCGGTCTTCAGAAGGTTAAAAACTATTTACTTAAATTTATACGATATATATTATCCGAAAAAATATTACAAAATATTTCTAAGAAATTACACTTTTTAAGCTGGAACTCTTTCAATTAATTTTTCCACACGTTAACTATCTATATGAAAGAAAGCCTTGAACACTTAATTAGCTTTGATTGTCAACTATTTGCAAAACTCAAAACTCTTTTAAATATGATCACTGACGAGTGGACCAAGTCTTTTACATGGTCAACCCTCCCTAGTTTCCTTAATATCCATATCGATCAATACCTCTTTTTTTAAGCTATTGCATAGCTTTTATCGCGGGCTTTGAGCGCGGCGACCGAATCCAAAAATTCCGTAACGAGAAATATCCTAACACATCGGTAACGAAAAAACCTAACACTCGGCTACCGTCGTTTCACTTCGGCAGACTTCGGCATGATATCCTTCGGCAGACTTCGACAGACATTGACGCGGTATTTTTCAGATATTTAGAGGATATCAAGTCTCAAACTTATATATCTTATTTCAGTTACTATAAATCTATAGTTTCAATAATAAAAATTCCTGATAGAATGTGTATAGAAAAAAATCGTCTTAAGATAAAACAAGGTAGGATAATGTAGCTTTTGGTGAGTGGAGACCCGCCCAATGGTAAGGATCGAAAAATTTAAATGCTTATAACTCGCTATCTAATTTTCGTAGCGCGGCCAAATTTTGTTTGGTAATTTATTATGAGACAGTGTTAATTTTTGGTGACAGGAGACCCCCACAGTGAGGGTCGAAAAAGTTAAAACGCTTATAACTCGCTATCTAATTTTCGTAGCGCGGCCAAATTTTGTTTGGTAATTTATTATGAGACAGTGTTAATTTTTGGTGAAAGGAGACCCCCCCCCACGGTGAGGGTCGAAAAATTTAAAATGCTTATAACTCGCGATCTAATTTTCGTATCGCGGCGAAATTTTGTTTGGTAATTTATTATGAGACATTGTTAATTTTTGGTGAAAGGAGACTCCCCCCCCATGGTGAGGGTCGAAAATTTTAAAATGCTTATAACTCGCGATCTAATTTTCGTAGCGCGGCCAAATTTTGTTTGGTAATTAACTATGAGAGAGTGTTAATTTTTGATGAAAGGAGACCCCCCCCCCACAGTGAGGGTCGAAAAATTTAAAATGTTTATAACTCGCGATCAATTTTCGTAGCGCGGCCAAATTTTGTTTGGTAATTTATTATGAGACAGTGTTACTTTTGGTGACAGGAGACCCCCACGATGAGGGTCGAAAAAGTTAAAATGCTTATAACTCGCGGTCTAATTTTCGTATCGCGGCCAAAATCTGTTTGGTAATTTCTTATGAGACAGTGTTAATTTTTGGTGAAAGGAGACCCCCCCCCCCCGATGCTGAGGTTCGAAAATTTTAAAATGCTTATAAATCGCGATCTAATTTTCGTAACACGGCCAAATTTTGTTTGGTAATTATTATCAGACAGTGTTACTTTTGGTGACAGGAGATCCCCCATGGTGAGGGTCGAAAAATTTAAAATGCTTATAACTCGCGATCTAATTTTCGTAGTGCGGCCAAATTTTGTTTGGTAATTATTATCAGACAGTGTTACTTTTGGCGACAGGAGACCCCCACTGTGAGGGTCGAAAAATTTAAAATGCTTATAACTCGCGATCTAATTTTCGTAGCGCGGCCAAATTTTGTTTGGTAATTTATTATGAGACAGTTTTACTTTTGGTAACAGGAGATCCCCATGGTGAGGGTCGACAAATTTAAAATGTTTATAACTCGCGATCTAATTTTCGTAGTGCGGCCAAATTTTGTTTGGTAATTTATTATGAGACAGTGTTACTTTTGGTGACAGGAGACCCCCCACGGTGAGGGTCGAAAAATTTAAAATGCTTATAACTCGCGATCTAATTTTCGCAGCGCGGCCAAATTTTGTTTGGTAATTTATTTTGAGAGTGTTCATTTTTGGTGACAGAAGACCTCCCCCCCATGGTGAGGGTCGAAAAATTTAAAATGCCTATAACTCGCGATCTAATTTTCGTAGTGCGGCCAAATTTTGTTTGGTAATTTATTCTGAGACAGTGTTAATTTTTGGTGACAGGAGACCCCCACGGTGAGGTTCGGAAAATTTAAAATGCTTATAACTCGCGATCTAATTTTCGTAGTGCGGCCAAATTTTGTTTGTAATTTATTAAGGTATTGCATAGCTTTTACCGCGGGTTTTGAGCGCGGCGAAAGAATCTAGAAATTCTGTAACGAGAAAAAAAAAACCTAACACTCCGGCTAACATCGCTTCAGTTTGGCAGACTTCGGCACGGTATCCCTCCGTAGACTTCGGCAGATATTGACGCGGTATTTTCAGATATTTTGAGAATATGAAGTCTTAAACTTATGTTTTTTTTTTTTTTTTTTTTTTTTTTTTTTTTTTTTTTTTTTTTTTTTTTCAGCTACCATAAACGTATAGTTTCAATGATAAAAATTCCTGATTAACCTACATGTATTGTAAGATAATAAAAATATTTTAAACGATATTAACTTCTCATTTGTTCAATACAAGAAAAAAAATTGTTATCGGTCATCACGCTCAAAATGTTTAACTTGATTTAATATCAAAGACAAAAAAACTGCATAAATAATAAAAAAAAAAAATAATTATAATTGCATAAGTTGATAAAAAATGCTATGCAATAGCTTTACCGCGACAGTCCCCGAGTGCCACACGTATTTTTTTTTCTCTCAGTCTACTTATACATATATAATAATTAATTTAAAATTACTAAATTACACCAATAAAAGTCATTTACTTTGATATGAAAAGCTCTGAATTTAAATTGACTCTATTTTTTAATCAATTATTTCAAAGCTAGTTCACCATTAGTGTGTAACATAAACCGATTCGCTCAAAATATTCATCTATCTGAAATTTTTATTCAAATTTATCGAATAATATTAAGGGATAACTTATTAAGGGATATGCATGGAACAAAGCCTTAAATATTTAAGTAGCTTTGATTGTCAACTATTAGCATAACTCCGAAAATCTTTTAAATATGAACGTTGACGGGTAGACTAAGCCTTTTACATGGTCAATCCTACCTAAATTTCCCTTATTTCCATATCTATCAATACACCTTTCTTTTTTTCAGTCTACATATACATACATAATAATTAGTTGAAAATTACTAAAATATCCCAGTAAAAGTCATCTACCTTGATATGAAATACTCATATCAAGACATATACATCATAGGAGAAATTTAAACTGCCTTTTTTTAATCAAACCTTTAAAACCTAGCTCACCATTAGTATATAACACAAACCGATTAGTTCAAAATATTCATCCACGTGAAATTTTTATTCATAATTAATCTAATAATTCTGAGGGATAACTTAAGATTTTACATAAAAGTTCACCTTTGCCAAGCCACACAATGTCAAAAAATTCCTTTAAGAGAGATTGAAGCAGAATTAATTTAATCAATTTGGTTGACGACTTAATTTGCATACTTGTTTTTATTCTTACTTGATAATTTGTTATAAAAAAGTGAAAAATTCCGCAAACATCCCGCCTCGCTATTAAATTAAGAAACTTCTTATTCTGGGACTCATGCATGCGTGATTATATGCCTGGCAATTTTCAGTGTTTTAAGGTACTTTAGTTTAATTAAAGCAAAAAAATGTACTTTTCTTCCTTTTTGAATTTTATAAGCGCAAATTCTTAATATGAGATCATGTCTTTTTTTTTTTTTTTTTTTTTTTTTTGCCGAGTAAAAGTTTTTTAAATTTTTGCTTGACAGAACGTTGGTACATGTAAGGTAATGTTACGAAAAAAAATTGGGTATAATAAAGGAATTCTAATAGAGGAATGAAACAAAAAATGAGTCCAAAATATTTCAATTTTGCCAACGAATTTCTTTATTCACATTATGTGAGATTGAATTATTAAAAGATATTTTAGTGGTCATTTTTGAAAATAGATGTTAGACTGTATTTTCAATTAGGTTAAAATGTATGAGAGAGATTTTTTTTTTTATTCACTATAATTTTTATTACTATTATCACTATTTTAAAAAAAGTATTTACATAGCGTTATGAAAAATACTCTTAAATTTAACTACGCCTTTTTGTTAATTTTAAGCACTTTTACAGCATAGGGGTCTTGGAAAAATAGAGAAGCTACGATCTTAAATGGTGAACAGAAAAGACTTGTAATTTATTGGATCTTAAATGAGTTTTTTATAAAGGCTTTACTGATCTTGATTTAAATTTCTTACAAGGAGAGGACACAAGGCTTGTGTGACAGAATTCAACGACCCTTTGTGTATCGATAGAGTATCGTCAATAGATAAACATATCACAGGGATAAAGTGCAATATTAAGGAGGGCCGTAAACAACGGGCCCCAAAGTCGTCCATTATTGACTCTTTAGTTTATAATCGGATAATTTACATTTCACTGTGAATGGCCAGTTAGCCCAATTGGCAGCACGCCGGACCTTTTAATTTTCTCTCTCCGGAGGTCCGCGAGATCAATACTAAGCCTGGATACTTTTTTTTCCAGACACAATAATGATTATTGTTTCGGAACCACTATTCAAAAATATATATCCAATTAAGATCCAATAAATAAAATCCGAGAAATATAAACAGGGGTATACTTCTTCGCATATTCACACATTCTTATTTATTTACTGAAAGAGAGAATTTTATTACAAAGTTATTGATACAGTAAAAAGTAAAAAAATGTAAAAAAAAAAATCTTATGCGGTATATACGTATTTCTTTCGCATTCAACATTTTTGTATTTTATCTTCTGAAATTCGTTCATTATTTGCAAATTTAGAAACTTTTTCACTAGACATATTTTTACTAAATATTTTTTTTCATTTTAATTATAACACTACAATAAATAACAACGTCTAATCACCGCATAACTTTAAAATCAAAATGCCATATTCATTCGCTCTGCAGCAGATGGTTGCTAAAGATTCAACAAAAAAGAATAAACATACTGAACCCAGCCTGTTTATTTTCTATAGTGTGCTTGTATTGCTTAAAAACCACCTGTAAATCTACGTAATAAAATGTTCTGGAAAAGATTTTTAACCGAAACAGTTATTCGAATTCCACGCATGAGATCCTATAAAAAATATTATATTTTCGAAATGGAAAAAAGCAAAATAATATAAAACATTTTATATTGATAAGTGTTAGATAAAAAATAATAATAATATATTTTAATTTTATGTAGCTTATTTTAATTTACTTTGCTGAGAAGAACAGAGATCTATTCATCGAAAAATATATAAGTAAATGTGAATAAAATTTCTTTCGACTGAATAATTCAGTTTTATTTTTTACTTTTTTTCAGTAAATTTTATAAAACTGCAATCTCTCTGCAAAACAAAAATAAGGATATATATATATATGTGTGTGTGTGGGTGCAGAAGCGTCTTTTTATTTATATTTGTCTTACATTTAAACAATTGGACATATTTTTGAATAGTAGTTCCAAAATATTAATCATTATTATGCCTGGTAAAAAAAAACGAAAAGAACCCAGACTTAGAATCGAACTCGCGGACCTCCGAAGAAAGAAAATTAAAAGGTCTGGCGCGCTGCCAACTGGGCTATCTGGCCGCTAGCAAAGGAGTGTAAATTATCCGATTATAAACTAAAGAGTTAATAATGGGTGACTTTGGGGCCCATTTTTTACGCCCCCCCCCCTGAACATTGCACTTTATCCTTGTGATATGTTTATCTATTGAGGATACTCTATCGATGCACAAATGGTCGCTGAATTCTGTCACACAAGCCTCGTGTCCTCTCTTTGTTAGTTAAATTACTCATCTTGACTCAAATTGCACTAAAACAGCTCGTTAACTCGAGTTGTTTCAACTCTTATCGAGAAGCTAACTTTCTAAAAGGAGGAAATGAGTGAATTCAGGCTCAACTTGAGTTATTTTATGGTTTTAAGAGAATATCTGCTAAAATAACGTTATCATCGTGATTTTTTCTGTCATTAGTACATAAAAAAAACTCTAGGAATGCCAATTTCCTAGAAAATTAACTTAAAAGATTTGTAACTAAAAACTAATATAAAAAGTAATTTTATAGATTTTTTTACTGTGTATAAGACTTACAAAATAATTTTGTTATCGGATAAACTACTATCAATTTTATGCTTTTATTGTATAAAATAACGAATTTTTTTAATAATATTCCATTATTGTTCAAAAGTTTTTTCATAACTTATGGAGATTAGACTTTTTTATTTCTTATTCATAGTTATTAATGAAAAAATCAAATTTAATATTTCATGTTTACTTATAATCAAATTAAAGAATATTTGAAAATTAGAATTTATTAAGTTGAATTAAGTAATATGTATTTTTTTATGAAATTGCTTTAATTAGATTGCTTTTGTTTAAGTAATAGGTTCGTGTCGCATTGAATTAAAGTTAATTGTAATAACAACTACAAAAGACTTTAAAAAAATTAATCATCAATTTCCTACTAATTGAATTTTATAATAAAAAAGTAGCAAGATAATAAAAAGTATTTTGTATTAATCTTTGATTATTGTTCCTATAAAAGCTTCGAATTACAGAAAACAGCAAGTGTTTTCTAAAGCGAGAGTAGGAAAAAAATGAGAAAAAAAAATTCATCTTAGAAGATTTAATGTCAATTGAGAATCTAATTAAGTTGTCATAATTATGATAAATTGAAAACTCTCGCATAAAAAAAAGAAAAATATTACTAGTCACAACACTTAACTTATCCATGTATTTCTTAATATTTCAAAACAAAATCAATAAATTTGTCACGATAAAATATATCGGAAAAAAATCATCGGTAAGATGAAATTAAATTAGATATTTCAGCATGAAACGGAAAAATGTTTTTGAAGCGTTAATTATTTATCTTTGTTCAATGAAAATTAATAACTGCTTTGCAATATATATGTATATATGTACATTGTACTTTTTTACATTGGATTCAAATCACCTTTTGTTCATTATGTTTTGTGTAATGAGAAAAAATGTAATTAATACAGGCTTTTTGAAAAGAACAGATTGTATTAAAATGTACTAAAAAAGAGATAAGTGATTGATAAAGGTTTTGTTAAAGCCTTATTTATTCCATTAATAGGTATTTCTATCGTATTTAGAAATGTGTATTCCTCTTTTTGGAGAGTTTTCAAAATCCAGAAATCCATACTTTCCTGCAAAAAACCTGTATAATGTACAAAATATCAAGGACTTTAACCTAATTGGGCGATAATCATGCTCACTGGCTATCGCCCAGTAAGCTTAAACGGCAAAGCTTTGGTCCTGTAGGCCAACGATCTGCGTTCTAGTCCCAGTATGGGCTTTTTTTCTTTCAATTCAAAACATTCAATTCGCATGATACAGGGTATCCAGCAAATAACACCCTGATTTTAAAATTAAATTTTTCAAAAACAAAGATCGATAGAATTGTGCGGTAAACGGTTTGTTTATTAGTTGAGCTGTAAAAATCTTACACAGAAGTTTCGAACGGTGAATATTTTGAGAAGATAGTGTTCTGATTGCAAAGAATACTTGGCTTGACATTTTTCTTGCATTAGATTGCTTGCAGAAAACGAGTTTTTCAGCACACAGTGCCATATTTTAATGATTTTTCGAACTAAATTTCTTGGAATTTTGAAATTTCAATAATTTAATCCAAAAAAATCATTAAAATAGGGCACTGTAAGGCAAAATTCTCGTTCACTACATGCATTCTAAAACAAGAAAAATGTCAAATCAAGTATTCTTTGCAATCAGAACTCTATCTTCTCAAAATATTCACCGTTCGAAACTTGTGTGTAAGATATTTACAGCTCACCTAATAAACAAACCGTTTACCACATAATTCTATCGATCTTTGTTTTTGAGAAATTTAATGTTGAAATCAGGGTGTTATTTGCTGGACACATTGTAACTTTACCAATCAGATTGATTGTATTAAAATAATTGTTTATATCTACGTATCCATCGTTTAAATGGAGTTCTTTTACCTGTGGCTTATTCTGTTGAGCTGTCTAAATGACAGATCAGATGTTGTTACCAATAAGTTTACCTGAGCGAAAAAAACTTGCTGGATATCGCCCAGTTAGATTAACGGTAAAACATTGACACTGTAAGCCAACGATCTGGGTTTGATTCCCAGCCTGGGTATTTTTTTTCGCTCATTTGGAAATATTCATATCGCATGATATTTTTACCAACCAGTTTGTGTTAAAAATAATTGTTTACAACATTTACTATTATTTCTGAGGTAGAAATCAGGAAAAAGTCATAATGCATAACTTCTTAATTGCTCGATTAATTATAAGCTAAAAACATATATAAGTTAATAAACCAGGACATATAAAACCATACATATATTCTGAATCATTTATGGAAATCAATTAACACAAATTGTTTGGCCATTAAAAACAGAGATTGAAAAGAGAAAAACTTACAAAGTACTATGTCACCATCGTGCTTAAAAAACACTTCACATATGTGTATCATTGTTACGAACAATTAAAGAGATTGTAAACAGTTAAGTGATGGATAGTGGAAGTGAAAAATATTATTATAATTAAAAATAACTATTATTAAGAATATTACTAATAAAATAATGTTTAAAACATCATATTTTATGTAAAATTAACGGAAGTATAAGTACATATATTATATTATATTCCATACATATAACTACTATACATATTATAACAATAAGGACGGTTGCAGTCACATAAAAAATTATCCTCACGCAGTTAGGAAAAAGAAACTTTTTAATTAACAGTGCAAAGGTATATTTGTTACATGAACTTTTTCTGCCGTTGGCACACAAAAAATTAGCAATCCCAGTTTCCTAGAAAATTAACTTTATAGATTTTTAATTAAAACTAATATAAAAAGTAATTTTATAGATTTTTTTACCGTGTATAAGACTCACGAAATAATTTTGTTATCGGACAAACTATTATCGATTTTAAGTTTTTACTGTATTCAATAATACATTTTTTTCATAACATTTTATTATTGTTCAAAAATTTTTCACAACCTATGGCGATTAAAGTTCTTTTATTCTTATTCATAGTTATTAATGAAAAAAAATCAAATTTAATTTTTCATGTTTACCTTTAATCAGATTAAACAATATTTGAAAGTAAGAATTTAAGTTAATTTAAGTAATAAGGTGGTATGGGGTAATAACGCCAGGCGGGGTAATAACGCCAAGTGCTAATATTTTGCATAGTTATGAAATAATCTGGTAAATGACACCCATGTGCTCTGCGCAGAAGGGTTTTGAGTCATATAAATCGCAAAAAACAGCTTCAAGTTAATTCGTTTCATTTTTAGGTCTTATTGTTTTTACAAGCAACTAAAATTAACGCTTGATCTAAAATTTGCGAGATACGTTTTGTGCTGTGAAGACTATTTTTTTATCCGGAAATACTTTGTTAATTACATAAATTTCTAGAACATTTCGAGGACTTTCAAAATGTTGTTGAAGATTTTGGATATCTTCTCGAGATAATTTGTAATTTAAAATGTACAGTGCAATAACTATAACGGGGTAATAACGCCAATCCTTGGCATAAATACCCCGGTTGATTCCCTACAGTGGCCGGGCTACATCCTAAATACTGATTCAAATAAACACAGTTAAAACTGTGCAATGTTTCTAATAATTCTATTTAAGCGGTCCTTTTTAAGCAAAAAGAAGCTCACGGTCTGATATTTTTTTGCCTCATCCCCCCCCCCACACTACACCTTTATTTTTCTTCACTTTCACAAAAAAAATGAATATTTTAAATAGCTTAGAATGCAATTTGTCAATTTCTAAGTTTGTAGAGTTTGTATTTTTAGAATTGGGCAATCTACATGCAATTATTCCATCTTATTTCATAGTTTTTTTTGCATGGCGTTATTACCCATATAGGTGGGTAATAACGCCAAATAGCATTGGTCAAGAAATCACGCCATTACATTTTCTGAATACATAACTGTTAAATTATTTTTTTTTATATAGATAGTTAATGAGTTGCTGTATCAAATCATATATTTGTTTGAAAAATACAAACTAAAACTGAGCCGTGAAAATTGGTAGAACCTTAACGTGGCGTTATTACCCCAGGGTACCTTATGTATTTTTTATGAAAAAGCTTTAATTAGATTGCTTTTGTTTAAGTAATAGGTTCATGTCGCATTGAATGAAAGTTAATTGTAATAACAACTATAAAAGACTTACAAAAATTAATTACCAATTTCTTACTAATTGAATTTTATAATAAAAATTAGCAAGATAATAAAACAGAATTTCGTTTTAATCTTTGATTATTATTTCTATAAAAGCTTCGAATTACAGAAAACAACAAGTGTTTTCTATAGCGTGCACCTTGAAAAAAATATTGATTGATAGTTTCATTTTAGAAGATTCTTTAGAGGATTTAGTGTAAATTGAGAATCTAATTAAGTTGTCATAATTATGATAAATTGAAAACTCTTGCATAAACAACAACAAAAAGAAAGAAATATTACTAATCACAACACTTCACTTATACATATATTTCTTAAAATTTCAAAACAAAATCAATTAATTCCTCAAGACAAAACGCATCGAAAAAAAATAATAACTAAGCTGAATTTAAATTAGATTTTTCAACATGAAACGGAGAAATATTCTTGAAGCGCTATTTATTTATCTTTGTTCAATCAAAATTAATAACTGCTTTTTGCAAAAAATAAAATAAATAAATAAATAAATAAATAAAATGAAATAAAATAAAATAAAATAAATAATAATAATAATAATAATATTTTTACATTGCATTGAAATGACCTTTTCTTCATTATATTTTATGTCATGAGAAAAAAATGTAATTAATACGGACTTTTTGAAAAGAATAGATTGTTCTGAAATGTATTGAAAAAAGAGATGAATGAGTGATAATGTTTGTGTTAAAGTTTTACTTATTTCATTAATAGATATTTCTATAGTACTCAGAAATGCGTACGCCACTTTTGGAGAGTATTAAAAATCCTGAAATCCATACATCCCTAAAAAAATCCCAGTAAATTTTACAAAAATCTCAAAAATATGTGAAAACAAAATTTAAAAATATCACTTTTCTTAAAATTACGTATGTTAAAATGCACGTTTGGAAGAATGGATTGTTTTATGTGGGAGTTTTCGGTTAGGAGAATTTTTTCGAAGTAGGAGACTGGGGTTAAAGATTGATTTATATGCTACTGTCAAATTTGGAGTCGACTTACATGCGAGTATATACTATAATTTTGCATAATATTTAATTTTACACATAATTTGCAAAAAGAAATGTTTTATGAAAAAATCTGCATCTAAACAACCTGATAAAATATGCATGTTACAGTCTACTCAAATAACCTGGAGCAAGCTAACATAAATCTTAGACGCTTATTCAATCAAATTTCTAGTTCGCATTTATGTATTTTTTTATAATTATTTCTGCATATAATATCTGAGATAAACATTATCATTTCGCAGTATTATATTTTCCCAGTAATATTTGTTCTTACAGATTTCGGAATTTCATAACATTTTCCGATAAATAAATAAATAAAATACCGAAATCGAAAAAGAAAGAAAACAACACTGATCTTAGCTTTTATATAATAATAATAATAAGTAAATTAATAAATTAATTACTACTACTACTATTACTTATAATAATAATAATAATGATTTCGAAATAATAAAATGTAAATGAGACATTTGAGAAGAACACTCCCATCGGTTTAACACTAAAGTTTTGGAACATACATGCTCTTTCGGACTAATTTTATTTTATTTGTTGTTCGCCTTGAAATAAACGTCCCAACTTTATACTATACCCGGATATTTTAAGTGAAATCTATAAGCTATTTATCAGTATTATTTTTATTTTTCTAAATTCTGGTATGATTAAATATAAAAATATTTATGAATCCTGACCCGAGATTATAAGTTTAACGTTAATTTAGATGTGTGATTTTTTTTCTTACAAGCGTAGTCTCATCTGACAAATTTAATTTCAATTTTAAGTTTTCAAGTAGCTCTATCGTCTATTATTAAATTCTAATCCATTAGCTTGAATAATTTTTTATCACAAATAAAATTGATGCGAAAATAAATCCTTTAACTCCGGTCATTAAAATCATAATGACGATTATTCTTTTTTCGATTGCAGAGTTGGGAAATGGTTAATACGTGAAACCTTGCACTTTGTAACCTAATTTAAAGTATATTACTGTAAGAAAGCAATAGCAAACATTGTTAATTCAGATATTTCTCTGAAAAAGAATTTAAATTCGGAACAATGTTCAAATAGTTAGAGACGTGGTTTTAAATGCATTGAATAATGTTATCCTAATAACTCTAATTTAGTATTATCACACATTTAAAATTTTTCAAAACCAAATGGAGTGACTAATGAGAAAATCAGATATAGCTTTATTATCACAACAATTTCAAAAACGCTTTTCTCAATTATAAACTATTCTTATTTTGAATGTTCATTGGATAAAATTTATTTTCTCATAAATAAATCAATTAAATGAAGTCTCATATATTATTCAATTTCTGTGATATCAAAATATAATTTTTAGCAAAGCTAAATATATAAGACATAACAGTTTTATGTATAAAAGGCTACCAACTTTTTGAGATTTTAGATGTAATGCTAGTTAACAACAATAAATGTATATTATAAATTAAACTTTCTTAATGCGGATATTCTCAATTTTTTTCCCTCGTGTTCTATTTTTAAAATCTAATCCATTATTTAGAATAACATTTATCACAAATAAAATTAATGTTAAAATAAATCATTTAACTCCAGTCATAAAAGTTATAATGAAGATAATTCTTTTTCGAATACAGAGTTGGAAACTGGTTATTACATTAATCCTTGCGTCATTAGTAAGTTAATTCAAGTACATTACTGTCAGAAAGTCATAAGAAACATTGTTATTTTAGATTCCTCTCCGAAAAAGAATTTAAATTCGGAATTGCGTTCAAATAATTTGAGACGTGCTGAAATGCACTGAAAAGTGTTATCTTAATAAATCTAATTTAGTATCATTGCACATTTTGGATGTTTCTAAACTAAATTGAGTGACTATATGAGACTATCAGGTATAGCTTTATTAACGAAACTGTTTTAAACAACGCTTTTCTCAACTGTTAACTATTTTTATTTTGAATGTTCATTGGGTAAAAGATTATTTCTTATAAATGGATCGATAAAATGAAAGCCTCATGCATAATTTAATTTGTGAATGTTATTTTTCAGTGACATGAGCACTTAACAATTCTTAAAGCTGCTACATTCATCTTTCTTAGTATTTCTATTCCGTTCTTTCTTTTTCACTGCAATAGATACAATTTAAATGAAATAAACGTTCCTATCTATATTCCTCTTTGTGTTTCATTAACTATTTTGTTATTTATATAGCAATTTCTCATATATTTTTTATCCATTAATGTGATTTTACATTTTTCTTTTTATCAGTCTATTCCATTATTGCTTTACAAGGTAAATTTACATTAGACATGGTAACCATAACCCTTCATTAAGTATTGTGTATAACTAATATTTCGAAAATCACTTCATTTAGCAAGATTTGATAATGGGCAAACCTTGATCATTGTCTCTCACATTGACTGGGAAATGGTAACACGATATTATATTTAGTTTTAGATATTATACAGTTTTTATGGCTGGAATGAAATCTCAATATTTCTGAATCACTTAAAACATACTTACTCAAATTCCTATGACATATATTATCTGAAAAACTATTATAAAATGTCTCTAAGAAATTACACTTTTTAAGCTGAAAAGTCTTTTAATTAATTTTTCCACACGTTAACTATCTATATAAAACAAAGCCTTGAATACTTAAGTAGCTTTGATTGCCAACTATTGGCAAAACTTTAAAACTCTTTTAAATATGAACACTGACGAGCGGACAAAGTCTTTTACATGGTCAACCCTCCCTTGTTTCTCTAATATCCATATTGATCAATACCTCTTTTTTTTCTCTCAGTCTACATATACATATATAATAATTTATTTAAAATTACTAAATTAATCCAATAAAAGTCATTTATCTTGATATGAAATGATCTGAATTTAAATTGACTCTATTTTTTAATCAATTATTTCAAACCTAGTTCATAGTTAGTGTGTAACATAAACCGATCCGCTCAAAATATTGATCTATCTGAATTTTTTATTCATATTTTATTCTAATAATATTAAGCGATAACTTAAGATTTTGCAAAAAAATTCACCTTTGGTAAGCCACATAATGTCAAAAAATTTTTTAAGAGTTATTGATGCAGAATTAATTTAATCAATTTGGTTGACGACTTAATTTGCAAATTTGCTTTTATTTTTACTTGATAATTTGTTATAAAAAAAGTGAAAAATTCCGCAAAACATCCCGCCTCGCTATTAAATTAAGAAATTTCTTGTTCTAGGGCTCATGCATGCGTGATCATATGCCTGGTATTTTTCGGTGTTTAAAGGTATTTTAGTTTAATTAAAGAAAAAAAATTCACTTTTTTCTCTTTATGAATTTTTCAAACGCAAATTCTTAATATGAGATCATGTCACTTTTTTGTCGCCGAATAAAAGATTTTTAAATTTTTGCTTAACAGAACGTTAGTACATCTAAGGTAATGTTACGAAAAAAAAATGCGTATAATAAAGGAATTCTAATAGAGGAATGAAACAAAAAAGGTGGATTCCAAAATATTTTAATTATGCCAACGATTTTCTTTATTGACATCATGTGAGATTGAATAATTAAAAGATATTTTTGTGGTCATTTTTGAAAATAGATGTAAGATTGTATTTTCAATTAGGTTCAAACATATGAAAGTGATTTTTTTATTCACTGTAATATTTAATAGTATTATCATCATTAGAAAAAGTATTAATATAGCGTTAAGAAAAATAATCTTAAATACGTCTTTTTACTATTTTTTAAACTTTTTTAGAGCACAGGGGACTTGGAGAAATAGAGAAGCTACATCCTTAAAACGAAAAAGTGGATTTGGCTTCTCAGAAAAGAGTTGTAATTTATTGGATCATAAATGAGTTGTTTTTTAACCTTAGGCAGCATTGTTTTTTGCTCACCTTGATTTAAATTGCTTATTTAAATTACTCATCTTGATATAAATTGCATAAAAATAAATCCTTTACTCTAGTTGTTTCAACTCTTTATGAGAAGCTGACTTTCAAATCGTGAGATGAGTGGATTTCGGCTGATGTTGAGTTATTTTATGGCTGAGGTTTTGAGAAAGTACCTGCTAAAATAACGCTGCCATCTCGAAATATGATTTAAATGATTACAACATTTGCTCAATATATTAAGCAGCAAGTACCCCCCTCATTCGACATTTACACCGTAAACAAAATATGTAGTTCTAAGAGTAAAGCTATGGAAATCTGTATGTTTACTAATATTGTTTATGTACACTGTAAAAAAAATGTTTATCTACAAAACTTGTTTTTGAAAAGGTACAGAAATCTGTCGCTACATAAATAATCTAATAAAATTACAGAAATTGTACTAAAAGTTTATCAGTGATCCAGGTTGCAGTTACATAAAACTTATAGGCATTGCAGTGAGCAAAAATAAACTTTATAATCTTACAGATTTTTTAATTAACGGTGCAAAGATGTATTTGTTACATGAACTTTTCCGTCCGTTGGCACAAAAAAAAAAAAAGAAAAAAAAAACTCTAGGAATTCCAGTTTCCTAGAAAATTAACTTTATAGATTTTTAATTAAAAACTAATAATAAAAGTAACTTTATTATATTAGTTTAAGAGAGTTTAAGAGAGTACCTGTAAAATAACGCTATTATCGCGAACTATGATTTAAGTGATTACAACATTTACTCTGTATATTAAGGCTACAGTGGACTCTCAAAACTAATTTTTTTAATTTTCAATGAATTTTTTAAAAAATTTCTGAAAATAATCATACTATGTATATCGCTTATTTCACAATTTGTTTTAAAAATATATTCAATAGTTTTTGAAATACAGATTTTCTTTTTTAAATTAACAAAAAATGGCAGTATTTAAAAATGCTCCATGCAAAATTTTTTATGCCCATTTTTTCCGATTTTTTGTTTAAAATGCTCTCTATGTATGTTGTAACAAATGTTATTAAACATTTTTAGCATAATACTTGTAAAACATTAAAAAAAATGGTTTTAATTTAATTCTTTTCTATTTTCCGTTAAAAAATCATTAAAAATTTCATATAACTAAAATTTAAAAAATTTACATGCATCTAAAAAAATTTATTTCTAGTAACATCTGTTAACACATACATACAGAGCATTTTAAACAAAAAATCAGAAAAATTGGGCATAAAGAATTTCGCATGGAACATTTTGAAATCATGAAAACGACGAAAATATTCAGTCTGAGAAAAACAGATTTTAGTGATTACAGTGGTTATAATTGCTTAATATTTTTCTACTGGCACAATTTCAGCTATTAAGGGATAGAATATCATTTCTAGCTTATATGTAAATGTTTTCTGTTTTAAGCGTAAATTCACATAAAATATTTGGCTTCGACAGTAATTCATGCAAAGGACGTGAAATATCTGAATTAAAAAAAAAATCAAATTTGAATAGAAATATTCATGGTAAAAATACTTCTTACTGTACAATTTTTTTTAAATATATTAAATATTTTTAACATTTTAAATATATTAATATTTTTTAATTTACGCTAAAAAGATTGGGGACAAAAAGCAACTCCTCTAAATACATTGTAAACAAACGCTTAAAGAAACAGTTAAAAGTTACAGTTAAAGTATTGTTTTGCGAAATCACTAAATTAATAATTTCAATGCAAAATAATAACATTTTGTATGGTAAAACGAAAAACTAGGCTAAATTTGACGGATGTGAATCGGCAAAAAAAGTAAACAAAGGTACGTGACAAAATCAGCTGATTGGACAAAAAATGCTTCTAACTCCAGTAAAAATAGTCGAAATTGAAAAATTCTTTTTGTGTTCAGTAGTAGGGAGTTCATATAATGTTATTATGCTAAAAATGAAAATAAAAAAAATTGATGATTTTTTACGATTTCGAAAGTCCACTGTAGCCTTATGCAGCCAGTACGTCATTCGTCATTTACACTGTAAAAAAAAAAAAAATGTAATTCTAAGAGTAAAGCTATGGAAATGGTATGTTTATGGTATGGTATGTTTATGGTATGTTTATGGTATGGCATGTTTATGGTATGTTTATGGTATGGTTATGGTATGGTATGGTATGTTTATTAATACTGTTTATGTACACTGTAAAAAAAAAGTTTATCTACAAAAGTAGTTTTTGAAAAGGTACAGAAATCTGTCGCTATAAAAATAATCTAACAAAATTACAGAAATGGTACTAAAAGTTTATCAGTGATCCAGATTCAGTTACATAAAACTTATAGGCATTGCAGTTAGCCAAAATAAACTTTATAATCTTACAGATATTTAATTAACAGTGCAAAGATGTATTTGTTACATGAACTTTTCCGGTCGTTGGCACAAAAAAAAAAAAAAAAAAAAAAAAAAAAATAACTCTAGGAATTCCAGTTTCCTAGAAAATTAACTTTATAGATTTTTAATTAAAAACTAGTATAAAAAGTAACTTTATAGAATTTTTACTGTGTATACGACTCACAAAATAATTTTGTTATCGGACAAACTATTATCGATTTTAAGCTTTTACTGTTTAAAATAATGAAACTTTTTAATATTCTATTATTCTTCAAAGTTCTTCACGTCCTATGGCGCTTAGAGTTGCTTCATTTTTATTCATAGTAATTAATGAAAAAAATCAATTTTAATATTTCATGTTTACTGATAATCAGATAAAAGAATATTTGAAAATTAGAATTTATTAAGTTAACAAACATGTTTTTTTTATGAAACAGATTTAATTAGATTGCTTTTGTTTAAGTGATAAGTTCGTATCGCATTGAATTAAAGTTAATTGTAATAACATCTACAAAAGACTTAAAAAAATTAATCATCAATTTCCTACTAATTGAATTTTGTAAAAAATGTAGCAAGATAATAAAAATATTTTTGTTTTAATCTTTGATTTTTATTTACATAAAAGCTTCGAATTACAGGAAACAGCAAGTGTTTTCGAAAGCTTGCATAAAAAAAATAATATTGATTGAAAGTTTCATCTTAGAAGATTTATTGTAAATTGAGAATCTGATTAAGTTGTCATAATTATGATAAACTGCAAAATCTTGCATAAAAAAGAAATAAGTATTAGTAATCACAACACTTCACTTATCCATATAGTTCTTATATTTCAAAACAAAATCAATTAATTTCTCTTGATAAAACATATCGGAAAAAAACATCAGTAAGATGAAATTAAATTGGATTTTTCAACATGAAACGGAAAAATGTTTTTTAAGTGCTAATTATTTATCTATCTTCATTGAAAATTAATAACTGCTTTTTACTAAAAAAAGTTTTATTATTTTTTTACATTGCATTGAAATCCCCTTTTGTTCATTATGTTTTATGTATTGAGAAAAAATGTAATTAATACGAGCTTTTTGAAAAGAACAGATTGTTCTGAAATGTATTGAAAAAAGAGATGAATGAGTGATATTATTTGTGTTAAAGTTTTACTTATTTCATTAATAAATATTTCTATCGTTTTCAGAAATGTTTACGCAACTTTTGGAGAGTATTCAAAATCCAGAATTCCACACATTCCTATAAAAATCCGGTACATTGTACAAAATCTCAAAAATATGTGAAAATAAAGTTTAAAAAAATCCTCTTTACTTAAAATTACGTCTGTACAAATGCACGTTTGGAAGAATAAATAATTTCATGTATGAGTTTTCGTTTTTTTTTTTTTTATCTTTTTTCTTTTTGTTTGAAATAGAAGATTGGGGGTTGGAGATTGATTTTTATGCAAGATATGATTTTCACGATTTATTTACACTGAAATTTGGGGCCACTTACATGCAAGTATGTACTATATATATGTGTGCGTATATAATAATAAGGGTTTTCGTCTTAATTTTAAGTTATTTCCAAATTCTTATAATATTTATTTTTTCCTTTTTTATTGGATTTTATTCCAAAGAAAATTAAACCGTCAAAACAGTTCTTTCCTTAAAATCTTATTACTTAATATTATTCTTTTATTTGTTTCACAATATCTCTTCTTATTTACGTTTTAAAAATTCATTCGATTACCCAGAGTCTCTTTCAAGCGATTCTTCTGAGTTAAATCTTCCGAGGGATTAATAGAACTATTTCTATGCTTTCGCGGGGTAAGATTTCGCATTCATTCAAGTCATTTTTCTCAATAATTAATTGACAATTTAGATCTTAGCCATAAAATATTGTTTTCTAGCGCCGGTTCTGATATAAGCTTGTTACAATGGTTTCGGAGCGGTTTATTTTAAGATTTTCTGGTGTTTATAAAACCTCTGTCAGCTGGTGTAAAATTTTTATTTGTGACGTTCTATGGTGATAATAACATCTTTTACACGATATCGGTTGCATCTTGCGCCTATATGAAGTTTCAACCAACGTAAGTGAAATTGTTTTACTGTGATGTGGTATATCAATAAATGTGCTTCAAAATATTTCATTATTTCTGTCTAAATAAAGTGTGGAACATGACAAAGAATATTATTTGTTGTTTTACGACCTTGTGCCACACGACTGCTAAATCTCTGAGTGTCTTTGCTAAGTGGTGTGATTTAAAGCAAAATTTTACATTTTATCGACTGTAATATAATTACCTTCTGATCTTGCATATATATTTCTTAGAATCTCGTTACTGCATAGTTCTTGAGAGTTTATGTAGAGTTTTTTTTATTTTTTTTTAATTTTTGAAAAACGGGCTAGCGTTGAAAAAGAGGCGACTTGCTGAAAGTGAGGGAAAGGTATTGCGCATGGCCAATCTGGGTGTGTATGAACTGTTTTCATCAGACACTTTACTTTTCTGGAACCGAAAACTTACCAAGATGTGAGCTCACACTATAAGAAAAAAATCGCAAGTAATTTTTATCGCGTTGTCAGAGAATTCAACAAATAAAAATAGAAAATTTTGGTTGGGTAAGAAAGGACAACGATATCAAAACACAAACTCCGTCTTTTCGTAGAGATATCTCACGGTATCATATGTCAGCCTCCTGTCCCCTAATAGTCCAGTCATTTAAGCTTAAATTAGGTAAGAATCTCGGAATTCGAGATACCCAGCTGTAAGTCTATAAATACTTGTATATTGACACCATAAAAGTCGTCTCAAAACCTACATACGGTAGGGTGTACGCAACTATAAAATTCCAAGGTCAAAGGTCACAAAAATCGGTTTCATGCGCTTTTTTTGTAAATATCTCATTTCCTATAGGTTTTTTGCTATTTGTATTTATTATCAATATTGTAGAATACAAAATTCTCTACAAATTTTGTTTGAAAACATTTTTCATACGTCGAACCGTTTTCGAGATAGAGGGCGGAGAGCGCGCGGTCACAGCATCACTTCAGGTCAAACGATGCCTCTGGTCGAAAACGC
Source organism: Maratus speculifer (assembly GCA_964019185.1). Taxonomy (NCBI): domain Eukaryota; kingdom Metazoa; phylum Arthropoda; class Arachnida; order Araneae; family Salticidae; genus Maratus; species Maratus speculifer. The sequence goes on along the minus strand of OZ025289.1, from coordinate 210,639,200 downwards.
GCCATATATAGTTGATGAACTATCGATAAATCAATGATTATAAATATTTATCAAATTTTATTAACTATTATATTATATTTTATCTTTTTCTTTATGCATTGTATAGTATAGTTACGACCAACAAAAGACAGTGCTGACGTAAATATACTATTTGATTGGTTTAAACCCCATGATCCTTTTCCAAATACTACGCAGTTAATATCGATAGCTTCTGGAATTGTTGGAAATGAGAAAATTAACTGCCACAGAGCTTACGAAATTGGATTAGAGTCTATGAAGAAGATCACCGGCTTATCATTTAATGAAATAAAGTTGAAACCTTCCGAAAAAGTAATGCCGCTTTCCTGTGTTAACAAATCTGTAAAAATAAATGATTGTAAAGTTGCAGTAGATCCATTATTACTCTTCCAAAGAATTACTGTCAGCAAACAATTTGAAAGTAATCTTGAGGAATATCTTCAATATGAATTGAGTCCGTATCCAACAGCTCTATTTGATAAGATGGCATGAGAAAAACAACAAAATCGTAATTGTATGACAACATGAGCCCAATTGATTTTTTCTCAATGAAAATACTGTGACGTTCATTATTGATGGCGGATTTCTTCTTCATCATGTTGTATGGAGCAGAGAAGATACTTTATCTATTATTTTTGATAAATACATTAATTATTTAAAAAGGCATTACAGTTCCAAAATAATTGTTGTATTTGACGGATATTCAGACTACAGTAAGAACGCAAAAGCTATGGAGCAGCAGAGAAGAACTGCTGCACTTTCAAAAACGTATAAAGTCTGTTTAGATGAAACAATGGTTGCACCAGTTAGTTACTCAAGAAAAATTCTTATCAAATCGAAATAACAAAAATATGCTCATTAATACCTTAACTGAAAAATTACAAGCTGCAAATATTACTACTAAACAAACCAGAGATGATGCGGATGTTCTTATTGTTAAAACTGCAATTGAAGAATCAAAGTCTGAAAAAACTGCAGTTATAATAGGACAAGATATTGATTTACTTGTCATTTTAATTGGGCGTACACTGTCTTACGAACAAGAAATTTTCTTTAAAAAAGTTGGGAAAGGAAATGTAAAAACGGAGATATACTCGACTAAAAGTTTTGATAATTATCCTCATTCCAAAACACATATTTTATTTCTGCATGCATTAAGTGGCAGTGACAGAACTTCTGCGTTTTTTAAAAAGGGAAAAAAATCATTTTTTAAAGTTTTTGAGAAATTGACGAATTTGGATGAACTAGCTGCAGCATTTGAGGAAGAAAATAGTTCGGCCCAGAGATTATTAAAGAGTGGAACTCAAATCTTATTGGCAGTCTATAATGCTCCGAAATCTGTAAAAAGTCTCGATCATCTTCGTTATATGCATTACGTCAAGTCTACAAAACTTAATAAACCTGTGCAGCTTTCAATTCTTGCACCAACAAGTACAGCTTCTCAGCTTTTTCAAATGTGTTTATTATCAAGTTCAAAATTGGTTAGGGCATGATTTGGAACCCCAGGTATGGGGTTGGGCAATGCAAAACGATTTTCTGGAGCCTATCATGACAATTTTACCACCTGCTCCAGAAGATTTGCTAAATACAATTTTCTGCAACTGCAAGAGTGGTTGTGGTTCGCGATGCGAATGCAGAAAAGTGGGCTTGCAATGCTCTTTAGCTTGTGGCCAATGTAATGGGCAAGCTTGTCTCAATGCAGAACCATATCAGAGCGACATTAACGAAGATGAAACCTTTGACCCCGAAATCATGGAACAACTTGAGACAAATGTAGTTGAAGACGATAATGAAGACCAGTTTGAAATTTACCAGCAGCCAAAAGACGACGATGAAGAGGAAGAAGATGATTAAAAACATAAATTATAGTTTTTGTACCCTTTATTCCATTTTTTTTACTTTTAATAAAAATAAATGTATTGAATAGTATTTTTTAATAAAACGATTAATTCATATTTTTTTTATCATGTAAGAAGTTATTAATATTATATTAATTAGGTTAACATTCAAATATAATTCCTATATTTTCATTAACGATTCTGCAATTACATGGGCAGGTAAGTGTTTTTAAATAAATTAATACTGAATAAAAAGTGGATAGATTAGGAAAAAAATGATATGCCGCGTTTTCGACCGGAGGCACCGTTTGACCTGAAGTGATGCTGTGACCGCGCGCTCTCCGCCCTCTATCTCGAAAACGGTTCGACGTATGAAAAATGTTTTCAAACAAAATTTGTAGAGAATTTTGTATTCTACAATATTGAAAATAAATACAAATAGCAAAAAACCTATAGGAAATGAGATATTTACAAAAAAAGCGCAAAAAGCCGATTTTTGTGACCTTTGACCTTGGAATTTAATAGTTGCGTACACCCTACCATATGAAGGTTTTGAGACAACTTTTAGGGTGTCAATATACAAGTATTTACAGACTTACAGCTTGGTATCTTGAATTCCGAGGTGAACTTACTATAATGACTGGACTATAAATTGATTGCATATTGTATGCAGAGTCACTAATTATATATTTGTTTACTACTGTTAAACTGCTCTCCATTAAATGTATGTAGACGCTACCACTGTACGTTTTTTTCTCTTATTTAAAATTAGACTAATAAACGTTGAATGAAGCATTAAAATAAGAAACATTTTTTCTTAACTTTAATTTTTCGTCCGTTTCTTACATCACAAAGCTTGCCCATTAACTTTCTAGCTTAATTATTGCATTTTGTATAAAGAAATAAGAGAAATCATAATCGAAGCTTTTAAAAAATGATATGTTTGTTTCATAAGTGCTGTTTATTTTTCTTCTATACTGCAGAAAATATAGTGAGAAAATGTTATTGTCTTTTGAGCTGTAAATATTGTTTAATAAAAGAAATATATAACTTTTGTTTGTTTGTTTATTTTAAGTAAAACTTTATCTTATATTTCACGATAATAAAGCTAGTCAAAAAATTTTAACATTTTTCTTTATCTAGGTGATATATGGGCGCATTTAACTAATGAATTTAGTGATGTTATCAGATTTTATAGATCACTTTATATTTATTAGATGCAGGTAGATTTACGTAAAAATAAAAAGTTAAATATTTTACAAAAATGGAATTATCTGGTATTTCACGATGATTACACTAGTTAATAAAATTTAACATTTTGCTGGATCTAGCTAGTAAATGGCCGAATTTAATTAACTTGTGTGTGATAAATTGAATGATGTAATCAGATTCCCCGAATCACTTTACCTTTATTTAATATAGACACAGTCGTGTACAAATAAAAAGTGAAATATTTTACACACAATGAAATACATTTTTACTTATGTAACAATAAAATGTAATTATATAACTATATAGTTATACATGTACTACTATCTTATTGTATCTTGACATAATACTACAAATTTTTGAAAGAAATCAGAAAATATATAGTTGCGTGCATAGATGTACAGGAATTTATATACAATATAATATATACAGGGTGTCCCTAAACAAATGGTATATATGCTAGGGGGTGATAGAACACATCACGACGAGTAATAGTAAATCGGAAACCAAGGGTCCCAAACGTTTTCCAAAGGAGATAGCCGCCATTAAAGTTTGGGGTCCAAAATTTCAAATACACATAAAAAATGGAAAAAATGGCCGATTGATTTGCGGTTTTCACTAAAATTATTCTTTATGTTGTTATTTTCTTGAAACTAAATTATAAAGATAAATTTCGAAAAATGCCGATAGAGGGCGCTTTAGACTTTAAGGTAATGAAAAACTATTTTTTTGCCGTGATGTTTTGCATCTCATTAAAAGGTTTCGTATGCTTAGACTTAAACTTAAATTTTGAGCTCAAAATCTGAATAGTTGGAAGCGGTTAACCTTTACGCAGGGGCTCGCTCAGTGTCTACCTGAGAATACATGTAAGCCTGGACAGATGCTGTCACAGCCCCTCCGTAAAGGTTAAGTAGCACAAACTTAACTGTGTTCAGGGGGTTTAAATTTCAAATGATTATAAAAAACGGAAAAATTGGTCGATTGATTTGCGGTTTTCACTAAAACTATTCTTTATGTCGGTATTTTATCGAAAATGAATTATAAAGAAAAATTAAAAAAATATCGATAGAGGGCGCTTTAAACTTTGGAGTAACGAACAACTACTTTTTACGTTATTTTTTGCATCTGACTAAATGTTTCCGTAAACTTAGACTTAAACTTAAATTTTGAGCTCAAAATCTAAATAGTTGGGAGTAGTTAAGTAGCACAAACTGAACTATGTTCAGAGGGTTCAAATTTCAAATGACAATAAAAAACGGAAAAATTGGTCGATTCGTTTTCGGTTTAAAATAAAAATATTCTTTAAGTCAGTATCTTCTTGATGAAGAATTTGAAAGATAAATTTCAAAAAATTCCGTTAGAGGGCGCCTCAAACTTCAGAGTAACCAACAACAAATTTTAACCGTTATTTTTTTATCTAATTAAATGCTTTCCAAAACTTGTTAAATGTTTTCAAAATCTTAGATTTAAACTTAAATTTTGAAATCAAATCCTGAATCGTTGGGAGGGGTGTGTTCAGGAGTTGAAATTTACCCCCCCCCCCCCTCGAACACAGTTCACTTTTGCGCTACTTAAACACTCGCAATGACTCATAATTTGATCTCAAAATTTAAATCTAATCATTTGAAAGCACTTAATGAGATTTAAAAAAATAACGGTTAATAATAGTTGTACGCTACACCAATGTCTAAGGCGCCCTCTATCGGCATTTTATGAAATTTATCTTTAAAATTTATTTTTAAGAAAACACTGATTTAAAGAGCAGTTTTAGAAAAAAATCGCAAACGAATCAACTAATTTTTCCGTTTTTGTATAGTTTTCCGTTTCGTTTGAAATTTAAACTCTCTGAACACAGTTCAGTTTGCGCTACTTAACCACTCCCAACTATTCAGATTTTGAGCTCAAAATTTAAGTTTAAATCTAAGCCTACGAAACCATTTAATGAGATGCATAAAATATGAAGCTGAAGATTTACCTTCTTTTCAGTTTATTTCCATGAAAACTTTTTCGCGCCATACAATTTGACGACTTCTTTCTAATGAGGTAAAATAATGAACGCAAGCTTTTATAAAGTTTTTTAGTTTATCTGTAAATGTTTTCAGAGCTCTGAAGAATTCGAAAGTGTTTCTATAAACCTTGGTAAATTCATAATCGCTAAAGAATATTGAAGTTCCTGATAGTTAAATGGTAAAAAGTTTTGATTATAACGTTGGTAATAAATTATACGTACGGCTAGCAAAAAATTTCAATGCAATTTTAATAAACTGTAAAGAAAATCTGTAAAGTTACTAACTTTGTCTAGGAAACAGAGATTCCCAGATTTTTTTATGCAACAGCAACAACAAAACTGCATGCAACAGGTACATGTTTGCATTGTAAACCAAAAAATCTGCAAAGTTATTATGAATCTTCTGTTTGAAACTGGGATTCCTAGAATTTATTATATAACTGAAAACCGGGTTATATACATAATTTAAGTAATAAAGCTTTCGTAAATTCTTTAGTAAAGCTATAAATTTCTGTAGCTTTACAAAAAGTTATAGTTTTGCAGATTTACGCATTTTTTGTACAATATACAAATAAAATTTTAGTAAGCATACAGATTTCTGTAACTTTAGATCTGTAGCATTACAGATTATTGTCTTTTACAGTGTAACGCAATTTTAAAATACTAGGGTTAATTAGATGTATTAAATTAAAAGTAGAATAAACAGATGTAATGCACCGAAAGACGAATTAGGAAATGGCATGTGGTTTAAGAATAGTCTCTATGTATATAAGTAGAATTTCTCAAAGTATAGTTATAAAGAAGTGCTGAGTAGTGATGGATGTGTCATCTATGCGTATAAACCAAGACTATTATTAATGTCACCGTTTGATTAAAAAATGTTTAAAGGGTTAAGTATGTGTTATAGTGGGCCAACAGTGAGATTGACATCATCAGAATTACTTTGTACGAAGTCAAATCATTGTAAAGTTGTAAGAATATATCGAGAGATTTTATTAAGGATTTGGATGAGGTAAGAAATGTGTACTGTAAGCCAACGCTGTTCCAAGAAGTTGGATGACATTTCGAAAAAGAAGAACAGATTTATGATTTATATGCTATTAGTTATGTTTATTCATATATTTATTCATATTCATGATCCACAAACATGTAGAAAGATCATAAAATTTACTTACGGTCAAGAGCATATGGAAAAAGGACACGATAGGAATTCGGAAGATACTGTCAAGGTGGTAAAATTATTATTTGTTGATTGATTTTTTTTAATTTATTTCCTTATTTATTTATTTATTTGGAATCTAAGAATATTATTATTTAAAGAGTTAACATTTTTGATTTCAGTCTCACAATCATTGATTTGAGATAATTAAAATTAAATAATATGCTTACTAATAAAGTGCTTACTGATCAAATGCTTTTTATTGGGAAGGGGAGTGGCTATTTGTGAGATTCCGTTATCTTGCTATATCCATTGGACACACTCTTTGTGGATCTCCCGGCTATATATCTCTCGTATTGTAAAATTTCCTTATGATATTTCGTCCCTATATACTGGCGAGGACTTGTAAACAGGTTTTCATATTAGTCCTAGAGCCGACAGCACAAAAACCTCTGTCATCGAGCACAAAAATAATAAAACCTTTATTTTCTGGAAAAGTAGTCCCAATCATGATGGATTGCTTTCCTTTAATAAAATTCAGTGAATCGCTCAATAAAGGGATGTAACATATCTCTTAACCATGAACAATTTTAGTATCCAATGAATAAAGCTTCAAGAGCATTTCTATTAAAAAAATATTGTATATGTAAAAATAAATCATAGTATTATGATATAAATGTAACGACTTAAGTAAAAAACATTTTAGAAGTAAAAACAAAAATTGTAATGCTTTAAACAAAATTTTTCAACAGAGAAATTCAATATTATGTTAATGAAATAAAGTACATTACTTGCATAAAATTATACTCAGATTTGTTTCGACAGATCTTGAAGTTAAAAGACAAATCTTCAGTAGCAGCTTTATTTGTCAAGTTTTAAAATTATTTAAAATTTCTAACATTTGATTTGGGTTTTTCAGCAAGCAGATACGTAATTTAATTAAAGTAACATGTGTATATTTATAAATGTATATAAACTCAATTATATTGTCTCAAATTTGAATCTAAATTAATAAAAAAACAGTCTACCTAAATTAATAAAAAGCGCCCGTCATGGAAGTTAATTAAATTTCGAATATTTTGTTTCAATCAACTTAGAAACAAAAACAGATGTATTTAAAACAAAGAAAAATATGTTGTTTTTTTATGTATTGCCCTTATTAATATATATACTTAATCATGTTGTCTTTAATTTTCTCTCAAATAAAATCGCAAAAAAACAATCCTTACACTCAGTTGTATAATGTAATTAGAAACTGTTACGGACACATATTATGAATGCTTTAAATATCGAATATGATTTTATTTTTTCGTTGTACTTTAGTATAATAGGGATTATTTTCCTGGTCATTCTTTAAATTACTAAAATTTTTTATGCATATTGTGTTTATTTCTCATGGAGGATAATTAAATTTCCTTCAAACAATAATAACTGGTTAAAAACTTTCTTATTTTTTGTGTGTCGTTATGCATAAAAATAAATACATTTAAGCTAAAAACAAATACATATTTTACATTAAATTTTCTTAGTTTATCAGCCTCCTAAAAAAAGGGATTCAAATGATGATAATAAATAATAAATGTTACTATTTCAAAACGTTACCCAATATAAATATATATATAAATATCACATAATGGTTTAACATGCCTTTTTGTTTACTTTTTTATGTTTTTAAGCGGTAATTTACAATGGTTTTTAATGACTTCATATGTAATATATATATATATGCATATGATTTTTTAACTTTTAAAGTATTTTTTGTTTTGTGAGGGGCGTGCTAGTTCAGGTGAATTCATTCTTTTGATGAATTATATATAAATATATTTATATATATATATGCGTTGTTTCTAGTCAAATTTCCTGCGTAAACAATTAAGCAGACTTGTTTATGTAGTGTAAATTGTCGGAAATAATTAAGCTTCTGAAAAAAAATTCTTACATGTTATGATTTCTTTTAAAAATTTATCTGGTCTGTAACATTTCTAAAATCTCTACCGTATTTTCTCTTTCGTTTTTTGGATTACAGTTATTATTGTACATACCACATCATTTTTGTAACATTTAAAAATAAACTTCATTATATTCACTGTTTAATATAAATTTTTCGTCGAATACCAAAACAACAGCTTAATTATGTCTTAAAATTTAAGTACAGGACAGATTTTAAAAACTTTTTAAATACATTTAGAAAACCTTTTAGACGCATTCCACAAATATTTTATCATCAAAATCTCAAAATAAGTAACAATGGAAAACCCATAATTTACTCCGGTGTAAATTATCCAGAATATTTTGGTTTAAATATTTTCTTTCTTTGCTAACTTACTTCAATTCTCTACTTTTCTATTGTTGAAGCTGCATTTGATTTGTTTGCAAACAAAATAAAATCAGCGCTGATAATTAAGTATTACGATAAAGTTTCTAATAGATTCATTTTAACTTTCCTCTTACGGAAATTTAGTTTTATGTTTCGTTAACGTGAAAACAATTTAAAATATGCATATTATATAAACTAAATTATCACTGACTTGAAACAATGATGCCTAGTGTTCTTAACTTTTCGCATAATTGTACTAAACACAGAGTGTAAAAGTTAAGAGACTTTCATAAATTATAATTAAGTATTCGTAGTTTTTGATACAATAATTTGATTTATGTGAGCGTGCAAGAAAAAATGTTTTTAATAGTTATGCAGCAAATCTATAGAATAATTGAAGATTTTGAGATTAACTACTTACTATTATTTTCAAAAAATAACAAATCTCATTAACTATTCCAAATCCATAATTTATGAAAAGTTTCAAGTGATTATGAGGAAAGGCATAACGGTAGGAGCCTTTATAAAACTTATTCGTCGTGAAAACTTTGTGCTTTGCAAACTTCATTAAATATTGACAGCATTTATTGTACAACAGTTTTGATTCATATACTGTTGGAATGAGAACATGGTTCATTAGATTAAAAATTATTATTTTTCTAGAATAGTTATTGTCTATTACTTTTTATTTTTTAACCAAGAATATTTATGCCTGCAAATTTAATAGTTTTGGATATATTCAATACTTTGTAACATAGTCGGTTTGTATGTCTGTAGATCAATCTACGATTTATCTCGGATATTTTTGGATTTTCATGAAGTTTATGTAGGTTAATGATGGCACAATGGCATGTTTGCACATGGTTACAATGGCATGTTTGTTTTCGAATATAAAGTGTGTCGCGTTTATAATTCATTTACAGGACCATACAAAATAATTTAGTTCCACTATGGTCAATTGAAAAAAAGCATTTATAGTGTAATTTAATGACATGATACTATTTGAAATGTTCCGTAGTTGCTATAAAAAATAAAATTTCCATACGAGATGATAGCCATAGAAAAAGGCATCATAGCACACATCACATTTCAATTTATTTTTCCATGAAATTTTGTTTCAGTGATTTAAATGCATTGAAAAAACATTTCATAATCTATGTTCAGTGCAAATTTTTTTATTTATTTTTATAAAATTGAGCTAATTAATTAAAAGAAACTCACTATCCCATCTTTGCTTCCAGGTAACAACTTAAAGGTAATGTAATGTTGCAGGTCCTTAACACTGGAAGTCAAATAAACCGAACACGTTAAAAATACACAATTACAGCAAGGAAAATATAATACAATTATACTATTGTATAGCTATATACACAATAACACATTCGAGTTACCTTCTATTTTGGAAAGCTTTCTTTATTTTTTGTTAACTCCATAAATTAATATACTTTCAAGATTTAGAAAAGCGTTTATGAAAACAAAATTTTCTTTTGTAGTTACTGATATTTTTAAAAATGTTTCCAAATAGTTTTTTTTAATTTATTGATGAGTTTTACTAATCTGGAATATAATTTTCTTCAGTTCTATCACTTCTCAAACTGACAGTTTCATGTTCAACTATCATTTATTACAGATAAACATGATAAATTATAAACATTAACATTAACATTAAAATCAATATTATTTCGTTACTTTTGCATCGATATATTCAGTTATTCAGTTGTAAATGTTTGATTAAAAAATCATGCATTCACAATTGCGATTTGATTGTGCAAACAACGGCATTCTGACAAATTTCATCACGATTGATTAGATTTTGATACATTTTGCTGCACATCACGAGACCATGATGTGAAGAATTTGTTTGTCCCACTAGATGTTCTTATAGTATACCCAAACTAAAAGCTTTCAAGAAATTAAAAAACTCCAACAATTTACGTGGCTAAAGAAATTTTATTTAAATAATTGAAAAGAAGCTGTGAAGGATAAGGCAAGATAGGGTCGCTCCTTACATACGGCAGAGCGTTTCGTTTAGCTGTTGCTTCTTATCAGGCCGAAAGAGAAGTATCGTGGAAACACAATTACAAACGACCATCAAACGAAGGGAGAACGAAATCACTTCACAAAAATTTGACTATAATGTGATAGCAGCCAAACCATTTGACAAATAATTTACAAAATACTTAAGAAATGGTTGAGTTACCATAGCATAGTAGTATGAAATTTACTAGTTCAAATTCAAAAGTTACTTCATAAAAAACTCTTGTGGTAAGGCACGGATTGATGAGTGACACGGATTGATTTCGTTGCATTGTTAGAAAGGCGTCTGAAAATTTTAATGGTCTATGCATGTGGGATGATAAGAACTATAATTAAACGTGAATCAAAGGTTAAAATGCTGATTCAGAAGCATAACATAAGAAATTGAAGTGCGATGTTAATTATATGAAACAAGATTATATGATAAAAATGTGAGATGATTCATTTACATATTTTTGTTTTTTATTTTATAAAAAGAAATAATCAGAATGGCAAAATTAAAATTCTGTGGGAAAGCCAATTTGGTAAATGATAGTGTACTGAAATATTGATCATCTTTTTATAACTGATAAAAAAACTGTGAGGAGTGTTCGAATGCAATTGGTAATGAAATAATTATAAATGCTATAGTTAAATTAACTATTATTATTTAAGTTTGAAATTTGGAAGGTGAAGCTAAAAGTAAGGGGATATGTAACATAATTCTGTTATATATGGTGCAATAGAAGAACTGTAGCAGAAGTGATTGCTTCTTCTAAATATTTCCATATCAGTTTCAAAAATATTATTTGACGTCATGGCATTAAAAAAATCATAGAGATTATCAATGTTTACATTACATAAATTTGTGTTTACGTCCTTCTAATCAAGTAAAGAGTACAGAAAGAAAAAGAAAAATCATACGATATGAAAAACTTTAAAAAATTTCCAGAATACTAAAACAGAATTTCACTATTTAAAAAGATTAAATAATAAATTAAAGAAAACTTTATGACAAACGCATCATGCGCTTCAAAAGTAGATTTCTTTTTCTACAAATAAAACCCGAAAAGATACAGTAATTGTTTTGTACAGTACTATAAATTATGTACAAAACGGTTTCTTGCGAATGATACAGATCAACAACAAGAATTGGTAATCCCAATGTGCATCAGTTGAATAATAAATAAAACAACGTAAAAAATTCAAATATAATTAAAAATATTTTTAATTATTATCAAAACATAGCTTTATTATCAGTGAGATTTCTGGCACATGTGTTTGCCAACAAGTGCATCTATAACAATACAAAAGCTGGTTAGTTTTAACCACTTTAACACACTTCATAAAGTGTGTTAAAACTTTATTTTTAATTTAAAATAAGTCAAAAGTGTAAACATATAGGATGAGCAGATTTTCAAATATTTTATTCGGTTCCTTAAAATAAAAAACGGCAATATTTATTTCAAGATTCTCTAGTTTAAACAGTGGTCATAAAACCAGATTTATTAACATCCGTTGTCTTTACATTTATTCTCTGAATACGAGTTGCCGTAAACATCGATGATTCTCTGCGTACTGTCATACATTGTTTATCAGTTGCTTTTATCTAATGGGTGAAATGGTGAATAAATAAGAAATGAGATCGCCGTGCTGATCGATATGTTGTTACAACCTACTTGGTATGCATTGGACATATCACCACAGAAAGTTCTGGTTATCTATGGTAATGTGGTATTAATCTTAATGCACAATTTACCTTCATTTCGTGAAGGAAATAAGAATATAGTTTAATATAGATTTTTGTATTAAAGAAGTTTAACTGATGGAAGATTGGGGGATTCCATTGCTAAGTAAGATTATGCACATTTAAAATAGACACTTCTTTATATTGAAAGCCATATGTTTAGTTTAGTTGTGATAAATATTTTCTTGACATACAAATTACGTGAAATTACGTTCATTTCATGATCAAAAGGAAGAATCGGTGTGCATGTAAAATTTTAAAATGTTCTCTATGATGATTCCGATGATTACAAGAGTTTCAGTGCCAGCTATTTCTTTTATTATTTCATCTAATCTAAAACAATGTTTTTCGGGATTTATAAGTGAGACTATTTCAGGTAGTTGATTATAGTTTTAAAATAAAAAAAATAATAAAAGAAATAGTATAATAATGTCAAAAAAATAAAAAAATCGCTAATTGCCTTTGTATAAAGTTGTTACAGGTTTTTTAACTGTTTAGAAATCATGATGCGAAAACATTTAAGTAATTATTTGCATTTTCGGAATATGAATTCCCAGGGTATATTTTTCCTGTTTACAAAATATACATATATATACATATATATATATATATATATATATATATAATAAAAATAATAATAATTTACCATGTACGAAAAGATAAAAGTTAACATTTTACTAATAATACCGCTGATATTCAAAATATTAGAATAATTGAGAAAAAGTAAAAAGAAAGAAAATATATTTTTCACTTATTTATTTTTGATACTAAGTAAATGAAATTAAATTTCTTATAAATTAAATCTGGAATTTTAAGATTGTAACATTTACAAAATATAAAATACAGTACAATAATTTAGATATACAACTTTCTGAAACACATCAAAATATTACAGTAAAATTTTGATTGGTTCAAAATCTATACATATAATAAAACAGTAGGACCCGGTGTTTCTGTACATTGAAGATAATTGACAAAAATGGAGTCAGGGCAATAAAAGAAAACAAATGAAACACAAAAAAAAAATTTTTGAATTTTTTGTCTGTCTGTCTGTCTGTCTGTCTGTCTGTCTGTTTGTTCGAGGTTATCTTCGTAACTACTGAATGGATTTTTATGCGGTTTTCACTAATGAAGAATGCACACTCCCGGGCAGTGTATAGGCTTTGTTTCATCAAAATCGGACAACAGACAAAAAAGTAACAAAAAGAAACAAAAGAAACTATTAGGTGCGCTGCTCACGTTTTTTAGTACATAACGTTTTTTAGTACATATAAAATCCAATAGATGTCACTGTGCGATTTTAAAACGCGCTATCGTTATGTTTTCGCCAGTCTACTTAAGTATGAGAAAGTTTCAAGCTGGCTGTCGTTCCATGTGGTTTAGTCGGTAGAACGTCAGTGCGCCATACTGATGGCCCGGGATCGATTCCCAGCATGGAATTTTTTTTCACTATGTTGGCATTAACGCCTATAAGCAATTAAAAGAATTTGAAATATTGTATTCAAGGCGAATTTTCTCTCTGGGAAAATTTCCTTGCATTAATATGTCAGTGTAATTTTTTTTTCGATTTAATTTTTTTTTTCGAAACTTTGTTTTTCTTAAAAAATTACAGTAAATATTTGATATTTCCCAACGTTTTTTGAATGATCGACTTGCTTTTTTTTTTTTTTTAATGTATGTCTGAACCTTATCTAACTACTTCTTCAAGATTTCTTTAGATAAACCGACCAGCGTAGCGGGCGAAGGCCGCTAGTATTAGAATATTTTGTTTCACGCAACAGTATTACCTAATGAATATGAAGTAAGTGGTAGTTAATATTTTGTAGTATCCCCTTCCGCTTTCATAATAGCATAGAATTCATGTTGCATCGGATCTTGCATCGTTGACGGAAACTATTCTTAGTTGAAACTGAGGTATGCAGTGACGGTAAATCTTGTTGAAGGATGAAATCATCTTTAAACAAATCTTTTGATGATGGAATCTTGTAATATTCTAAAATTTCCCAATATATCTGAAAGTAGAATATATATAATTTCCCAGGTCTTTCTCAACTCATGCATCTCCAAACAGTGACACTAGCAGCAAATTTTATGGAACGTTTAAGCATTATTTGCCAAATGCATCTTGCTTCATTCTCCAATTTTGAATACTTTGATTACCATATGAAACACAAAAAATATTTTCATCACTAAAAAGGGAACTGCAAAAAGTGTAAGTCACCGATTTTGACGAAAGTGATAACGTTGGAAAGATCTTATCGTAAGTAGTAAAAAACTCAATGGAACTACCCGTCGCAAATGATTCATTTTCGGGATATCCGACAATTTATGTCACGTAACTAGTGCATACTTAACGAGGGACCGCAAAAAAATTTAGTTTCGATTTTAACGAAAGTGGTATCGATGTAAAGATATCATCATGAGAGAGAAAAAACTCAATAGAGCTACCCGTCGGAAATGAGCCGTTTTCGAGATATCTGATAATTTATATCCCGTAGTTAGTGCAACTGTTCTAGTGCACACTTAATGGGGGACCGCAAAAAATTGTTTTTTCGATTTTGATAAAAATTGTGTCATTGCAAAGATAGTTTTACGAGAAGTTAAAAAACTCAATGGAACTAATCATCTGAAATGAGCCATTTTCGAGATATCAGACAGTTTATGTCACTTAATGCAGTTTCCCAGCAGTGTGCATTAGCAATGTGACACAACATGTCGGATATCTCGAAAACGTCTCATTTCCGACGGGTGGCTCCATTGAGTTTTTTAATTCTCGTAATGATATCTTTACAACGATACTACTTACCTTAAAATCGAGACTAAAATATTTTGCGGTCCCTCAATAAGTGTGCACTAGCTACGTGACATAAATTGTCGGATATCTCGAAAATTAATCATTTGCGACAGGTAGTTCCATTGAGTTTTTTATTACTTACGATGAGATATTTCCAACGATATCACTTTCGTCAAAATCGGTGACTTACACTTCTTGCAGTTCTTTAGTAAATAATACATTTTTATAATCTTCTTTACTCTATAAACGCCTTGATTTACATCTATCTAATGTTACAAGTTTTGTTTTGCAGTCACAAATTTATGGAGACATAATCATCCAGTATCCCGGCATTATTATTAGACGTATTTTTAGTCGGTGAGAATGTATTCGAAATGATTCTATCAATGGTTCTATCTGACTAGCGGGTATTTTTAGTCGGTGAGAATGTATTCGAAATGATTCTATCAATGGTTCTATCTGACTAGCGGCCTTCGCCCGCTACGCTGGTCGGTTTAGACGGGCAGACATGCATTGAATAGTTTAATAGTTTATTACTTACGGGCATTAAACAATTTAACTATTAGTATTAAATAGTTTAGTACTATTAAAATGCATACCAAACAATGTCTCAATATATAAGTATGCATCTGAATACGTTTGTGTGGCCCTGTAAATCAATAAGAAAAATTATGCATATCAACTTTATTATGTTCGAAAGAATGTAACATCATTAAAATGCACTTGAAACTTTTCCCCCCATTGACCGTAATGTATCGGAATCGTTTTGATTGTCCCTGTAATTGAACTATGCATCCGATTTTCATAAAATTTGAAATGACTCGACAAATTTATCTAAAAATTATATATTTTAAGTTTCAAACGATTCGGTTGGGTAGTTTTTGAGTTGTTACATGCGTACAGACGGATGGACGGGCGGACAGACAGACGAATGGGTAACTCGGGATCTCGAGATTTTTTTCCTTAGATATAAAACAAACGCGACGTGTTTTCGTTTTCGGGATCGGAGGAGATAGCGTCACATGCATGCATGTCAGATTTTAATAGTATAAATTTATTAAAAGAATCATTTAACGGTTTTTTTTTCCGCAGACTTTATAAATATGTATTTTTTAATTTCAAAATGCATCAGTTATTTTCATTAAAATCATAAATTGTTATTTTAAGTAAAAATTTAAATAATTCATTTGGTATGATATTACTCATTTTTACCTAGTTATGAATACAAAGAATTGAATAATAATAATCAATTAAATGAACGAAAAATGTCATAAAGTAGTCCTTGGATTTTTTTCCGCTTTCTGATTAATAACTTTAACCCACTTTGGGTCTAATAAATATTATTTTATTAAATTGATAAGAAATTGGAAAAATTAAATTGAAAACTTGAGAAAATAAGTTTTTATGGGGATTTTTTTGATAAAAATACAAAGCCTACAAAAAATAATTTTGTGTATCTGCATCACTTGATGGATTTAATAACGTAAAATAAGGATTAGATTCATTTTTCAAATAATTTACATTTCAACGAGGGTGAAATGATTTTCTCATACTATAATTAAATGCAAAATATTGTAAAATATCGAGTATATTCTAAAAACTTGGCTGTTAAAAAAAAATCTATGTATATTTTTAAAACTTTGTTTCAAAAAATGTTTTTGAAGATAGTTGCCTTTTTATTCTACTTGATTTTATATACAATACTTACTAACTATAAATGGTATGTTCTGTCTGTACACCAACGAAAAAAATAATTTCATTGTGCTTCAAGTGAATTATTGAAGTTTAAAACGGTCGTAGCTGGAATATTTTCATTGATTATTATTTAAAGACAGAGGAAATGCGTAAAAATATTCAATACATGAGTATTTTGAATAATTATGAAATGTATTTCGTATGATTTTTAACGAATCATTCAATTATAAAATAATAATTACATTTTAGTGATGAATATTTTTGATATTCGTTTTTAAAAAATAATTGTATAGAGGCATATATTTTACAGCATTATAATATAAATATAACGATAAGAATAAAAATAATTTTAGTGGGATTAAAACGAATTAATAATAATGTTAATGAAATAATTCAAAAAAGAATTTCATTATTATTTTTATTAAAATTAAGGAGGTCGTTTGTATAAAACGGTATTCAAAATTGCTTTAATAAATCGTATGTTTTATTGATAAATTTCCAATCACAGTTTTATTTATAAAGTTATGAAATTAGTTAAATTTTTTAACATTTAATTTGATTGTTTCTTTAAGAATAAAACTAAGTTATTTGAAAAAAAAAAGAAAATTGAAAAAATAAACTCGATAATATTTTCACAAAGTAGAATTGAAAAATATTTATAAATTAAATTAAAAAAGACACTGTCTGCCTAAATTAATATGAAACGTCGAAGTCAGGAAAGTTAATTAAATTTCGAGATTTTCAAATCAAACAATACAAAAAAAAAATATTTTATTTTTATTTTTACTTTTATGTATCGTTTCTATTAATACTTACATATGCTCGATGGCTTTGCTTAAACTTTCTGTGAAATAAAGTAACAAAATTATTTGTTACATTCACTTGTCTAATTTAATTTGAAAATGTAAAAAGACCATTTTTTTGTTATTAACACACAGAAGCCTGAATATTAAATTTATAAAAATAGGACACATTGAAAGCTAAGAAACAGTACAATTTTCTGTTTCAAAAAATATTCTAATTTTTTTAAAAAAGGGTATTAAAAATTATTAATTAAATATACTTAATACGTACTATGATTGCTTTAAATATCGATTATGCTTAGCCTTTTTACAATCTTCTACTTTGATAGAAATCGGTTGGATTTCCTGGTAGTGCTAAAAATTACGTATCTTCTAAATTTTTAAGCAGATTTGCTCTTATGTTTTTTCTTCCTAATTTTCTATTATTATTTTTAATTAATTTTATGCAGTTTTTGCATGTTTTATTTCATTTTATTTAAATGAAATGTCGTCTTTAAAGGATCTTTTTATTAAATTCGAACTTTCCCATACTTCGCATTTAGGCTTATGTTTTCTGGATATAGGATATGGATCAAATTGTTTTATTCTACAGATCATAGCCAGAGGTTAGGAATATACGATTCCACAAACTCTTCCCCATATCTCCTCTAAGTCTTAGTATGATTGATTTTTTTAGAAATGTTTTTTACCATTTCTTCTGATAACAGAAATAAATTACTAGTGAAAACTATAAATTTCTTCCTCATTTTTTTTTTCTTTTTGTTTATATATTATTATTGTAAGATACCGTATCACTTTTGTGATATTTAAATAGAAACTTTCCAATATTCGTTTATTGAATGTATTTTTTCCAATAGAATCTATTCACGATACATCAAGTGGAAAAAGTTTATTTTCAAAATTCAGGAACACGATGCATTTAATTTTTTTTTTTTTTTTTGACTCATTTAGATATACTTCATTTAGAATTGATCCATAGGCATAAAAGTTGCAAAAGAAGAAACAATTAAAATTCTGCAATTTATACTTTTGAAAAATATCGCGGATGTTTAAATAAAACTTCTTTACCTGCTTTCATCCATTTTTTGCTTTACCATTGTTGTAGCTGCATTTTATTTATTACATTCTTCTATCTTTACAAGAAGAAAGTATTGGATTCATGAAAATTTTCGACTTCCGGTTTTCGACGGATTTATACGTTTTAGGAGGTCCTGAACACGTTTTGACTATTTTTAGAAAATGTCTGTCTGTGAGTCTGTCCGTCTGTCTGTCTGTCTGTCTGTCTGTCTGTGTGTCTGTCTGTCTGTATGTGACAAAAAATTTGTGGGCGCTCTATCTCAAGAACTAATGCTCGAAATTTTATAAAATTTTATATTCAGTTAGACCTTGATATGAATTAGTGCCTATTGGTTTTTGGTGAAAATTGGCCAGCAGGTGGCGCTGCTATACTACGTTTTTCATGATTTTCAAGATTGCTATATCTCAAGAACTAAAGCACAGAATTTCATCAAACTTCAGATTCTGTGAGACCTTGATATGCATAGACGCTGATTAAGTTTTGGTGTAAATTGGCCAGCAGGTGGCGCTGCTATGCCACGTTTTTCATGATTTTCATGATAGCTATATCTCAAGAACTAATGCACAGAATTTCACCAAACTTCAGATTCCACGATACCTTCAGATACATAGTCGCCGATAAGGCTTTCATGTGAACTGCCCTATAGGTGGCGCTGCTATGCTACATTCTGCACGATTTTTGCGATAGCTATATCTCAAGAACTAATGCAGAGAACTTCATCAAATTTCAGATTCTGTTACACTAGAATATATAACATAATTAGACGCCGATTACATTTTGGTATAAACCTCACAACAGGTGGCGCTGCTATGCTACGTTTTTCATGATTTTCACGATAGCTATATCTCAAGAACTAATTCACAGAATTTAACCAAACTTCAGATTCCGGGAGACCTTGAGATATATGGACGCTGATTAGGGTTTTGTGTGAATTGCCCAATAGGTGGTGCTGCCATGCTACATCTTGCACGTTTTTTGCGATAGCTATATCTCAAGAACTAATGCAGAGAACTTCATGAAATTTCAGATTCTGGTACACTATAATATATAACATAATTAGACGCTGATTACATTTTGGTATAAATCTCACAACAGGAGGAAGAAACAGGATAGACTCACAACAGGATAGAAGAAAGTTTTGTGATGGCCACAACATACTAGTTTACAGATAAAACAATATCAGCGGTGAAAATTAAGCGTACCATCGAACTTTCTAATAGATGCACTTTTCTAGTACGGAAATTAAGTTTTCACTTTCGTTAAAGTAAAACCTTATTCGAATTAATGCGTTACATAAACTAACTTATTACGGATTTGATTA
The DNA here is from genome assembly GCA_964019185.1 of Maratus speculifer. Lineage (NCBI taxonomy): Eukaryota > Metazoa > Arthropoda > Arachnida > Araneae > Salticidae > Maratus > Maratus speculifer. The sequence continues at coordinate 210,619,197 of OZ025289.1, read as the reverse complement.
AAAAAAAATCCAGTATTTTTAAGCTTTTATATTTGTAGTAAGTGTTAAAATAAAAAGTATTTCGCAAAATTATAATTAACTATTCGTAGTTTTTGATAAAATAATTTTATTTATATGAGCAAACAAGAAACATATTTTAAATAATTATGCAGCAAATTTACTTAATCTTTGAGAGATCAATACTATATATTTTCACAAAATATCAAATCCAATTAACACTAGAATGACGGTGACGGGCCAACTTGGCCCTTACTAAAGCAATGTATTTTGGTTCGAGCCATAAATTTCTTTCTAAAATATGTGTAATAAAGGGATTAATTAAATAACTTAATCAGTTTTAAATAAAAATCCTGGTGTTAAATATATATTTTTTAAAGTTGTATGAAAATTACCGTCTTTCTAGTGTTCACTAATCTATGTCCATAATTTATTACGGGCTCCAAAAGTTTATTATAAAAGATTTATTCACAGGGGCCTTTGTAAAACTTATTCGTAGTGAAAAGTTTGGGATATGCAAATGTCATTACGTATTGGCTGCAGTTAAATTATAATGAAGTACACTGTAAAAAAAAAAAAAAAAAAAAAAAAAAAAATCAAGAGGTTACTGAAAAAAATTTAGTAAATTTGTTTTCCACAAAATTTTTTAGTAACCATTACAAACTTTTTTTTGCAAGTGAAACAAACATTTCTTTTGTAAACTGAACAAAAGAATTTTTTGTATAACAAACTTAAAACTTTTTAGTATGAGCCACCAAGTAAAATTTAGTAATAGCATTAAAATTATTTTCAGTAACAATGACGTGTGCCCGAAGGGCAGGAGCTTCCTTCGACCTGCATCCAATGGGTAAAAAGACAGACTTCTGAAAAGGAAGATTTTCCGTAAAGCCGCAATAGATGGCAGCAACAAACATTGCTACCTGCTCTATTTCGACATGTTTCTAAAGGGGAGGGAAAATTCAGAGATCATTACCCATGGTAACTGCTACGACAGGATTTTCATAATCCCTTTATTTAACAAGTATTTACATTGCATACATTCGGTGCATATTTGGTGGCGGCCAGCATCGAACCCAGGTACTTTCAGCCTGGGGTTCGGTGCTATGACCACTAGGCCATCACGGCCACACAAGTGAATTTTAGTAATAGCTATTGAAAATGTAAAACTATTAACTCTATTCGTTCCTAGCTTTTTTCTAGTAATTACTACAGATTCCTTGTAACCGAGTAAGATTACTAAAAATTTTTTAGTAATTACAAGAATCACTAAATTTTTTTGAGTAGATCGACCCTTTTTTTAAAAGTGTATTCGTAGTTTTGATACAATGCTTTGATTTTTGGAAGCGTACAAGAAACAAATTTTACATAATTATGCAGCAAATTTATGGAATCATATAAAATTTTGATATTTATTATTAAAAAAATAACAAATTAAAACAACTAATATAAATCTATTATTTATGAAATATTTCAAAATTTTATTTTAGAAGATTTATTAATAGGAGTCGATTTATTTATTCGCAGTGAAAATTTTGTGATAAGCAAGCTTTAATACGTGTTGGCAGTAGTTAAATTACAATCAGTGTTCTCGCTGGCATTTGACAAACGTTAGTAATTTGGCTAATTAAAAATCAAAGACATTCGCCAAATGAAAAAAGTATTCAAAATAGGTTCGCCGTTTAGCTAAAAAAATCTTTAACCCTTTAATATATTCCTCTTTTTTCAATATGTTCTAAAATAACCTAATTTTTTTAACTGCGACAACGATTGTTATTAATCCGATTTGTACTATCTGCTACAAATATAATAAAATATGTATACACGAAAAATCTGTATTTATGCATATGTATGAAGAACGAAAAAGAAAAGAAAGAAAGAGCAAAAATTGAGCACTAGCAATTTGGCGAATCTAATCGCTTGTTTACTCGCCGATTGATGACTGTAGTCGCAAAGGCGAGCGACAGCGAGAACAATGATTACAATTAACAATTCGTAGTTTTTGATACTATAATTTGATTCATGTGAGCGTACATTAAACGTATTTTAAATAATTGTGCAGAATATTTACGAATTTTTAATGTTTTTGAGATAAACTACTTATTATTTTCACAAAATAACAAATTCAATCTACTTATATAAGTTTATAATTTCTGAAATGTTCAAAAAAAATTTTATAGTAAATTTATTGATAGGTGCCATTATAAAACTTATTTGCAGCGAAAATTTTGTACGTATGGGCAGCAGTTAAAATATAATTAACTATTCGTCGTTTTTGATGCAATAATCTGATTTATGTGAGCCTACATGAAGCATTCTTTAAATAATTATGCAACAAACTTACAGAATCCTTGAAGATTTACAGATAAACTACTTATTATTTTCACAAAATAACAAATCCGATCAACTAGTATAAGTCGATAATTTGTGAAATGTTTCAAAAGTTTATTATAGAAGATTTATCGAAAGGAGATATTATAAAACTTATTCCCAGTGAAAACGTTGTGACATGCAAATTTCATTATGTTTTAATTAACAGTAAAATTTTTACTGTACAACAGCTTTTAATCATATAGAACTAAATGGAAAGTTTTATTAGATTTAAAATTTATTTCATTTTAGAATGTTTATTGTCAATTATTTTTAGCTTTCTAGATATCAATATCTGTAAATAGTTTTGGACATCTTTTAATTAGGGTGTAGTAATTAATTGAAAATAAATAAAATGAATAAAACTTAACTATGATATCATAGTTTGCAAATATTATTAAAAAATGTAAAGTTGTAACTAATTAACATTAGAAATTATATAAACAAGGTAGAACCCGTCAAATTTTTAAATGTTTAAGAAATGTTTAAGAAGGAACTGTTTTATTGACTTATAATAAACATACAAAATTAGTTATAGCAAAAAAATGCATTTTATGTTTGTACATCTAATTAAAAAAAAAAAAAAAAAAAAAAAAAAAAAAAAAAAAAAAAAAAAACGATGTTTTTCGTCAAATTAACAAAATAATATTTCTCTAATACGCAGTTGTAGAAATTGTTAAAATTAAATGTTAATCGTATATGTAAGCAGCAAAAGTAATAAAGATATGTTATTATGATAAAGTTATCAATTAAGATTCTTATGCTAGTGTTCCAAAATGAAAAATCCCTGTCGGCATGGCCTATAGGCGGAGGTAAATTTCGGAAAGTTTTCATCTCAAAAAAAAAAAAAAAAAAAAAAAAGAAAAGAAAAGAAAAGAATAGAGATAAACCCAGTTTAACTACTTTATTCAGCCGCTTTTAAAATTTTTTTAATTACATTTTTCTGAAAGAACTGGTTTTATTAAAATCATCTTGAACGAAATTCTACTCAAATGCCCATTTTGGCAACATATTTTGAATTTTATTCTTACTTTATTTAAAAACTTGACCAATATGCTCACTATATAGTTCCTGAATAACAAAAAACTGTTAATTAAATTCGTTTGACTTATTTTACTGATTTTGACTTTTTTACTGATTGTAGTTTTGGTAGTTTTGGGGTCTAGGAGTCATGATTCGTGTAGATCCGCAAAAATTTTTCTGAAATTCCAACATGGGAGAGAATGCAATAGGTAGTATTTCATACGAAATCTACCTAAAAAGAGCAAAATTTATTCAACTTTGACTTTATCGTAGAATTTTTTTCACTTCAAATCTAAACCCGACATCATTTTCACCATATCGAAATTTGCAAATTCACATTTGGAATCTATATTCAAGTTTTCAAAAATATTGGCATTTTAATTTGATCATTTTGATTCAATACTTGAAGTCTCAATACTATTATAGCTGAAACAAATATTAAACAGTTGATATTCTTTTACGTGTAAATCAAATTTTGTAAATGAAATCAAAATACATCGGGTTTTATAACACAATATATTTAAATTTCATTTTCCCCCTTTTAATGAGAAAATGGCAACATAAAGAAACAGCAATCAATTTTTTTTCTTTTTTTCCTTTGCTTTTAATAGAAATGGAGTACTTCTGTTGCCACGATTAGAAAGTGGTATTAAAAGCTTAAAAAAAATTAATACTTCAAAAACAAATTAAAATACAGCTTTCAAACATATTTCATTCAACAGTACATTTTCCCCCCTACACGATGGTGTAAAAATTAAAAATGGAAGATATTTAAAAATATAAAAAAGTTTTAGTATCAATAATTGGAATACCAAAATTTCATTTCAAATTTGAAAGTGTTGCCCTGCGCAAAATGACGTATGCGTTACACACAGATACGTTTGGCTTTATAATATACATAAACCGAAAACATGTACAAAATGCATAGTTGAAATTTTGGTTAATCATTTATAATGCACTATGTTTATTTTAAAATAAAAATAAATAAATAAATATTGCAATATTTTTTCATTGAAATAAGCCATTCGTAAAAACAAATGTTTAGTTAATTACTAACATTTATCGGGATAGCATAAAAAGGTATCCATGGGTAATAGCATTAGAGTGGGTAATTGAACCAAGTACTAATATTACACGTAGTTATGAAGGATGGCCTGAAAGATGGCACCACGGGGTTCAGCGCTAAAAAAGAATGAGCCATCTGATCGGAAAACACGGCTAAAAATTAATTTGTTACATTTGTAGACTTTATAGTTGGAATAAGCAAGTACGGGTCAACATCCAGATTAAAATTTACTAGGTAAGTTCTGTAAATTGAATTCATATATTTATGAGAAAATGCATTGTTTTTTATATAAATTTGAGTGTATTGCTTGTGCTTTCCAAATGTTGTTGGAGATTTTGTAAGTGTTTGCAAAGTAACTAGTAGTTTAAAATATAATGCAAAAATGTATACTGGGGTAATAATACCGTTCACTGGTATTATTCCTCAATTGATTGTTTTCAGAGGCAGAATTACATTTTTTATTTTATTATTCTTTTTGAACTCGAAATTACGTTATTGCCATTGTTGGAAACTAAAAAGGAAAAAGAGTAATTTATATGCCCTAAATGCTGTTAATTTTTTCATGTCAGACTATAAAATATCAAATGATTATTATTGCTCCCTGATCTCTAATTAATGGTACGCAAAGCAATTTGTCATTTTTTAGGGCTGGTGTACAGTTCGTATCTTTAGAATATGGTAATATACTGGGCATTACTCCATCTTATTTTATAATTTTTTTTTTTTTTTTTTTTTTTTTTTTTTTTTTTTTGCATAGTCCCACATAGGTGGGTAAGAACAACAAATAGCACTGATGAAGAAATCGAGTCACTGCAGTTTATGAATAGCTGCTAAAATATTCTTTCTTGTATAACTATTGTCTCTAATAAAACTGCACAATTTTGTCAAAAATGCTTCCAGACAGGGAGGCGGCTGTACAGAACATCACTTCATCAAGTTCACGGATGAAAACCTAGATTTAGTTATATCTCGATTCAAATATTAAAACTAAATCGGTTTGCCAAGTAATATCTTGATGTAAAGCACCTAAAAATCCGATTTTTCCAGTTGACTCGTAGTGGTTGATCCAAATGTATATTTAAAAAAAATGGGGAATTGTGAGCAGGAAAACATAATGTTTAATTTATGAGACAACCGTTAAAATCGGTTTTTGTGTGTTTTCTACCAAGATATGACCTGGCAAATATGTGAATCAAGATTTAACTAATCCTAGATTTTTATGCATGAACTCAATGAAGGATTGTCTGTGGCGCCTCCTCCTGCTCTGTTTGTAAAATGTATTGATCCAAATAAACATAAAGTTGGAAAAAAAATCATACAGTGGAAACATTGAGTATGATACATAATAATATGCCAGCACAGATTTTTCGAACTCAAGTTTTATTTTCCGGTGCCTCCAGAGCCCTCAAATTTTGCTAAAATTTTAAGTCTCAAAATATTGAATAATAACTCTTGATTGAAATCGAAATCTTATGAATCCATCTATGTTGCTTTATCACTAACTGCAGCGGAAGTTTCAGTGACTACTTTTACATGCCTTTCTGCACCTTAAGTGTGGCTAAGAAACTCAACAAGCGAGATGATATCTTCACGATGAAGTTTGTCAATCTTTAAATTATCCTATGAATATTAGTCAAAATAGGCAGTTACGTAAGTTTTACCCTATCCCACTGCAGCAAATGAAATACGTTGCTGTAAAATTGATTGCAGGAACTTCACTACGGTTTGATCTTCGTGCTTTAAGGTTTCTACGAAATCATTGTTCGCGGATCTTTTTCAAATTATCAGTTACCACGGTAATCAACAGGTTTTCCAGATGAACAAAACAGGGAAATGTACTGAATCACTGCGTCAATGAAACGCCTGGGACGTATCCCCAGAAAAAAAGCAATTTTCCAAAGATGGATTGGACTGCCTTAGCAGGATGACTTACACTTAATTGCAAACTATGCACGTACATAAATCCTGACTACAAACTCCGTCAATATCTACATATTTAACGTTTCATCCAGAGTTGCCGCAGTAATTCTCAAAATTCCATTGATATTGACAGCAAATATGCTGTGTGAAAATCTTCCAGGAAATTTATTTGCCCGATTATTACATTTAGGGGTTAAAATTAACTAATGTGAATTGTATAAATCTCTATTAAAAAGTAAAAAAATCTTCATTCAGCTAAATTTTATTGTTGTCTTTTAATTTTGCTGCAATTGCACGTAAAAATGAAGCTTCCAAAGAAAAATATGTAATTTAAATGTAAAATGTTGAACAAAAAAAATAAATTTCGAAATAGTTTTTGATATATATTTTTTCATTTCTGTTATGATTATTGCTAAATCTAAAAGAAACAATAGACCAATAATATCCATAAATTCGATAAAATTATTTAAGTTTATATGCTCTGGAAGTGATAAAAATTTAATGACTGAATTAACACAAACTTGGTAATATATCCATCTAAATTTTAGTTTCATGTCAAGACAATAAGAAGTATAAACATACATTATAAGACAATAACAAGTATAAACAGCTGGAAATCAGGAATAATTCACATTCAAAAACTCCTAGTCTTACCAGAAAATTATTATATGTAAACTTCTTTTTTTTCTTTTTTATGTAATTTTTTTTTGAAAATCCTTTCGGTAATCGTTGTTACATAAAATCTAATTCCGATTTTAAATATAAACTTTTCATTGAATAATTAGAAAATAAAATAAAATAACTTTATACTAATTACTTGCAAAATACATTCAGAATTATTTTCATGTATACTTAAACATATTAGCTACAAATCTGCATAAATAAGCAAAATAAAAGTTTGCAAGATTCTTTGTGGAAAGAACCTTAAGTTGCATTAGTTAATACAATTTATTTCAATTATTCGTTTACTTTTATTTTATTTTTTAATTTTAAATTCTCTTTTTAAAGAACATACTGCGATGCAATTAAGGTAAAATGAGCACTTAAAACTAATTATTAAAATAAAGTTTCTAATGCAACCTTTTATAAAGCACTATAACCTTCTTTAATGTTGTGTAAAATCGAAAGCATTTACGAGTATTTTTAAAAAGCTAACTGACTGTCAACGTAAGCCATATTTTTTAATTTTGCGCAATTTCTTTAACAAATTTGTACTATACATACGAAGTAAAAGTTAAGAAAGTTTCGGTAATACATAATGAAGTTTCCCAGAGATTTACTCATTTTATATATAATAATTCCATTTACGTATGCATAGAAGAAAAATGGTTTTTTAATAATTATGTAACAAACTGGAAAATCTTAAAAATTCTTGTGACCTAATTCGTTCTACTTGCATAAAATAACAAATTAAATTACTATTGCAAGCCAATAATTTACAGAATATTTCTAAAGCTTTTCTAATTTCAAGCTCTGATGTAAAAGTATTTTAAAATTTTTATGTTTGGAAACTAGCATTCAGAATTCTTTATTTTCATTTTTATTTCAATACCCAAATTACATTAATAGTTTACGTTAATTAAATTTCAAAAATATTTACCATCTTGAAATAAAAAAATGTATTTATCAGATGCTAATATTTTAAAAAAATATTTATCTAAAATTTCATAGACTAAATCAAAGTTGGTTAAATATAAAATTTATGTTATATAATATTTAATTTCACATTTGTATTTCGCTATTTTTTATAAAGAAAAAAAAAAATTATGTAAACGCACAGAGATTCCATTCAATATGTAATAAAGTTTGCAAATTAATGTTAAAAATATAGTTTTTCTTTGTTGCTTTTATTGTAGTTCGTACAGATACTGTTATTTTCCAGATAAAATAGCAGCATTTTTTATAATAATAATAATAATTAAATAGTGACCAAAAGTGCGAAATTTCGTCATATTTAAACCGAGATTTTCTGTAGAAAATACTTGTACCGAAGAATTTTCCGACCAAGAAATTTTGCACAAAACCTGTACCTATAGAAATAACAGCAAACATCAAAAGTTTTAAAACGAAAACCTAATTTTGGCTAAACGTTCAAGGAAACTATTTTTAGTGTTACACGCATCTAATGTTGACACCTAGTGCAATTTGTAGCCCTGTACATAAAAATTAGAGAAGAAATAAAATTTCTCTGTTAAAATAATATTTTATATACTTTTCATACTTTTTTTATTATTGGATTTTTATTTGTTTATTTCACAACAAATGTAAATTAAATCGTCAAATATGGAACAACGAAGTTTTTAATTGTCTTATTTTAGGGCTATGACATTCGACTAGGATTTAAAAGAAAATTCTACTTTTCAAAATACCCAAATTTTCCCCTCACCAAAAATATAAAAATAATGTCGTAATGTTTAAAATCTAATTCGGATGTTTTGGAAATAATTTTTTAAACTTTTTTCAATGTTATTTATTTATTATAAACTAATTTACATTCTTAGATGCATTTGTAGGAAAAAATCACTAAATTTTAATGCTACGTGCAAGAAACACCAAAAGTGTTTTCTGTTAGGTACATGCTGAAACTCTTGAGCACCCATGTAAGATCTGTGCGTAGTTGAAAGTATAGGTGTACAACGGCGACAACATACGCGACGTACGTGATTTCCGGTATTACCGCATCTAGGTGATTTTTTATGTAGACATTCCGAATTATCGTTAATAAGTTAGTTATTTTTAATTGATAAGATTATAGATAATCCATAAATAATAATAAAAAAAGACAAAATTTTCAGATTAGAATTAAATATTTCTAAATAAAAAATATGCGAAATGAGACAATATGCTGGTGCACTGTTAAAAAAACCCGAAAGTTTCTCAATCTTCGAAAATGTACAATAATCACGAGCGCAAATGCATAATAGCCCGTTCCGAGCTACCCAAGATTCTGAAATGGGTTCGTATTCCGAAAAGTCCGTAGAAAAGAATTTATTTTTGAAATTTGAAAAATAATTTATAAAAATACATTATTATTAGCAACCCACGGTGTTTGGAAATATTTCTTATCAGATTTTACAATGCAATAATCAGTTTTCAATACCAAGGAAATCAGATTTATGGACACTTATATATTCTCAAGTAAATATATTCATCTGTTCATTTGAATTTCTGCATAAAATAATAACAAAATAAATCTTCATTTTTATATTAATATTAATGCTGTTAATTTTGTATGTTTTTCTATTGAACTTGCTTTCTGAATGTCAAACTTTTTATCTCGAAATTGATAGCATTTGAAAAAGTGATACTCCGATTTGAGGAAATTTAGTACTGTATTGAAAAAACTGGTAGCCGAGAAATGGGACGCTTTTTAAAATCTTTCGTGACTCAGAAGGGGTTAGTATATATTTTCGTTTTTGATTATAGTACTTTTTTGTAGATAAAAAAATCCTTCTATTTTTTCAGTGTAGCTGGAAGTCATTCGCTGTTTTTGATGACGTATTCAAGTGCTTAAAATTTTGAACTCTTGATGTTAATTCATTTTTTACAGTTCTAAAAACAGATAGCGATTAGGATAACACTCTAATAATAGTTTAAACTATTATCGGATAATTGAAGATACTAGAAACGATATCTATTAAAGGAATTCACTCCTAATTCAAGTTTATTTTTAAAAACTAATTTTTAAGTTTTTAGTAGTAACTAAATAGTGAATATTTTACTCAGAGCACAAAGTAGACTGCAATTGTTTGAGCATACTACTAGAGATATCAATGTAGATTATAGGAGCTTTAAATACTCAAAATATTCTGAATTCAATTCTTAATATTCTTAATATTCTTAATTACTGACCCGGAAATACTCGCTTGTCGGTTTTATTGTCGTAAGTATAAACTATCTTTCCCCATTTCACATCTGCATAAAAATACAATAGGGAACTATCGTATATGTCGCATGATTTAAAATATTTCTCCATCACCATAGTAAAGTGAATGAACTTTCTGTTTTTCTCAAGGCAATGTTTTACTACCATAGTTGAAATTGGCGGAAAAGTTTGTGCACCGATCACTGTAAGTCAGTTAATTTTTACCTTTTCCCGCCATTCTAATTCTTATGCATATAATGCATAAGTTAAATATTTTGCAAATTTATATTTTCATTGTAATATAGTATTCGAGTATTAATGGGGGATTTTTTTTTTTTTTTTGGATTTTCTGTATGACGTGTGCCGTTCGTAAAAAGTTCGAATACGTTTAATAAATTTCATAAAAAAATACGTGACTATTTTAAAGTTAATAAAGACCTCTAGATTTTGTCATCCAAAATGTTTCGTACTTGTAACGCATAGAATTTTTATGTATTAGTAACACTTATTTCAAGTTATTTAGAAAAAAATACTTCATATTTTAATACAGTGAATATACAGTGAATTATGTCGAGAATTTAATATAAAGATGTATAATGATTTCATATAAGCCGATTTTTAATCAATCTTATATACTTACATAAACTAGATATAATAGCGGTTATAAATCAAAGACCTGCAAAGCTGTTACAGAACTCTTAGGAGCGTAATTAGAAATTATATAAAAGATATTTCTAAATCAATTATGTTTAATAATAGCTTTCTGTGCTTTCTAAATACGTTTAAGAATGAATTAATCATCTTAAACCAATACCGGTAACTTATTATAATTTCTGGCTTTCTAAGGCATTTTATTCGATTTGTAATCTTTATAAGGAATTGCAATATTTCATATATATAATCGTTCTTAGTAAATAAGTAATTACCTTTGGCCAAAATAATTAATGGGTAAATTATGAAACTGTTACCACCTGAATTTTCATATTTTCCGAATTTGTAACGTATAATGTTTCAATTACAAAAAGCGTATTTTCATGAAAGACCTTATAAATTATATGCATTACAGTTTTATTCTGTGATTTGAAAGCTGAACCTTTCTTATGCTTCAAATGAGTTACTAGCTTTATAGATATCTGAATTGAATTTTAGTGGAAATTCAAATTGAATGCATTAAAAGTTAAAAACTTCTAAATTTGATTAAATTTATATATTTAAATAAGTAATATTAACATATCTGTAGCATATCAACAAAATTAACAATAACTGCACAAATTTTTATGTCTTTAGAAATTATATATGAATAATTTTTGTCTAGAATCGTAGCAGTATAGTGTATTAAAGTAAACAGTAAAACGTTTATTTTACGGATGATTTCAACTTTGATGTACACACAATGTCTTTTAAATGAAACAAAAAAGTATTACCTTCTACATGCATATTTGCTACTTAATAAGACCTCGTGAAAAAGCTTAAATAGTAATAAATATAGCTGGATAACAGTAAAATAAATATTTCGTCGAAAATTTATACAAAAAAATGCCAATCATGGAGCATCATCTGGATACGAATATTCCTGGTTCACACACATTTTTTTTTAGCTGTGACAACATTTTACATAACGAAAATAATGACCATATAAAAAGTCTTTTACTGGAGATAAAAGGTCCTAAACCAAAGATATCTTGATTGGTAGGCGAGAGTTTTAACACCGAACAGTATTCATACCTGCCACTTTAAGAAAGTTACTTCCTTTATACTGTCGAATGAGAAGAAAACGCAACACACTCCATCACCAGGGTGAAAGATGTGTGTATGAAATCATTAAAATGATATACTCACGTGAATGGTACTGTTGTACGAATGTCTCATGCGGGGGATGTGTGGTTTTGTGTTGTGATCATTATACACTCTTTTCTTGCTGGGGATGATTTACTTAGAGTTATTATCGGTTAGTTATGGATGAGATGAATGTTGTTGAATATCGTATGCTTGTTCGGATCCACAAGCTTCGCTTGATGGAGATGTATTGTTTAGTGGTGTCACTAGTTAGTTATGGATAAGATAAATGATATTGATGGTTGCATGTTATTTAGAATCCACAGGTATTGATTTTTGGAGATGATTTATTTAGTATTGCTATTGGTTGATGTGGATGAGATGAACATTGATGAAAATTACGAGTTTGTTCGAATCTACAGACTTTTCTTGCTAGAGATGATTTTTTAGTGTTGTCATCAGTTGGTTATAAATGAGATGAATGTTGTTTAAGGTTATGTATTTATTCGGATCCGAGTAGATTTTTATCGTTGAGATCTAAACTAAATACATAAGTTAAAAACTACAACGTTTTAATTCACAAATTTCAAACTAAAAAAATATATACATTCGCTTTTTTAAGGTTGCCACAATCCCCTTCCTCAGTTCAAGAGAAAAAAATGTGAAATGGGCTCAAAGAACCCGCTCGACTACAGCCTCGGAAACTGGCTAATGATTGATTGAAAATTTGATTGCAAAGAACAAAATGACATAACTGATCGGAAATAGCTTGAAAGAAGGAGCCACTACGCAAACTCTTCTAGTGGTGAATGAAACCAGGTGCTGAACATATCGTTAACTAAAGTAGAATATGTTTATGAATATTGTAAGCCTCGTAAAAACTTAAATCCAAACCTCAATTACAATTTTGAATTTATTTAGCCTCTTTTTAATTAAAGTGAGGATCGAAATTCCAACAATGTCTAGCTCTTGTAGACTTCTTACGTTCCTGCTTCAAAACAGAATTCTGATGTTCTTTAAGTCTAATTTTAAGTGCACTTTCGTCTGCCCAATGTAAGAGAGAGCACACTGACAAAAAATTCTGTAAATGCCCCAGTTATTCTGATCGTCAATTGGATCTTTGAGATTAGATAAAGTAACTTTATTGGTTGGAGAGAAAACAACCTTGAAATTAAACCTATGGAGAATCCGAGAAATTTGTGTGCTGAATAAGGTAATAAAACAATATTTTAAAAATCTTTATTTATTGAAACAGAATTAGTCACAGTTAGAAATTTAGGCAAAAACAAGTTTAATGATATTTAAATTAAATCCACCATCGATGACAATTTTCACTAACGTAATTAATTCCACAATAAAATAACAGAGAATTAAAAAAAATTGCGGCCAGGGAAAATAAATGTATTGAAAGGTGCATGTTTCTGGACGGGAGGGGTGATTTGAAGTATAACGAGGGGGTAAACTGACAAGCAAAATGTTTACGGTAAACTCTCGTCAAAAATTCAGAAGTATTATGAATTACAAAGACACCCAGAAAAGAAAGACGTTGTTGAGTTTCAATTTCGACCTAGATGAGAGTAACAGCATACCATAGAGGACTAAGCTAATTACTATAAGGTACTAACATGAGTTATATTAGTTTAGCGATATGAGATCGCTTCACTTTTATTTTTTAAGCTTAGATAAGATAAAAGCGGGTTCTAATATAATACTCCCTTTATTTTAAATTGAGAAAGTGTATTTTGAGAATGGTTTGTATACATATATCGTTCTTGTTAAGTAGATTATCACATTTTTCATCACATTGCACAGTTTCGTTTTAAATGAGAAAAAAATATTTTTCTTTGAAAAAAAAAGGTTTAAAAGAGTTGATAACCCGACATGACTGTGGTTTGGTTTGGTTTATTTTTTGTCGTCCGATTATCTACGCTAGGGATATAGGACCAAGAGGGAGTGCCCTTCGTGGGGGTCTTTCTAAGGGAACCTAACCCGTATTTACGCAAGGTTCGAAGAAAACCACGAAAACTCCGAACGGTTAGGCCGACAGCCGCGATTGGGTTCGAACCCAGCACCTGCCGTCTACCAGTTGAGAGATCCTTACCTCTCGGCCACTGGTGGGGCCCGACATGACTGTGAATTTATTAAAAGAATACATTTATTGTAAAATTACAAAATGAATCTATACAAGTAATGGCTATTAAATGGCTTTTTTGCAATATTTTATGCTTCTGATGAACAACGATTTTTTTAATTGTAGTCATGGATTGTTCAAGAGAAGAAGTTCTTTAAGAAAATCGTCTCCCATGAAAGGCAAAAATAGTTTTGTGAAAGACAAACAAAATTAAAGCCGTAGATAATGACACCTAATCCAATAACTGATAACACCTAACTGATACTTCGGCAAAAATGTAACTCAAATAAGGATTTGCTTGTGAGATTTGGAAAATTAAAACACCTAAGTAGCAACAATTTTCTCTTAACTGTTATAAATTATGCATCTGTAATTGATTTTTAAATATAGTAGTCGTATCAGCTATTGGAGTTATTGATAATATTTCTGAAAAAAAATTAAATAGTAAAAAGCGTAATTTTCCAAAAGACTGTAAACATTTTTTGTATTTACCTTGTGTATATTTTCGAAAATAAAGAAAAATATAAAGTAGATTTTAAAAAATGTAACAAGTTTATGTTTTATGTTCTTTGTATTGTGTTTCTTGTACATTTGTTTCAATGACTGGGGGTTCCACGCTATTTAAATGAAATATTTCTAAAAACATTTCTTCTGCCATCTAATGAATTTTATATTAATTTGTGAAATTTATTTGAGGGGATCACAACTGCAGCGAACCGAGTCTTCTATAAGTATGTTGATAACAAAAATGAAGTAGTCCAATTAGAAAGTATATAAAATCTTTTCTACCTACTCAAATGGTGAGTCAACCCTATTTTTATGTACTTTCTTATGCAGGGTAAATCTAAACTTTTGGGCAAAATTTTAAGGTCTGATTGTAAACATCAAGACAAAAAATAATATATTGGAATCTAAGGGTCCTAAACATCTTCCGATGGAGATAGGTTTCATTAAATTAGAAGTTTAGTGTTCTAAACCCCAAATATTTATAAAAAAGGAAAAATTGGTCAATTCGTTTACATTAATCGCCAAAACAATTCTTTATGTCAGTATTTTCTTGAAGTATTTTCTTGAAAAAAATTTTAATGATAACGTTTAAAAAATGCCGATAGAAGGCGCTTTAGACTTTGGAATAATGAACAACTATTTTTTACCCTTATTTTTGTGTTTCATTAAATTCTTTCAAATATACTTAGACTTATACTTAAATTTTGACCTCAAAATCAGAATTGTTGGGAATGGTTAATTAGCGCAAACTGAATTGACTTGAGGAGTTAAAATTTGAAAACTCTATCCTTCCTCCTAAATACAGTTCAACTTGCACTACTTAATCACTACCAACGATTCAGATTTTGATCTTAAAATTTAAGTCTAAGTTTCTGAAAGCCTTTAATGAAATGCAAAAAATAACGGTAAAAATTGGTTGTGCATTACGCCAAAGTCTATAGCGCCCTCTATCGACAATTTTTGAACTTTATCTTTAAAATTTATTTCAAAGAAAATACGGACATAAAGAATAGCTTTAGCGAAAACCACAAACGGATTGACCGATTTTTCCGTTTTTTATAATCATTTGGAATTTTGAATCCTGAATTTTAATGGTGCCTATCTCCGTCGAAAGACGTTTTGGACCCTAGTTAATATAAATTTCCTAGTTAATATTATTTGTCTTGATGTGTACTATCACTCCTTAAAATTTCGCCCTAGATTTTAGATTTACCTTGTGTAAGGCAACAGTTTACTGATTTCTTTCACTGTAGAAATTAGAAGAAAATTATTCATGTTCTAAACAAACTATTTTTCACTATCTTATTTGTTTTCATAGTGGACTTTGTCAACTATGATAATGAGCCTCTCGTATAAGACTTATATATGACGAATTAATAAAAAAAATACGTACAATTGTCTATAGGCTTATTCAATAAAACTTCACGTGAGCATCTTGTGCTAAATAAGGCTGAAGGATTTGCGATTAATAATTTAGAGACGACATGTGTATATTTAAACATTTTTTATACTATTTAATTTTCATAAAGTTGCATCTAATTAAATAAAGAATAGTATGAATAGTTTTTTATAACTAGTTGTAATATTCCGAATTAAAATATGCATAAGAAACAAGTTTATGGAAAAGTGACTTAAAACAGGATATTAGAACTTACAAACGAATATTCCTATATAATCAGCTTGAATCTAAAATTAAGGTAGAACATTCAAAATGTTACATAACAATCATGAATGGTATATTTATTATAATTCTCTTCCAGACAAAAGGGCTATTGAAATGTTCTCCTATTTAGATGAATATACATAAGCGGTAACTTCATGCAAATAGGATGCGTTGTAAACTGAGGAAGGTAATTTTCGTCGGCTTTAGAAACTTTTCTGGTGATTAGAGCAGAGCAGTTATACAGAATAAATCTTGTCGACTGCATAGTTTAATTCAGTAGTAAAGATATGAAGATTAGTTTCAAAATTCAAAGGAAGATGTTTAGACGAATTAATTGGTAGATATTTAATTATTACTGTGAACCAGAGTAGTGATAATTTCTTTTCTTGTTTTTATACTGTATTTAATATTTTAAACTACATATAATTTAGTTTATAATAGATAGATAATGAAATATTTCTTGTTTTATTAATGTTTTTTTTTTTTACAAATTTAAGGCAAAAGACTTTACAAACGAAGGGCGAAAAAATTAGTTTGTGTTTGTGCTCAGACCTGCATACACAATCCACAGAAAAGTCACGTCAAATGACATTACTATTTTTTTGTTAAAATATTAATTTAAATTTTATAACTGTAATTTTTTTACTGCTAATTAATGTTAAAAATACAAAACCATCCTTTTAAAATAGGTAGTTTTGATAAGTTTTACACTTCAATGAAAGAAAAAAATACATTTTTCTGCTTTATGTTACATAAGTTACAGAATTCCTGAATGCAATTTTAAGGATCTAAATAAAAGTTTAAAAAGTTCAAAAATCTAACGATATGTGGCCATTAAGTCCTTAATAAGAAAAAAATTAAGTTTTTATTAGTCAGTTATCTACACAGTTTACAAAATTGTAATCGATCATTATATGAAACGACATTTATGATGGAAGAATATTCTGGATAATTCCTAGCATGTCGCAAATGACGACTTCCAGCAGTATTACTGTTCACGCAATCATCTCTTTGATGCCATTTACTTCAAGACTGCAAGTGCCACTGTCGGTAACTTCTAGTCGTAATTTTACGCACCATTTGTAGTACAACCTTTTAATTTTTTTTTCAGATTTATTTGTTGCTATTTTTTGTTCTTTTCTTCAGTTTCTTTGATCCATAATTTGAAAATACAGGGTTTTGGTCCCTGAATTGCTATGTGATCCCGAATCGTGTCTGTAACCCTACACCTCCTGCAAGTTAGTCTGTCTAGTAGTGAAACACCCTGCATATAAGTCAATAAAATTTTTTGCATTTATTCCTACAGCTCATCACAAAATTTAATGAGAAAGCTTCGATATGAAATATTTAATTTTATATGAGATTTAAAAAAATTTCACGAATGTGATTTAATTTTGTATGTGTAGGTACATTACGGTCTTTAAAATATTTTTCGTACCCGTTTCTGTCGGTCATAAAAATATTCAAAGAATAGATTGTTTTGAAATTTCAAAATGAGTGTTAAGATATTAATGAAGTTATCATTAATTATAGTTATCATTAATAATTTTATTAAAAATAACTATTTTAAGAAACTACTAATTAAACTACTAATGATAAGAATAATTTCCTTAAGTAACATTTGAGTTTTACTAAACACACAACAAGTTTAAAAAAATTCTTAAGATTTCAAAATATAATATAAACACGTACAAAAATATACAGTAAACATACACGAGTTTCCCACCGTTTCGATATAACTATTATATTGAGAAATATTACAAATTTTTGTACAACTTGGTCATAAAATACTTCCCTGATATAGGAATTTTTAGCGATTTAACCTCTCATCTAGTCACTAGGAAATTTCAGACATCATTATTTAAGGATGCGCTTTAGATAATGATGATTTTAAACTTAGATTTGTCGCGTTTACTTTTAAAATGAGAAACGCTCGAATGTTTCGAATTGCAACACCCAGATTTCCCTGTGCAGATTTATCCACGCATTGAAAAATCAAAAGTGTTATTTGAAACACATCTACGATGAAAATTTTGAAGAGTAATGCAAATAAGACAAAAGGACGATTAACATCACAGAAATGCGGTGTATTGATATACTTTGCGTAAATCTCAAACAAGCGAAGCACTAATCAACGAGCATGCTGTGTAAAGCACAGCGTACAAGTAACCTTGCATAAGCAATGTGAGAAAACTGTTTGTTCAAATATTCGAAATTGCCAAGTAGATGACACTTACAGGGAAACAACAAAGTGAATTGATAAAGCTGCTGCAGCAATGTGACCTTATTCGTGAAAACATAAACTATGGTGAGAAATATGTTTCATAAAAATTGCACTTGATTTGTTAATTAAAATTCAATAAACTGGATGAACATATGGTAGATCGTAAATAAGACGATAATATGTTCCTGTTGAAATTGTTGCAGTAGTTTATTGTCTTAATATTGCAGTTTTACTGCATATTAGAAAGAGTGTCTCATCACTATACACCCTACATCAGCACTGTCTCTTGTTAAGCCCATACACTGTTTTTAACGAGCCTTCTGAAATACAAGATTTTAAACTCATACTGTTTTATACTAGCCTTCTGTAACTGACGATTTTAAACTCAGACTATTTTAAACTAATTCCAAACTTTAACAGATGAAAAGATTAACATTTATTACGGAAAAATGGTCTATTAGAATGTTTTACGTAAGTTTTTATTTATGTATTACTCGCACAAAGTTCTGAAATTTAACAAAAATATTTTCTCTATATAAAAAAAGTAAAGTTACGTAGAATATATAAATGTATAATTTATTAACTGAGTTCGTAGTGGTTATGATTAGGAATATTAAATAAATTACGGAGGAAGTATTTTTAATTCCCATTAAATATAAAATATTATATGTGACGCTGCATCTATTTTCGGACAAAGTGAGTACTAAAGCTACAAATTTATCTAAAAAAATGTTTTTACTGCAATTATTTCCAATTTTTTTTACAGTATTGTTTACAAAAAAATTAAAAAATAATATTTTTATTAGTAAAAAAAATTACATTTTTTATGTGTTCCAAATTAGAACAAATTTTAGATCCATTATCGTCAATCGACTCTACCGATGCTTTGAAAATTCAAACAGATATTACATAAGGTTAAAAAGTAAATTAAGCATAAGAAAATTGTGGTTTTCAGATTAATTTCTACTTACATTTAATATTATGTAAAGAATGAAAAAAGAAGAAATGGTTTAAAATCTTAGCAAGAACTGCTGCACTACGTGAAATCAGGATAACTGAGAATTATACCATAATATTTACAATTTGGATGCTACCTAACCTAAGATCAAGCGTTTAGATGAAATTCCCAATTTTTACAGAAAAGAATTGGGACGTATGAGAGGAAGCATTTGTAATTTCCATTATATTAAGTTTTATATGTCATATCGAGTATGTTTCCGACCCCCGTATGCAAGATGGACACAATGTGCATTAACAGCGACAAATATATCTAAAAAAAATCACTATCATTGGTTCAATTTTCTTTCTTTTTTATTGATGGAATAAGTTATAAAATAAAGGTTATTGATGTAATACAAACATTTTTCATTAATCGGAAAATTTTATATAAAAAAACTGTACCATTGATATACAATCATAGTATAACTTGATAAAAACGATATCAAGAAATGATAGAACTTAATTACAAAACTGATTTTTATTTAAGGGGCGTTAATTAGTTTGCGAAATTTATTTCTTCTCAATGCACAATGCATTATTCTGTATTTATTAACAATGGCGTTTTTCATTATTAACATTTTTTTTTTTTTTTTTACAAATTACAAAATTTTGTACAGCTTTTATTAAATACAGATAAAAAGTAGTATACTACATTGCAACTAACACATTTTTAAAAATACGTTCTAAAATATCTTATTCATTTGAAAAAAAAAGTAGAAATAAAAAACTTCTGGATTTTAAAAGATAAGAAGAGCACTTACAAAAAAGAAAGTTTACTTAATTATCCATTAAAAATTCTTTCCAACTTCGTGGAGTATTTTGGTAAGTAATCAACAAATGTAAGAATTAAAAAAAAAGTTTTGGATAGAAAAGTTTTTCTAGAAATGCATTAGTGAATTGTTAGATTCTTGAATTTTGAAAAATGTTTACATATTTTTGAAAAATTATCTCCTCTCTGAAATCAGCAATTAGGGATACTTAATATTTGTGGTTAAGAAAAAATATCAAGGGAATAAACTCGCAAAGAAGTTTATTTTCTTTCAGATTTTTTTATTAGAATTTTCTGTAAAAGCTTTTGTTTTCTAAAGTCTTTTATATGTAAAGTATGCTAACTACACTGCTTTAACTAATATTTTTGATTTGATTTTGAATTATATTTTAAATTTAATTTTTAACTTGATTTTCCTGTGAAATTTATTTATTTATTTAATGTATTATATTTTGTGGGAAAAATAAGCTGTAATTACTTTTAGTATTTTTTATAAGAATGCAAGATATAAATTGTCAATAAACTCTAGAACAATAGAAAAAATATTTATGTTTGTATAAAATCAGCCATGCAAAATTTAATATAAATTTTAGTTTTTATCCCTTGAGTCTTAAGAAGTGTCTTAAAACTTTTGAGGCAGAAAACATATGAGTTTTCCTTTTATTTTTGAAGTGGTACATCTTTTTTAGGTGCGTTCGTAATTATGTAAATACGTAGCACCTATAGTTGTCGTTCAGTCCGTCCGTCTGTCCGTCTGTGTGTCCGTCCGTGTGTACACATATAATAACGCAAAAACTACCCAATCGAATCGTTTGGAATTTAAAATATATATTTATTAAATAATTTTGTCGAGTCATTTAAAATTTTATGAAAATCGGATTCATAG
The DNA here is from genome assembly GCA_964019185.1 of Maratus speculifer. Lineage (NCBI taxonomy): Eukaryota > Metazoa > Arthropoda > Arachnida > Araneae > Salticidae > Maratus > Maratus speculifer. The sequence goes on along the minus strand of OZ025289.1, from coordinate 210,598,004 downwards.
ATCAATTACAGGGACAATCAAAAGTATTCCGTTACATTACGGTCAAAGGGGAAAATTTTTTCAAATAAATTTTAATCGTTTGAAATTTGAAATATATAATTATTAGATAATTTTGTCGAATCATTTGAAATTTTATGAAAATTGGATGCATAGATCAATTACAGGGGCAATCAAAAGTATTCCGTTACATTATGGTCAATTGGGAAAAAAGAATCAAATGTATTGTAATCGTTTGAAATTTAAAATATCTAATTATTGCATAATTTTGTTCAGTAATTTCAAATTTTATGAAAAACGGATGCATAGATCAATTACAGGGACAATCAAAAGTATTCCGTTACATTACTCTCAATAGGAGAAAGTAGTTTTAAGTACATTTTAATTCTGTGAAACTCTTTTGAATGTAATAGAATTGACATGAACCTATGAAGTGTATATTGATATATATATACATTCTGTACAATCTGTGATTCAAAGAACATATATTGTTAAATTACAGGGCCACATAAAAATATTTCACGGGGAAAACATTGCTATACGGGGAAACATTATTTGGGGCGTGTTTTAATTATATTAAACTATTTCACGTTTTATGACTATGATATGCGTTGCTAAGATGCAATAATATAAGTTACTTCCTGTATATTCACAGGAGCGCAAAAAAGATGTCTGCCACTAAACTGTATCCGAAATACTATCTACTATAACAGCAAGATCTAAATGTTTACTGCATTATCTTACGTTTATCTTAATATACTTCGTTATCGTACGACCGCACCTCATTTGCTACGCTTCACGTGCAATTTCCAACTTGTTATATTTTGGAAAGGAAGATCAGGTAATTTCGAACTTCTTGAAATAGCAGATTTTACAAGTCATTACTCCCAGTTTCTAATTATTACTGTGTATCCATTCTTATATCACTTGAGAGAGGTGTTACAAAATACTGTAAAGTTGATTTTTTACGACCAAATTTAATATCGGATTCATGTTCACGTTTTCTAGATTATATTTAAATAATGGGTCAATTTTTTTAAATTAAATCAAATTATGTTCTGTTTTAAAGTTTTGAAGTAAGTCCATTTTAACTTTTTATCTACCGAATTACGAATTAATGAAAATTTTACGTTCTAAAGCATTTTACGTTATTTTTTTAAAACTGAATTAAAAGATTTACATAATCATTTAATAAATTATTGAAGGATTTTAGAAAGATTGAAGGATTTAGAAGGATTAATTAAATTTAAATATACAGGGATTTTGTGCAATACTTATAACTTCACTCAATTATTTTATTTTAAAATCTTTTATTGTCTTTGTTTTCTTAGTATTTTGTAGATTTACAAAATGTAAAAATATAATATTCTTACAATATAAATATAGAAATATTTCAGAACCGAAAAATCACCCCCCTCCCTCAGCGCCAAGAAAGCTGAAAAGATACAAAGGCAAAATAAATCATCCTTTAAAAAATATTTTTGTTTTTTTGTAACTAATAATGCTTTTGGAACAAAATAAAGTAATCTATCTGTAACTCATTCTAAACAGTATTACAACAAATTGACATATATAAGTACCGTTGGTAGATAAAGTATTAAGCGAGTCAATTGGAATTTATACGCGTAAAAGGCTTGTTTAAAATCATACTGTTTCTTTTATTATTCCAAATTTATGGTTAGAGTGCAAGAATAAATTTCTCGTTGAAAGCTTGAATAGGATGAGCCACAATGGAAAATAATTTTAGATGATGGTCTAAATTTATTGTTGTTTTTTATAATACAGCGCGTGGTTTTGTTTACATCTCTTTGACCTTTGTCGTGTGTTATTTGTATTGACCGTGAGACTCTTTTTGTATGTTTTATATTATATGTAAATATATGTAAATATTAATAAAATGATGAAATTCTTAAGATCTTGTGATTTAAAAAAATCTAATGGATTTAATGAACTTTTTATCATAGCGTTTATACAGTTTCTTATTCCGAGAACTGATATTAGTGCTTTATGACAGTTGTCAAAATATTAGTTTGTGGGGGGGGGGGGGAAATGTCATATAAATTACCTCCCTCATCTTCAAAATAACAAAATGTATTAAATTTATATTTTTGAATGTGGTTTGAATAATATAAATACAGTGCTTTTTTTTATTTAATGCGATTTTAGTTCGATTTGACACAGGTTTTACTCAAATAAATCTAGAATCCAGTTTCTATTGCAAAATTAGTTTTTCTTACCACATACTATCCTTTTCTGAGTTGGATTAGAGTCAGCTATTACATTAACTGAAAATATAGTAAATAAAATAAAGACAAAGTTGTTAGCAAGCAATTTTTATTCTATTTAAATATTCATTTTAATTTAATTCATTTTTTATAATGTGATCCAAAATTAATTTTAATTAGACGAATTTCTTGAATAAATCCCTGCAGTTTCCTGTTTGATTGGATTCCTTCAAGAAATTCCTAACCGCGTTACATTGGAATGCCTGCATGTTTTTGGCACGAGTTCAATATTATACGGATTCTTTACCTACATTGATAGTATGCTATTCACTATATGTGTGTGTTTGTATGTATTGTACATATGTATATACATGTTTTATATATTGTATTTATATATGTACGTATAAATTCAATATGTGCATAATATGTATGTCATAACATGGGCAGTTTTGGCTAATTGCTGTTTTTGATTGCATAATAAACGAGTAATTTGATTTTATAAAATAATATTCCTTTCCATAGTCATAGATTATTATTTTGAAAGTCATATAATCTAAATCACATTTTCGTCAGATGAAATATAATGATACATTTTTGTGAATAAAAATCTAAAATAGGTCTTTTGAAAACCTAAAATGTCATTAAACAGAAAAAGAAGTTAAGTGAAGTGAGAAAGTTAATTGGAGAGAATAATCGATAAAGATAAAGGCAGAATAATTAGGTATATGAGCATTTTTTTCTATAATTTGTGGAGTAAAAATCATGTATAAATGGTAAATCAATTAAGAAGAGTTAACTCCAGCGGAAAGGAGATAAATGATATTTTCGAAATCAGCTAATTAAAATAGCACACAATGATGTAATAGAAAATTTGATCATTAAAAAATAAAAAAAACAAAAGTTTTGAAAGTGAATTAAGTAAAGTTGATATTTCAAAAAGTGATTGTCGTTAACATGAGCTTGTGACATAGTACTTCATTGGTCAAGATTAGCAGTGATAATGAAACTGTAAGTTTTCGAGAATGCATTAGAAATTAAGTATATTGCTAAGTATAGGAGATAATCTCAGTGAGTACTCTCAGTACTCTATCAGTACTCTATTGCAGTAAGGATACGCAAATTGTTAGCATTGCAGAGGTATTGCACTAATTTGTTAGAAAACTGCATTGTATATGAAACAAATACAACCCTCACAGATATTATAAATATACATCCTTAATATGCATCTATCTATGCAACGTTTATCTTGAATGATCGTTCAAATTTGATGGGAAGATAGAAGATGGCAATTGAAGAAACTTTCACATTTGAAACTATGGGTGAAAACGAATCAAGGACTTACGAGAGGACGTTGTCCATCTACACAATTTCTCCTGAAACACTAAGCTTTCTGGCAGGTCCAGACGACCAACATTCAACAACAAAAATTTTCAGAAGTAACACGAGTCTTTATGTGTGAAATAAATATACAAGTATCAGGGCTACCACAGGAATCTATTACTCAATTTTATTTGGCACCACTTTCTTAAAATAGAAATTATTGACACATACTTTGAAAGCATTTACAAGACAATTATATTTCAAAATTTATATTAGAAAAACACTGATCTGAATACAATATAAAAATACTCGTCTGTAGAAGCTCTACCTTATGCATATAATTCACAGTGTGCTAGGACAAAAGTGTTTGGAGAGCTGCGTAGTCATAAGCAGAACGATACTGCAATAAACTCAAGCCTCCGGATAAAGTGATTGCCAGTGTTCGTCAACAACTACGTTAATATTATTAGGTTACGAGTACACGTCATGATAGAGAAGGCAACTGATCTAAAGGGAAAATTTCTATAGAGAAAGATAGCTTACTGCGTCCTGCATACTTTTCCACAGCTCAGTGACCATTTCCTCCTATCGTACCATAATGTAAACGCATACCTGCACATTCATTCGACATATAATGACTCAGATACTTCAGCTACATCAGCTTGTCGAATGATGACAGACTGGACTTGACAAAAGAAATTTACTTTGACTTGAAAGTCTATCATACTGCGCCCACTACAACGTCATTCGTTCGTTTGCATCCTAATTTACGTGTATCAAATTGTCTATTATTTTCTATATTTCCATCAAAACAGAACGATATTGTTAAGTACTCACTTTTTATAAAAAATATATAATAAATGAAAGAAAACAGATTGAAGGAAAAACTCTAATTAAACTTGTAATGAATATAACTTAACCTTGTAATGATAATTTATCCTATAATTTACTAAAAATATTGCATAGCATCATAAAATCTTAATTTTGTTTCTGTTTGCAATATTTTAATTTTTCCTCACGTGTAGATGGCAACATATTTAAACTTTTGATTAATTTCGATTTTACTTTATTAGAAATATTATCTCTCGATCAGGAAGCAAACTTTTAGCCATTTCAGTATCATATTTTCCTGAAGACGGCACGAAACGTTGATAGTTTATTTTATTTTATTTTATTTGTACAAGTTCTTACTAAAATTCTTACTTTTGTGCAGCATTGAGCAATATTTTGTATTTTTAACAAATACCGGGTGTCGCAAAAATAACTGATGGATTTTAAAATTCAATAACTTGCGAATGGTGCTATTTGAAACATTTTAGCAGGAGGATTATGTATAATGTAAGGAGTTTTTTTTACCGTATTTTTCTATTTTAGTTCGAATTTCAAACAATAGACGGCGCTGAAGGCGATTGAAGGCCAGGTCGACGCTTCACTCAGCTTTGATCACTTGGCCTTCAATCGCCGTCAGAGCCACCTATTCTTTGAAATTCTAATTAAAATAAAAAATTACGGTAAAAAAACTCCTGACATTATACATAACCCTCCTGCAAAAATTTTTTAAATAGCTGTCACCGTTTGCAAGTTATTGAATTTTAAAATCCATCAGTCATTTTTGGGATACCCGGTACATTCTTAGTAAGAAAAACTCTAGTTTGAAAAATAGTTTTTAATAGATATTTATTTCTGAACAAAATCATTAACATTTCTAAAACAATGTTTTAGATACCATTTATATAAAATATTACACTGTGGGCTTAACCTTCTGTCTTTGAATTTTGTTTAAATGTGGTAATGCAAAATCGAATGATTTCTTAAGAAAAAACAGATAAAAGATGTTCGAAAATTGACATTAAATGAGCTTAATTTAGATAATGTTGTTACCTTTTAATAAAATTATCTAAAACAGTGGCCATTCATTTACCACTTTTGCTTAAAATTGTATTACCATGATAAATATATTTTTCATAATAAAATTACATTGCGATAATGAAATTAATCACCCACTTTGATGTGATAATTGATTTTATTTAGTAACATATCCAAAACGTTTCTTTTAACTTTAACGATCAATTTTAATAAAATAATTAATTTACATAAAACAAACGACGTTCTTTAAAAATTCCAAAAATGTAAAAACGATGAGTAAAAGTGACTAATTAAAAATTCAAATTGATAAAAAAATCCACAAATTGATTAAAAAGTACAAATACATACCCATAATTATGACAAAATGGAATTACTTGTATGAAGAGTTATCAGATAAATTTAAGTGTTTCATTGTGTCATTAAAGGAAATGTGATTCATTTCAGATTTAAAAAAAATATTATTACACGCGTACTAGAAAACTCAAAGATAAATTAATTTTACAAAATCTTGAGAGTAAATTCAAAATTTAACTTTAATAAATTTTTTAAAATTTTTTTATTATTAGGATGAGCGAAGCGAATCCTCTACTAGTCCACTTAAATTACAATTTGTCGTACGCTTTACAAAAAAACTATTCAATATTTTAACTTCAAATTAAACACAAAAATAAATTATGATCTGTAGATTTGCAGAATATAATTTTTTTTACAGTAAAACGTTAAAAAAATTATTATTTTAATTAATTTATTTTACATGCATTTCCAATACGGACGCATTTTAGCAAATAAATAAAAAATGAAACGCGTATATTTTCAGAAAAAAAAAGTTTAAATCATGGAGTAAATAATTATAGATAGAATCATGATTAATTTATTAAATAAAACATGTTTTCTTTATCCCGCAAAATCGTTTGCACAGATGACACTTAAACATTTTAAAAGAATTGTATTATGGATTTTTTTTTTTTTTTGTAAACTGGCAACAAAATAATTGTAAACAAATAAAATTAATTCTTAAATTTGTTATATAAATGAAAAATTAAAAGATCTGCGTGAAGTTGTTGGTTCAAGCTCTTTATAAATATTTTTGCGAAGGTCGTATTGTGGCTAAATAATATCGACTCATTAATCAGAAGGATTTTATAGAAAAATAAGACTTTAATAAGTTCGCAAACGCAACAATAATTATTCGTGAAAACGTCACTGCGAGAATGAGAGAGCGCTTCGTTAAAAGGTAATTCCATTAATTGAGTTGCCATTCGTAGAAAGTAAAAAGTTCTCCCACGCGGAGAGAATTACAGCAATTCTCATACGCTAACATGTATAAAAACGAAGAAATTAAAATAAAATGTTTTACAGTTAAAAATTCATTGTATCAACAAAAGCAGATTTCAAATGTTTTTTCCAGAAAATAGGATTTTGAAGAAGTAACTTTCTTCAAGCTTTCTTCAAATATATTATTCTAAAATAGCTATAAAAGATTATCGGATGTTGATTACAAAGATTGGAAACATGCATATTTCAAACAATTAAAAAACACCAGTGGCTACTTGAAATTGTAAAAACATCTTTAAAAGAGTTTTTAGTTGAAAATTAAAAAAAAAAAAATTGTAAAAGTTTGCTTCGAAAATATCTTATTATGCCAGTTTTACATCATAAATAAAAAATTAAAATGCGCCAAAACATAAAATAACGTTTTTGTTTAATAAAGATGCAAAAATAATAAAAAAAAATATTGTTACTTTCAAATATCTGTTTTATAAAATAATGCTTCGCGAATCCAAACAAAGCATGGCTTTTGCTAGTTTAATATTGTTATAAAAAATGAATAATATGTTTGATAGTTTTTATTTTTCATCTTGCGTGACATTACATTTTTTTGTGTTATGAACACAATATCCATTCTTCATACTGGACATAATATTTTTCATTTAATAACAATTGAAAGACATATAAAATATTATTGAGGTATATTTAAAAAGTAGCGTCCTCAGGGAAATTTATGTTTAAATATAATATTTTATTTTTACTGGAATAAAAAATGTAGCTCTCTTTCATTGCGTATTGTAAAAAGAAATCAATCTACAAAAATATAATATGAAAAGTAAGTGAAATATAAGATGACCTAATCCAAATTAACTGTGATCACAAAAAAAAAAAAAAAAAAAAAAAAAAAAAAAAAAAAAAAATACGAATTTATTTTACATTTGGAAATATTAGAAACCAATATATTTTTAATTTCTAAGAACATATTTCTAGGAACAGATAATTTTCTTGTCTATAAATTTTATACATTTTAAAATAGCATTTTCAATACAAAAAACCGTGTTTTCAAAGCGGAATATTAGTTTTTCAAATGTACTCAATTGAAAAAAAAAGCTGAAAATTTAAATTTATATGCGCGAAAAAAAATATGTAAACATTACTTCAATGTTTAATTTAACTCTATTGATTTAGTATGTTTGTTAAACATCTATATTAAACATGTAAATATTTACCTGAGATTTCTTGGCAAAACTTAGATTCCAGGTAAATAAAAATTGTTTATTACTGAATAAAAACTATTCGGAAGAGTTCATCAAAGGAACGTGTTGAAAAAAGAAACTTTAAATTTAGACATTCCCTTTGAAATTTCAAAAAAAAATATTGATTTCACAAGTTTCTTAAGAGAAAAAATTCTTAAATATATCTAAGCAGCAGTAAATTTATGTTCAATACTAAGAGAATATGAATATTTTGTCGAATTTCAAGAAACGTACTAAGCGTAAGGTAAAAATAATGCTTCCAATATAGATTCATCTATTTAGTGGTGATTAATGTAATAATACACGTGTGATTAGTTGGAGTGAGTAGAGAACAGGTTTTATAAGCGAACGTTACATTTTTTGCGTTTTCATTGCTTGCAAATATTGAAATCTTGATAGTTTACAATAGTCGCCAAAATTAAAAGAAAACAGTAAAAATGAGTAAACATTAACGTTTTAATAATTGAATGAGGTAAAAAAAATCACAGGAATACCGGGAACAGTGCATCTTCAAGTGCCTATTCTGACAGACTCAACACAAACTAGACTAACGCAAATTGCTTTGTGCAACGTAATGGAAGCAATTTAAGAAAGCTAGATCCATATCTATAGCGATACCAAGGGCATGGTCATTCAAGAGCCAAAACCACAAACAAAGATAGCTACAAACAAAGATCATTACAGCGAGAGGTAAAAAGCCAGTAAAATAAAAGCACCACCTGTAATAAAATCTACCAAACAGAATTCACTACCTCTCTTGTGCATAAAAGCCAAATTAGACATTGTCATGTTAAAAAGCAATCCCTTTTTCATTCTTCTGAATAAAGCTAGTTTTGTAAATGTTACAAAATCGATAAAACGGAAATAAATGATGTTACAAAATATTTTGCTAAAAGGTGTTGGAATGTATTATAAGTGACACAAAGGTATGTACATCACTTTTGAAGACTTTATTCTACCATTTATGATGATGAATATCAGGATGACAGAATTCAGACATTGTTGTGAGCTTAAAGAAATCTCGCGCATTGAAAAAACAAATCCTGCCTCAACGCCTGACATTTCGAAGACATCTTCTATATAAACATATAGGGCAAGTCTTCGATATAAAATGCATAACCTAATAGAGAAACATAGAATATAGAGAATATAAAATACATGATAGCCGACTGAAGTTTCTCCTAAATTTCTAAAGATATGGGAATTCAGATTAAAGGACATTTTATATTATCAATGTGGATTTATGGACTTCGAAAAGATTGAAGCCAAGATATTGACAATGGATCAAAAGTGACAGAGAATGGGAATTTTTACCAGAGAGATAAATCATTTTAATGGTAATAAAACCAATTTCGGGCGTTCAATTGTAACTACAGAGAAAACTTATGTTTTATTTTATACCCATAAAACCCAGCAGCAATTAAGATGATTGAGTGGTTTACCATTAAAAAAGAAGATACTGTTTATAGGGTATGTTCTTTGAGACACTAAATACATATTATTATTTCACTATGTTCCCAAGGATAAAATAAATAAAATAAAAATTGGGTATTACATTAAAATGTTAGACAAAATAGATAAAAAAAAAAAAATTGAAAAAATGGTTAGCGCAAAAAGGAAACCAGTTTCCATTACATAAAAGGACTCCCCCATAAAAAGTTCGATACCAATGGGGAAAATAAATGAACTAAAACGCAATTTGTTGCAACATCCACCTTATTAGTCTGGTTTGGCTTCTTCTGATTTTCAGCTAGTTATTTCTGTGACTAAAATGTTTTTAGTTGGAAAAAAAAAATCCACAAAAGAAGATTTGAAATAGCTACCGATGGCTATTTTTAGGACTATTAGAATGCCTATTTCGTGACGCCATGAGAATTTTTGAAAATTGTTGAATGAAGTGTATTAAACTTGTAGGATATTATGTACAAGTGTAAAATATATTTATTTTTAAAAATCTTCTATTCTCTTTCATTTTGCAAACTCTTCAAATCACGCTCGTATTACTTTTTACACTTCGATACGTTTTAATATTCTATCACACGCTCTTAACCTTTCAATATACTATTTAATCTTAAAGTGCAAGATAAATATCCCTAATTAATGTGAGGATGTTAAATGTAGCTGCAATTTAGTTTATTATAATGAAAACACATACATAGAAAGGTCGATTTAGTTGCCTCATGTCTTTCATATAACAGTTTATCTAAATTATTTTCACAATTTTTTATGACGCGTGAAATTTTCAAGTTCACTGCGAATGTTTATTTGTACATACATATATGGCTAATTCAGTATATTATTTTGTTTTACAAAACCGTCATAAAATTCTTCTATAGTTGCCTTTAAAACAGTCTTTTGAAAAAAAAAATCAATACTGAAAATATTTTTGCTATTTAAAGTTAGATTGATAATAAAATAATATATACAGTAGAGTTTCTCAATAACGAAACTCCAGGCATCGAATTTCTTTATATTACGAATTTTTTTGTAGGAACGGTCCCCTTTTCGCATGATTTCATTAAAAACAGTCTCCATATAGCGAAATATGTATCTCCATATAACGAATTTTTTCATAAATTGGTCTTAATTTATTCAGTTTTAAAAAAAGCTTCGGAATCATATGGAATCAATTTTCCATCACTTATTTTTTATTTATCGTTCAGTGCTGAGTTCTTTTAATATATATATATACCGGGTGTCCAGTAAATGACTGACCCATTTTAAAATTAAATAACAAAAAAAAACGGTTTGAGATAAAAATACGCGGTTTGCAGTATTGTAATTAGAATATCAACAAATTTTAAAGTACGCACTTCCTTAAAATAGTTCGAATTTCGGCCAAAAGATGGCGCTGACGGCATCAGGCTGCAGAAATAGAGTGTCTTTTCTTCTTTTCAAGCTCATGATCTTTCCGGCTCATTTTCCAGAGTCGAATCTGAGTCGAAGTGTTGAATCGACTCTCCACCCAACTGCAGAAATAGGGTTTCTTGTTTGGAACGAGATTTAAAATAACATTTAAGATTGAAATATGTCTATTGTATTAACCTCCTCAGACAAATATCACGGGGAACTACAAAAAAGTAGTTTAAAATCATTGTAAAACATCACCAAAGGTGTATCAATCTATAAATAAATATTTATGACATGCAAACATTTATTGAAAAACCTAAAAATAGTTTTAACAATTCTAGAAACATTTGAATTAATTTACAGGATGTTCTTTAATGTTTCAAAATTCTCTTCGGAATATGTTATTTTAATCGCTTAACTGATTCTCTATTTTATGTACAGTAAATTGAAAATATGGGATAAACGCCAGTTTTCTTAAGCTAAAATAATCGTCAGATTTAATTTAAATGTTTCTTCTACTAAACAGTATGAAATTGCATTAAAAATTTTAGTCGTGTCAGAAAGCTTTAAGTGATGGAAGAAGAAAACTATTATTGCTAGTGCGTTGTAGGGGCCAATCAGTTAAATGTTTAAAACAGTGGTATGCAAATAGCGTTCCCAAGTCCCCTGTTTATGAAAAACGGGACAATTACTTATAAATCGGCACATTGATTTTTTAAAATCTTACAATAAAGGAATCCATCTACAACAAATCATGTCTTAAACATAAAAAAAATTATTGATCCTGAAGTAGAAAGAAACATGCAAAATTACCTGCTAAGACAAAAACCTGCCTAAAATAAAATATTGTTATTTTTTCTGAAAACCGAATTCATCCCTACTTTATATTCATATTTTGTCATTTAACGTATCTAAAAATTTTATTACGAAAGCCATGAGAGATTTTAAGATGTCTTTTGCACACACCTCCCTCTCCTACCCAGGATAGCAAACTTATTTATGCTGAAATGGAACAATGTTTAAAAAGAAAAAAAATACCTGTTTTTATATCCTTATAGTCACTCCTTTTCAAAACTTCACTACAAAAAGCATCATAGATCCTGAAATATATTTTCGTCCTCACCCCCCCCCCCGTATTTAAATTATTCTGTATGAGGAAAAAAACAAGAAAAGACATTCTGAAAATATCTCCTGTATCTGATTTGAAATAAAGAATATTATTAAAAATATGTTTTGTTATCTTTTTAAAAAAATATGTATGAAAAATGCGAATGTTCAATTTATTTTGTAATATTTTCATTTATAAAATTGAACAAAAATAAGTAGACATTCAGTTATATCTAAAATATCTATGGTGGGCGATAGGTTCTGATGTTTCAACTGGTAGACGGCAGGTGCTGGGTTCGAACCTAATCGCGTCCGTCGGCCTAACCGTTCGGAGTTTTTCGTGGTTTTTTTTCGAACATTGGATTTCCTTGTGTAAATACGGGTTAGGTTCCATTAGAAAGACCCCCCACGGAGGATATCTCACCCTTTTAGGACTATATTCCACGTGTAGATAATCGGCCGACATAAAATAAACCAAAACAAACTAAAATATCTATAGACAATTTCATGTCAAAACATTTTCATGGAAACTTTTTACTGAAATAAAGTTTCGTTTCTTTTACTTCTAGTTTTATTAATATTACATGAGACAAAAGGTGTTGAAAACGTTTCAGAAGCCAACGCAGTATCCACTGTCCCGATCCTTTCTTTCATTTACTATCGGCTTTTAAAGCCGATTCGTATTTCAACTCATCGAATCCAAAAGGAAAAAAAATTTATAGCCTAAGAGCCAGTGAAAAGCTACCTATATGTATTTGACCAGACCTGAGATTTTGTACATTGAGGCCCCTATACCTACTACACATGAGATGGGGGGTCACTAAGCCCAAAGTGGTGGACGTGGCTACTGCGCAGGTAACATAGGTATCAATTTTTGGCAAATTTTAAATCCATTTGACTACGTCTGCAGTTTTGAAATTTTAAAATATGTTATTAGTATTATCGGAAAATAACAATGGCAGACCATTATCGCGCGGTTAACATTGTGGCAGACAGTTTTGAAAGTGCTGAAAAAGATAAAATTTCGAAAGTAATTGACCAGGTCTGCCATTAATATATTTTGTTTATTAGGGTCTTAAAAGCTTATATTGATCACGGCAGACGTCTTCATTGAGTACACACATCAGCAGACAACAAAATCTTAGCTACTACCCGGTCAGATGTATATGTATTAAGTTCCCAGTTTTGTATCTATATGATTTACTTTATCTTTGTATTTATAAAAATTAATATTTAATTTTGTAAACTATGTACCAAAATTTATAAGTTTGCTAATAAAAAAATAATATATAGCAAAATAATCTTAAATATTAAGATATATTGCAGAAAACAAATAATCATTCATACATAGATTTTACTTTAATTAAGACAAATTTATTTATTTAAGACAAATAAAAAAAAAATGAATCATGTGTATTACAAAATATTTTTCTTTTCACGAATTTTAATCGTCACTCATCGTCATCATCGAAGTCATATCTGCCGTTGTGTGAATCGTCTGCATCATCCATTGAATCGGATTCTATAAAAATCAAAATAAATTATAAAATAAAAGTAATTCGTAAACTGATCCGAACATATTCGATAAAAAATTTATCATAATAAACTTACCAGGAACATTGGTGATTAAGTCACTCACAGAAGTTGGGAGTTGATCTCCTTCGAACCATTTGAATACAAATTTGTCATCTTGCTCAATCCAACCATACTCTAATGGGTCCAATGTGGTAGGTTGCTTTTTGTGTGCATTTTTCCAAACATTTGAAATATAATGTGCTCTTAGAAGTTGCTGGTAAAGCTCAGTCTTACACGGTGGTATTGAGCTTGCATCAAAATTCAATATTTTTTTGCTAAAGTTTTCATTGACGTCGGAAGGTTTATAATTGCTGACGAAAAGTTGGTATCTTCCATCATCAACGTCAATTGAATTTTTTGCGTTATAGAGCTGGCAGGTAAACTTCTGAATACTGTTAAATACCTCTTTTAACTGATCCTCTCTCAAATTTTCTTCTCCAAGAGTAGCAAATGCTTGTTGAAATTCAATATTTTTTTTCAGCAAGCTAAAAGGTCTTTTCTTCCCTTTATTAAAGAAAGCTGGATTGAAATCACATCCTGTATACGCATGGAAACCGATTAAGCTTTTGGCTAACAACTCACTAAGCTCATTATAAATTTTTGTGACGTCAATATACCTTTCGTTATTTCCTGTTCCATTGATCATCCAAATATTAGAATGAGAATTTTGTAATTGTGTCATATTACCAATCATTATAATCAAAATATCGGTATCAGAGGCTCTGATAACAATATTCGACTGTTCAACGATACTGCAAGCATGATAGATTATCTTCGTATCAGCTTCTTCATGTGAAATACAACATAAATTTTCAACAACACTTGACTGAATCTTGTCATCAACAACTTGATATGATTGACAATTCCGAAAATTTAAAAAAATCTGTCGATTGCCCAAAAATGATCTCATTTCCGCACTAGACCAATGTTTTGTAAAAAAATCTACCAGAGCTTCCTTAAATTTAGTATTCTTCAATTCTTTTGCAAAATCCGACGGTCGCACCTGTTCAGGGCCCGAAATTGTGTAATCAATCAACGATCCTTCATGTCGTAGACATCTTTCACTATCTTTAATTGATGGAACAAAATATTGGTCAAAGATTACGTCAATTCTTCGGGCGGAATATTTTGATAGCATTTGCAGAAATTTCTTAGAAATACTCCCGAATGTTTTCGGAACTTCTTTCATAGAACGGAGAATGAAAAATCCATCAATTAAGAGTACATCTGTATTACTTGGAGCTTCTTGATCAATATTTGTTTCAAGGCATTTTACAAGTACAGATTTGTCAGTTTTACAGAAACCCCCATCTAGATGACACAGAGCAAGAGGTACAGGAGATATTGGATACGTTAAAATTTTGAGAACATCAATTTGATGGTCCATCGAAATTCCCAACAGACGACCGAATAAATCTCGCTGTAACTTTATCTCTTGCTGCTTACCTCCAATTTTTACAGATTTTTTCTTGACAAGTAGACTTGAAAAGTTTTGTATGGGTATCTTTTTTATGGCTTTTTCAAATCTTTTCGGATCAGATGCACATTCCGATATAAAAGTTGTTCGTAGCTCTTCACCAATTGATTGAATATTTAACAGAAACTCTTCCACTTTAGATGATGCAGCTTTCCCGGAACCTATGTTAAACAACTGATCAGGTGGTAAATCTAAGCTGAAGGGATTCACATATTGATCAAACGAGTTGATAAACTTTTCAAGTTGTTCACAACTTTTCTTAATATTATGTGGCTGCAACTCTGCTGTAATATCTTGCTTTTTGGTAATTCCTAACTCATCCAGCACGTGTGTAATTATACTTGAGCGGATGTCGTGACTTCTTGCCCACCGTTGGCGAGCTGAAATCGAATGAGACAGATGTGTAATACCAGAAAGTGTTCTCGCAGCATCTGCATTAATGGTCTGCTCTAATGTAAGATCAATAGGCTGCCTTGAGAACGGCTTACTGGTACGCTTGATTCCAAAAAAGCCTTTTTCGAAGTCCAGCTCTAATCCAGGATGAGTAGTGGGAACTTTCATTAAATTGTAATGGTATTGGACAGTCCATTTTGCATAATTTTGATGGTTAAAGACAAAAAATAAATTTGTTATTTTCGGTAAAATGTCAAGATACAATTGGAAGTCACCAATACGAATGCTCCTGCTCAGTTGTAAATAATAATAAACGAGCTTGACGTAGATCATATAAAATTGGGCTGTCTTACCATGTTCACCATTTAATGTTTGTTGCTCGTAAATAGCGTAATCATTACACAGTTCTTTCAAGCTTTCATCGTGAATAAAAAATGAAAGTGTCTGACAACTCTGTAATCGTCCAATCTCGTCTACGATATCTTCAGAAATTCGAATATTTTTATGTGTTAGAAAAGATCTAAAATGCATTATTTGTAGCCCTAAAGCCATTATTGGGTGTAATCTTTTACAGCGATTGAAATGTTTGCAATCCATGAAACTTGAAACGGATCCACTAGCAAGCATTTCACTTTCAACCATGATGGTTGATAAACCACAATCATTAATAAATTTTCCGATCACTTTAAAGTACGACATCATTATGTGAAAAGCACCCAAATGTATAAATAGTTTCTGGAAGGTCTTACCTTCTGTAGCTTGGATTTGCAGTGCAATCTTAGCAATAGCTAAATCGTAAGTCACTTGCATGTACTCTTGATTTAGCTCTTCCAAAGCTAACATACATTGCTGCATAGTTGCCAAAACTACTGCATTGCTTGTTGGTGAGTGATTAATCGGAGTCAAATAAGAAATTATTTGTTGTGGACTGTTATCTGTCATAATTCGGCTGTTAAAACCAGTCCACATAGGGGTATTTATTAATCCCAAAGCATGACTAAGCATCCAAATATTGTCAATCCGATTATAAAGACTTTTATTCACGATTATATTAACCTCTTCTTCACTTTCAGTTTGAATATTACTAGTTTTTTTTAGTTTTTTAGCATACTGTGGTAACTCAAACTCTATTTTTTCAAAAGATCGTCTTTTACGTTCATCATGTTTACTACCTTCAGTTTCTTCTTCTTTTTCTTCTTCTTCGACATCGTCGTCTTCGAGATTGTGGTGAATATTTTGATACATTATTCCAACTGTATCATGGAGAGTGTCTTTTCCAGTCTTGGTATCAACAAATCGGTCATAATTGTCAAATGCCATGCCTGCCACAAGATTTTCATCTTTATTAATTACCTCTGGACATATTTCGGTACGTGAAACTGATGAAAACGTTGCTTCTGTTTCTAGTTCCTCGACTGCCGTGTAACTTATACAATGACCGTAACGATTTATTATATCGATAACCTTACGACTGCTTGTAATACTTTTTAATGTCATGCCTAAGCAGATGTGTTTAGAGGTCTTAATGTTGCCATTGTGGGTCATATATATAAGGTCCTGTGACAGAGATTTTACGTGACGTTGAAAACTGTCGCAATTCCGCCGTTTACGATTGTAACCTCCAATAACTGATGTAAAAAAATCGGAAACCATGGATGGTGTTGAACATTCCCCTTTTATTAGCCGTTGACTAGTTAAATTATCAGGTAATTTTTTCCTTTTTATGCCCAAAATTTCCTTTCGTAAAATGGCAGCGGCTTCTCGCAAAGTATCTTGGTCTTTCAAGTGCGCAAATAAAGAGTCATCAATACTTGAAATGCCTTTAGGAGCAACAACTTTTTTTTTGTTTGAAATAAAAATTTGAATTTTACCTTTAAAATTCTCGTGGATTTTTTCTTCTAAATAATGTGGCGTAAATATAGTTGTTGCGTCAGAGCCTTCACTTAATTCCTTAAACATTTCAAGATACTCTTTGTGTAAATAACTCAGAAAATAACAACGACCTCGATTTATGACATCCTTTTCAATTAAATAACATATTTCTTTATAAACAGTTTCATGTATTTCTCGAGAGGTGTGCCATGAAGTACGGGCAGAACTTTTAACTAGTGATCTTTTCTGATTTCTGAAATTTTGCCGACAAACATCATGATAGTATACTTCATGAGAAGTAACACTTTGCAGTTTGGTCAAAGTTTCACTGTAAATTTTAGTATCTGGCTTAAAGCTTAAAAAAATACTCTTTTCAAATTCATCCTTCTTTGAATTGCGTAATGGCTCATTCCTAGACCGATATTGTTTTCTTTTCTTGTTACAAAAAAAACAGACATTTACATTTGGTGAACTTACAATATCAGAAGTCTGAACAATCAATGGTTCTTCTAAATTTTTAAATTGTTGTTCAATTGCAGACGAAGACGTACTGGGCTGTGATAGAACTTTCTTTTCAACATCCATCGAGAAAAAATGTCTTTTCAATGCTGTAAATGTCTTGTAACAACTACTGTGATATGCTGAATCAAAACTTTCGTCCGGTAAAACAATGTCTTTATATTTCAATTTATGAAATTTTCGTAACCTTAAAATCTTTTGACATCTTGATAAAGTTTCTTCCGAAAATATAAGTAATTTTTCAGTTTTTACCGTGTCACAAAAAACACACTTCAATTCTTTTTTTTCACTTGACATAATCTCAGATATAATAAATGAATATAGACAAATCAGCAAAAAAAGAAAGCAACATTACTGTCTGTTTTCGAACTTTGCACCTTTCACTCTAGGACGATTCTACTATAAAAAGGGGTGTAAGGCTAAAATTGCTAATACACTGCAAAAAATTTTACCCTTTTGCTGCATCATCATTCCACCGCTTTTATAGAAAACGATTACTTTAGCCTATCATGAAGAAATTCTCATGGGTCAAAAGAGAGATATTCTATAAAAGCGGTGGAGTGACGACGCAGCAAATGGGTCAAGATTTTACTAAATTTACGAAACACGAGGCATCTGTATGAAGGTCCACAAACATAATGAAAATTTCTGGCAAAAAACGTTAGGGTGATGACATAATAGAGCCCTTTCAGGCATAAAAACCTCAGTTATTTGAATGCTCGTAACTATAATAGAGAATACTATATGCTAGAATGAGTACAATACTAATCTATACATTTTAAAAATACGACCCTTTTGCTGCATCGCCACTCCACGGCTTTTGTAGGATATGTCCCTTTTGACAATGAGAACGCTCCATAATAGGTTGAAGTAATACTTTTCTATAAAAGTAATGGAGTGACGATGCAGCAAAAGGGTAATATTTTTTACAGTGTAGGGGAAAAATGAAAGATAGCTATAGATAGTCTATGCGTACATCTGACTGTGTTGTAGCTAAGATTTGGTTGTTTGCTGAAGTGTGTACTTAATGAAGACGTCTGCCGTGAACAATATAAGCTTTTAAGACCCTAATAAACAAAATACATTAATGGCAGACCTGGTCAATTACTTTCAAAATCTTATCTTTTCCAGCACTTTCAAAGCTATCTGCCACAATGTTAACCGCGCGATAATGGTCTGCCATTGTTTTTTTCTGATAATACTAATAACATATTTTAAAATTTCAAAACTGCAGACGTAGTCAAATGCATTTAAAATTTGCCAAAAATTCATACCTATGTTACCTGCGCAGTAGCCACGTCCACCACTTTGGGCTTAGTGACCCCCCATCTCATGTATGGTAGGTATAGGGGGATCAATGTACAAAATCTCAGGTCTGGTCAAATACATATAGGTAGCTTTTCACTGGCTCTTAGGCTATTAGAATTGGGAGATAGTAAAAGAAAGAAAGAATCGGGACAGTGAATACTGCGTTGGCTTCTGAAACGTTTTCAACACACTTTTGTCTCATGTAATGTTAATAAAACTAGAAGTAAAAGAAACGAAACTTTATTTCAGTAAAAAGTTTTCATAAAAATGTTTTGCCATGAAATTGTCTATAGATATTTTAGTTTGTCTTGGTTTATTTTATGTCGGCCGATTATCTACACGTGGAATATAGGCCCGAAAAGGATGGGATACCCACCGTGGGGGTCTTTCTAAGGGAACCTAACCCGTATTTACAATAGGAAACCCAATGTTCGAAAAAAAAACCCCACGGAAAACTCCGAACAGTTAGGCCGACGGACGCAATTGGGTTCGAACCCAGCACCTGCCGTCTACCAGTTGAAACGCCAGAACCTATCGCCCACTTGTGGGGTCATAGATATTTTAGATATAACTGAATGTCTACTTATTTTTGTTCAATTTTATAAATGAAAATATTAAAAATTAAATTGAATAAATCGCATTTTTCATACATATTTTTTTAAAAAGATAACAAATCATATTTTTAATGATATTCCTTATTTCAAATCAGATACAGGAGATATTTTCAGAATGTCTTTTCGTGCTCTTTTCCTCATACAGAATAATTTAAATCCGGGGGGGGGTGAGGACGAAAATATATTTCAGGATCTATGATGCTTTTTGTTATGAAGTTTTGAAAAGGAGTGACTATAAAGATATAAAAACAGGTACTTTTTTTTTCTTTTTAAACATCCTTCCATTTCAGCATAAATACGTTTGCTATCCTGGGTGAGGGAGGGAGGTGTGTGCAAAAGACATCTTAAAATCTCTCATGGCTTTCGTAATAAAATTTTTAGATACGTTAAATGACGAAATATGAATATAAAGTAGGGATGAATTCGGTTTTCGGAAAAAATAATAATATTTTATTTTAGGCAGGTTTTTGTCTTAGCAGGTAATTTTGCATGTTTCTTTCTACTTCAGGATCAATATTTTTTTATGTTTAAGACATGATTTGTTGTAGATGGATTCCTTTATTGTAAGATTTAAAAAAATCAATGTGCCGATTTATAAGTAATTGACCCGTTTTTTCATAGACAGGGGACTTGGAAACGCTATTTGCATACCATTGTTTTAAACATTTAACTGATTGGCCCCTACAACGCACTAGCAATAATAGTTTTCTTCTTCCATCACTTAAAGATTTCTGACACTACTAAAATTTTTAAATGCAATTTCATACTATTTAGTAGAAGAAACATTTAAATTAAATCTGACGATTATTTTAGCTTAAGAAAACTGGCGTTTATCCCATATTTTCAATTTACTGTACATGAAAAAGAGTATCAGTTAAGCGATTAAAATAACATATTTCGAAGAGAATTTTGAAACATTAAACAACATCCTGTAAATTAATTCAAATGTTTCTAGAATTGTTAAAACTATTTTTAGGTTTTTCAATAAATGTTTGCATGTCATAAATATTTATTTATAGATTGATACACCTTTGGGGATGTTTTACAGGGGTTTTTAACTAGTTTTTGTAGTTCCCCGTGATATTTGTCTGAGGAGGTTAATACAATAGACATATTTCAATCTTAAATGTTATTTTAAATCTCGTTCCAAACAAGAAACCCTATTTCTGCAGTTGAGTGGAGAGTCGATTCAACACTTCGACTCAGATTCGACTCTGGAAAATGAGGCGGAAAGATCATGAGCTTGAAAAGAAGAAAAGAGACCCTATTTCTGCAGCCTGATGCCGCCAGCACCATCTTTTGGCCGGAATTCGAACTATTTTAAGGAAGTGCGTACTTTAAAATTTGTTGATATTCTAATAACAATACTGCAAACCGCGCATTTTTATCTCAAACCGTTTTTTTGTTATTTAATTTTAAAATGGGTCAGTCATTTACTGGACACCCGGTATATATTACTTCTCTTCTTGTTCTTTAAATCAAACACACCTTTCAACATCCTTATCAAAACCGAGTCAATTAGATTGTTACACATATAAGAGAGGAATCAATGAGAGTCACACAAGAGAGGCCTGCAAATGGAGAAAAACGTTAATTACAATTTTTCATTCCTTGCTAAAATTTGAGCTTTTTTTTTTTTTTTTTTTTTTTTTTTTTTTTTTTTTTTTTTTTTTTTTTTTGAGAGCGTAACAATTTAAAAATCAAAACAACAAAAAATTACAGATTTCTTCGTCTGAAATTAATGCAAGTCTTCCTTATTTAATTTTCATTAATTTTTCAAATAAATGTCAGTTCTCTTTTTTGAAACTGCTTAAATAATTAAGAAATAAAATGTTAGGTTAATATTTACTTTTAAATATTTCAAATTCTTAATTAAAAACATCAAAAATAACATTTTTCAAAATTTACACATTAAATACGATTTTTATCATTATTTTCTATACTTCGAATTTCTCTATATAACGAATTTTTTACTGGAACGGTGGATTTCGTTATATAGAGACTCGACTGTATATAATATAATTTGCGATAATAAAACCATTGGGCATCGGATAATTTATATATATATATATATATATATATTACAAAAACTGCACTAAAAGATACAAAACCATTCAACTGATACAAAATTAAAACAAAAAATATGTAACTGAACAAAATGCATATATACATATGTGTGTGTGTGTGTTAGAAAAAACTAAGGAGTTGACGATGACAAATATTTTTTTGAAAATAATCAAAGTTAAAATAAATATATAGCGTTATCCGGAAACTATTTTGAGACAGGATATTTATGTAAACAACATGTTTTTTAAGGAAACGCTAAAATGTTTGAATTCTTTTTCTAATTCCTAATAATTTTTTTTTAAATAAAAATAGATATTTTTTTATTATATTTCAAACACAAGGAGAGTTTAAAAATTCTCTTAAAAAAACATAATAAGATTTATGAAATTGAAATGCATGACGCATTTTAAGAAGCTTCTTTAACGTCTATGCATAGATGATATAGAAATGTAATCCATGCTATGTCGTATTTTTTAGTACTTTTACAACTCCTTAACCGGCTTATGTTGCATTAATAATTTTAAAACATAACTCCTTAAAATGTTCTCGTCTTGTTCGAAGCTGGAGTAATCAGACGCTGTAGCATTAAAAATAATCCCATGCTTTTATTTATATTTCTGCCACGCGAAGCTGAATCATTAATAACCTAAACCTAGCAGAATGTCATAAAAATGTTACATAAAATGCAGGCAAAATTTTGCCTTTACTTTTAAAAAATAATAATTGTATGCATAAATACTAGAAGTAGATAAATGAGACTTTTTAAAAAGAATATTTTAAAAATATTATTAAATTTTTTTTTACCAATTTTATGCTTTCAAGATTTTTTTTTAAGGCTGCACATTTTGTTCCGCTTAATATTTTATTTATTCTAGTATATCAAAAAGAATCAGGAAAGTAAATGGAAAGTTTGAGTATCAAACTCTGCAAACTTCATGCTTTTTATTCGATTGAAACCTTGCTGCCATGGGAAATGTTAACCCTTTATGCCCGAAGGCAGTTTAAAGTACCATCGAACTAAATCATTGTAAAATTAATTTAATAGACAAATTAGTGTAAATACAGCATTGCATGTGTTTTGCTTTATTTTATATTATTCGAAAAGTAACATTTGTTCTCAAAACAGATATATTTTTTAAAGCATGTTTTCTTTTACATTTTTATCTATTAAACTTTCTTCATGCTTAAAGATTGTGGGTGAAAAGTTTCAATTAGGAGATATTTGTGTATTTTTACTGTAAGAAAATACATTTTCAAATTCTATACAATACTATGCAAAATATTTTAAATAAAATGTTTCAGTGCAGTTTTAAATACTGTACAAATCTTTATGAACACAAATTTTTACTGGCAAAACTCTTCTAAAATTCATTAAATGATTGTGTAAATGTTTTAATATAGTTTAAAAAAATTACGAATAATGCTTCAGAAGATGAAAATTTCGTAAATCCTAATTTGAGATATAAAGATTTAGGGGATTTCAACTAAATGCTTGCAAGAAGATAATGAAATGATCGAAGTTGTAATTTTTATACATTATGCTGTCTTGTTTGTGATATTGTACTGTCTCGCAGAAAATGAACATTCAGATTGCAAATCCTTGTTTCACCATATTCAGAGCCAGCGTTGTGTTAATAAAATGTGCATACGATATAACCACAGTGTATAAACAGATAACATACTCAGTTGCTCTATTTAAGAAACAGGGGAATTACGGACTTTAATCAAAATCCAGAATGTATACTTCATTTACAACCATATTCTCTTCATTACAGCCTGTTGCCATTTTTAAAAAACTTGTGGCATTTACATACCTGAAATATAGCTAGATGAGTCATTTCTAAATTGTACATTTATTTTGCTCTGAATGCAAATAGATTTATTTAGAAGCTTGATTGCTTGAAAGTTTCTTAACTTTGCTTTGTGCAACCTCATCAGAGGTTTAATTAATCTGTGTTTATCCATTATGCTAATGACTAAATAGATCAATGTGTTTATAGTTATAATATTGAAGAAAACGATGCAAAGCATTCTTTTACTGAGTAAAAATTATCGACATGACATCTTTCATAGAAAGATTCTATAAATAATTCTGAAAACTCTCCTTTATATGATGTACTGTCGTAAGTATTTATTGTACTCAATATCAAAGAAATTGTAGAAAGTATCTAACACATCAGTAAATAATACTAAAAACACTTCTTTATCTGATCTACTGTCGTATGTATTTATTGTATTTAATATCACAGAAATTGCAGGAAGTATCTGACTAGAGATGTAAATTTTCCGGAAAAATATAAGTGGCGGAAAAAACTGTTTTTTTTTTCGAAAAAAAAAACGGAAAAGTTGGAAAAATTGATTTTTCATGATTGTTTCTGCTAAATAAGTTGTATTTTCTTAGAGAATATTAAATAAGAAAATTTTTTTCTCGTTTAGTTTTATTAAATGAAAATTATTTTCACTTTATCTTACAAAATAAAAAGAAAGTAGCAAAGCCTGCTTTTAAAAGTTTAGTTTTTTCCCCCACAGACTAAGAATTTTTTTTAAACATTATTGTTTGTTATATCATACCTCTGTTGAAATGATTTTTCAGTTACATGTTTAACTACCAATTGACCTAATGTAAAATCCTGAGCCAATATGTCTGCAGTTTGGAATGAAATAAATTATGCATTCCATTTAAATAAGTATAGTTTTTAAGTGAATGATACTAGTTTAAAGAAATTATTGTAGTTTTGTCATTATTATGAATATCAGTATTCAAAAACTCCATTGTTTGTTTAAAAAATTTATGTTTTGACATTATTACATTTTTGATTTAGTTTTATAATGTAAATTCAAAGAAAACTAAGTTTTAATTTGGCTTATTTAAATCTGCAATTATAAAATAGTAGAGGATTTATTGACTGTTAGATTTTTACTCACTGAAACCAGATTTTTTTTTTTTTTTTTTTTTTTTTAAAGTTTAATTAACTGTAATTTTTTTTCTTTTTATTCTGAAATCTTGTATTCTATTCTTGAGTAAGAAACTATATTCAATAATGTTTCCTTATGGTAATTTTTTATTTCTAAGAGTGGAACTTAAAAGCTATAAAAACAGAACTCTACAAATAGAAAATGCTCGCTATTGAGGAATTAACAAAAGCAGTTACATACAGAGATAAACTTCTACTGTGCTACAGAAAACTACAAAAAATTCAAAACTTAATTAAGAGGGAAAGTATAATTTGGATCATAGTTACTTTTAATAATTTTTTTTTCATTGCAGTTGTATTTTTCTAATGCAAACTGCCCATGTTTTTGCAACATTACTGTATATTATGGAGGTAAAATGGAGGTCAATTATAGATTCAACACCTTGAAAAAACATTCAAATAATCAGCTATAATGCAATCTTGAAAAATGCAGCATAGTAGGGCCACCTATAGGGCAATTTACACCAAAAACTAAACATTAATGTACACCAGGAACTGTCTGAAGCTGTAGTTTGATAAAAAATTATCCTTTAGTCCTTGAGATAGAGCTATTGTGATAATGATGAATAATGCAGCATAGCTGCGTCATCTGTTGAGCGATTTACACCAAAAATTAATGAGAACGAAGTTATATCAAAGATTAACTTAATCTGAAGTTTTATGAAAATACATACATTAGTTCTTGAGATAGAACTATTCTGTAAATTATGAATAATGCAGCATAGCAGCACCATCGGGTGGGCGATATACACTAATAACTAAACATCTTGAGTTAATATCAAGGTGTAACTGAATCTAAAGTTTTGTGAAATTACGTGCATCAGTTCTTGAGATAGAGTGCCTATAAAACTTTTGTCACGTACAGACTCACAGAGTAACATATATTTTCCAAAAACCATCAAGTTGTGTTTGGGACCTTCTAAAACGTTTAAATACACCAAAATTTTCACGAATTCAATACTTCTTGAAAAGATAGAAAAAAGTAATAAATGCATGCTTCAAATTTTATGTTAAATTTTTAATTTCACTTCCATTAACCGGCATGTTATTGAAATAATTTTGCACATGAATTAATTTTTAAAAAGAGAAGTTGCATTTAATTATATATCAAGGTTTTTTCATGTAATCCTGTTTTTGTGAAATTGTGAACTTTTTACATATATTGGGTGAATGCAAAAGTTAGTGCGGAGGTGCAATAGATGTCGTTAGAAGCGGCGTAAAGTGTTGTCATTAATACTGCCATCTATGTTGCAAAGGTGGTGTGTGCAGGTTTCATTTCAAACAAAATATTTTGTGTAGATACAAACTGTTTCAAGAAAATTTACTTTCAAAATGGGTGTCGATAAGGTGCATTTACTGCATGTTATGGTTTACAAGTTTCAGAAAGGAATAAACGTTGCAGAAGCCGTAAAAAGCAATTACGAGGTTTATGAAGATCATGCACCAACTAAACGAACTGTGGAAAAATGATTTGCGATATTTCGCTGCAGAGAATTTAACCTTGAAGACGGACCACAATCCGGTTGACCCTCACACATTGATGTCGATATTGTGCGTACTTAAGTTAAAAATGCGTCGTGAATTTCAACAGAGGAAGTTGCTACAGCACTTAGAGCTTACCGATCAATCCCTTTTCGGCGTTTAAAAAAATATAAGATTCGATTTGAAGCTTGATATATGGGTGCCCCATTTGCTGACTGAGAGGAACAAAATCGAGCTCATTTCTGCTGAAGTTTATTTACACGGGCGGTTCAAAAACGAGCCGTTTTCGGATCGATTAATGACGGGTGATGAGAAATGGTTCCTTTAAAACAATGTTCAGAGATGTGAGCATGATGACGCAATGGCAAAGGCCAGTATGTAGCCGATGAAGGCGATGCTCTGTGTTTGGTGGGTTTACAAGGGCATAATTTATTTTGAGTGTTTCCCGCTGGTAAAACGATTGATTCAGTCAAGTACTTTTGCCAATTAACCAGTCTGAATCGAGAAATCACACAGAAATGTCCTATTTTGTCAAATAACGAGGGTGTAGTCTTTCATCAAGACGACACCAGACCACACGTTTCGAAACAGACATTGTATAAACAGAACAGCCTGAAATGGGATATCCTAACTCATCCACGGTTTTCCTCTGATATTGCACCACCTGATTATCACTTGTTCTGATCATTGCAAAATCATTTAAATGGAAAAATACTTGACTCTTTGGATGTCTTAAAAAACGACGTGTCTTCGTTCTTCGAATCTAAACCGCACAAATTTTATGATGTGGGCATTCGTATGCTGCCAGAATGTTGGAAACAGATTATAGAAAACGATGGATCATATATCAATGATTGAATAAAGAACTTTGTTTGTCTAAATACTGTGCGACTTTTACTCTCAAACTCTGCATGAACTTTAGCACTCATCCAATAATTGTACAAAATATATTCAGAATTTGCGCATAAGAAATTATTACTACATTTAGGTTCCTATTTAGACATTTTTAATAAGGTTATTTATACATATAAACAACTTGATAAGATTCAGTTGCTGTATGGCATGAGGTTTTTTTTTCTTCATTCACTGCATTTGCGAAAGATTCAATTTGTAGGTTAAACTTTTTTCTGAAATCTCTAGTTTCAAGAGAAATTTTGCGAAGTATCTTGTGTTTCAAACAAGAAAAAATGTGAAGAATCTTTTCAAGTCTTCTCAAACAGATTTTTGCTCTTAGATCAGATTACCCACATTAAAGTTTTCATGTGGGACACTCAACATAAAAATAAATAAAGTAAAAAGTATGAGATGTAGCTATTAAAAAACTTTCACTATATTATTTCATAAATGACATTTCAATTTTTCCAGTTCGGAAAAATTGTAAAATAAGCCTTCGGAAAAAAACTGAAAAAAAAAACGGTTTTTCTCCCAATTTTTCCGGGTTTTTCCCGAGTATTCCCATCTCTATATCTGACACATCAATAAATAATACTAAAAATTCTCCTTTATCTGATCTACTGTCGTATGTATTTATTGTATTTAATATAAGAGAAATTGCAGGAAGTAGCTAATACTAACTGTCTTTCGACTATAAAACATTGTATTCAAATAACGTCACTTTATAAAATTAAATTAAAAAAATTTAAGGAAAATTAATTCAGAGACAATCATTAGAGATATTGATTTTATTAATGTATTGCCTTAAGTTATTTTCTTTTTAATAATATTAAAGAATTTAAAATAAACTGCATATTTTTTTTTTACCATCAATTCAACAAGATTAATAATGTAACCAATTTAATGCATTTTATTTCTAAATACTAATATAACTTCTAGACACACTTGATTATAAATTTTAATACATATAAATTTAAAATAGTCTATTTTTATCCAAGTTAAGATCAACTTTCTTAGACGCATTAAATATATACATATATATACATATTAAATTACCAATATTTTCCAATCTACAATTACAAAACAAAATTTTAAAATAATAATTTAAGCCATTAATCTTAGTATGAAAACATTAGATAAAACAAAAGACAAAGTTTTATTTTATTATTTTACTTTCAAAAATTGATATATGTACCTTTCGTAAAATGCTGTTTGAATTGTTTAATATAATAGAAAATGCAATACATGGGAAAATAAACTGTTTCTTCAATATAAAATACTACTAGAAAATAATATCTTTCAAAACTAATATCTTTCGTTTTCTATAACATCAGAAACATATTATTTTGTTTCTCAGTACTTGTTACAAGCATTATGCTGTATACTTAAGGTATTTTCTGAAACAAGAGAATTTTTTTGTTTAAAAATAACAAGCATATAAAACAAGCAATAAAAAAATGAGCTAAACTTTTTTTCTAATAAATCATTGCCCAAAATTCTTCTAACAATGGGTAAATAAATTGAGGAAAATATTTTTTTTTTTAAATGGGCTATTTTTTAGAAAATGATCTTAATTTCCAATTTATACAAAAAACATGTTTTTAGATATTTGCATGTGTATGGGATAAGGTACGTTTCAATATTAATGTTGATTCGTTATTGCTTAGCTAGAAAATATGTTCTAGGCAGTTTCTGGGTGTAGAAAACAGAAACGAGGTTTTTAGATAGTAATTATATTAATAGTGTCTAATTAATATTATTAATAGTAATAGTAATTATTAATAGTAATTAATTATAGTATAGTAAGATTGTTAATTTTGACTTTTTAGGAATATTTATACATGACATTGCTAAACATGCTGTTACGTATTGAAAAATTTCATTTTAACAGCACATTTTTGTTTAAACGCTGTAAAAAATGTAAAGTTGCTAAAGTTTTCAAAGGAAAATTGAATTCCTAAGCTTATTTATGTAACATTAACAACAGAAATGCATCTAACAGATACACTTTTGAACTGTAAATCAAAAAATCTGTAAGGTTACTAAGATAGTTTTAAAGAAAGATGGATGCCAAGAATATTTTATGAAACTACAATCTCGGTTAGATATAAAATTTTGTACGATTACAGTAATTTAATTTTTTTTAGCTTTACAATAGTTTTGTAGATTGACGACCTTTAGTATGAAGTGTGCAGATAAAATTTTAGTAAGCATACAAGTTTCTGTAAATATTCATCTTTAAAAATGCAGATTTCTTTTCTTGTTACAGTTTAATTTTTTTTTTTAAATAAAGACAATTCCGTGTTAAGTGTTGTGGCAATTAAGCGATTTTGTCACTATTCTGTTGATGTTCAATTATCTTCTGTAAAATTAGATTACTACCAGTGTAAAGAGTATTGATTATAATTTGCAGTTACTTTATATATTTTGCAACTATTTAAAGTGCTTATAACAGTCAGTTTTTTTAAAGATCTTGTTGGATAATTTTGATAAATTTTCGATAGTAAACCATTCAATCACAAACTTTAAATTATCGTTTTTAACTATTGTATAGCATACATCTAAAAGATAACAAAATAAAGATTCGCCATGACTGTGTGTGTCTATGTCGGCAGTAGCTAGCGAAATCTCTCGGATGATGAAAATTTGCACAAAGATACCCCAAGACTGGCTCTTATGAATCTGAGACTCCGAGTACTTTATTTTACTACATATTAATTAAAAAACGACGTCAAATTCGTATTAAGAAAAGTTTTCTTATGAAAAATCGAAAATCGGTAAGATCTTTTCTTTCTGGTTGTTTCGGAGTTTGGGCCAAATTAATTATTTAAAATTCAGTATTTAAAATAAATTACACTCGCATTCGAAGGGTACGTTAAAAATTCTAGCGGCGAAGACCGTTTAAAGAATACTAATATAAATTCTTGAAAAAAATTCTTTTTAACCCTTTGCGGCACAGGACAAGTTCATTGTTTAAGTGTTGAAATTAATGACTGACACCTGAATTTGAAAATAAGTAAAAAAAAAAAAAAAACTATATTTTACGCATTCAATAAACTGCATTTTTTAACCGAAATTCCCGTGCCAATGTGGCGTTTGAGAATTGAAATTAAGTGGTTTCATAGATATACCAGCGCATCGCAAGAGATTAAAACGTCGTTTCTTGTGCTTGTTCACGAATAGTTTTATGCTTGCATCCACGTGACTTGTCAAACAACGAGACTAAAAAAATAACCACTTAATTTGGTTACTATCTTCTCTTGGACGGTGCGATCCATTTTTTAAAGCTGTAAATTACCATTACTTCTGTAGTGAGCATAATTTTGGTAAGTATCAATGCTTAATATATTTTTTCAGTACAATTGTAAAACTAAAACGAAATTGTATTAAAAAAGGTATAGCTAGATCAGCATTGCGAAATGGTCCCCATAGCGGATATTTACCAGAATGTAATAAATGTAGTGATAAAAATTCATCTTGAGAATACAATACATATTTTTTTAGTCTTTGACCTTTAATGTCCTTAAGATAATGAGGTAATTTTCGCTGCTTACTCGACAGTTTACTATTTTTTGAAATACGTTTGTCGTAAAAAGTACAAAAGTAAAAAAAAAAGTATCGTTAATTATAAAAGAACATATCAGTTCATGCATGTTTTTTTTCACAATTTTACACATATTTTACCAATCATTGATGAAATTTGTGATACACTCATTTAATATATTGTAATATATTTTATGTACTTTACATATTACAATTAACAACTAATTTCTAGGGTTTTTTAAAATTAGTTTTGTTACACTAATTATAAAAAAATCTACATATTGTTTTATTTGTAAAATTGTAATTTAACTGGTTATAAGATCAAGTAGTAGGCTATCCACTGTCAAAGCCTAAACCTTTAGGATGGAGTAATAGTAATTCAAGATTTTTCCCTATGAACATAAGCATTTTTGTACTTCTCTGTACAGTTTTTAATGACTTTTTTTTATTATGTTGATTTCAGAATTTTATACAGAATGTGATTGAATACGGAGTTGCAATGAAATAAACATTATATGTAAATATAAAACTTAAAGCGATAAAAATATAAGATTTTCTGAAAGAATGACTGCAGCATTTATTACAGGTCATGAATGAAACATATTAATATATTATATTTAATTTTCATGTCAAATAAATTCTGTTCATAGAAAATGCTTAACGTATAAACTTCCAATTTATTAAATATTAAAGCATGTTTGCTCATGCGTTTATAATGGTCTCATTTATTACTTTATGCAAACTCTTTTGACTATTAAAAGAGCATAATTATGCTTGAATTATTTATGCCTATATTGATTATAATTAGAATGGAATGACTTTGAAATTCTTAAATTTATATAAAACTTTCAGACGTGTTTTAGAATGATTAACGCATTTTTAAAATAGCTAATAGAAAATGAAAAGCTATTTTTCAATATGATTAATTTAGGACCAATCTCTGTATGCTTTCTCGTTTCAGGCTCACGGATTTTCTAACAGCTGTTCTTGTGTTTGATTTATATTACCGATTATTCTTTTTTCGATATAAGTAGATCGATTCAAATTTTTTGGTATTTTTTCTCAACATATCTTAAAATAGATGTAAATTCAGTAAAAAGCATTTTGTGGTTTAAAAAAAAAATCTTTTTTTAAACAAAAAATACAATATTATTCATAATGGTTAATTTACACAACTACGTCACAACCTAATCTATTTTGCTAATATTCAGCTAAAGAACATTCTTCTCTCAATACAGCATAAAAAAATGAACAGGCATTCAAATTATCAGCGTTATGTGATTGTGACGTATGTCAATATCGTAAGAATTAACACAAAGAATGGAAGAATTGTTCTGGCCCAAGCATATTTCGACAAAATAATATATATGTATATGTATATATATATGTGTGTGTGTGTGTATATATATATGTTTCTGTTAGTCGCAAGTTATTGAGGTCTAGATAGACGTATTATTGAACTAGTTTCAATGTTTACATCTTTTTTCTGGTCCAATGGTGCTTTTAATTTTTACAGGAATTTGAAATAAATTACTGGATATCTTGCTGGAAGGAGAAGATACTTTAAAATTGGTCTAATAGTCTTATATAATTTTCATCATTAAATCAACTGTTGAATTTCCCACCTGTTTGTTAAAAACAATATTTTATGCTACTGAATGCGAGGGAACTCTAAATGCACGCTTAATAAAATTTATTCTATAGAGGCCTTGTGACATACTAGATGGCTAAATGCATCAAATATTTTTTTCTCGTTAGCGATAACTTGCTTGCGTTGCGACACTAATGCAATTATCTGTTCACTCTTTTTTAGTGCACCAGTGTTGTTTTTCTACTTTACTGGCTTTACAAATAAACTACTAATCATTTTGAAGGAAGGGGAAGATCCTTTAAGTTCGATGTGTATTACATCCTTTTTATTGTTGTATCAATTGTTGAATAAACCGTACGGTTGTTAAAACGAACAATTTATACTTTAGAATGAGTGGGGACAATTTATTTTCTAAATGCAAACTTTGTGGAAGCTATTCTTTGTTGGTCTAATGACATCTTAGATGGCTATACGCGTTAGTTCTGCTTTCCTGGTTAGTGATGACTTATTTGTGTAATTTTGCTGTTTTTGCCTTTTTCAGGGGAAGGATGCGATTTGAGAGCAATATTCTTTTGCACTTCCCTACCTAATACCAAACCTTCATACATGGTTTTCTGGCGGAATATATTTCATTAATTTTAATGGTAAATCATGTTTGTAAAAGCAAAGCCCCTCCCCCCCCCAAAAAAAAAAATATTAAAAGTATTTTGTTTTACATAAATGTATTTTAAAAGATTAACTTTAATCTCTATATTTTTAAATAATATTTGACACTGTAGATTGTTCTGCAAAAACTTAAAAAATCTTTAAAAACAAAATAACAGAAAATCAAGTTAATTGCACTTTTAAGTTACTCCGAATAAAAAAATTACCCCCCCCCGCCCCCCCCCCCAAAAAAAAGAAATTGTTAGGAATTGTTTTCTGCCAGAAAAACATAATATCCATACCTGTGACAAGCAATTTTAAAATGATAACTCAAAAAAGCAATGTTAAAGATGTAAATTATTAAAGAATTTTTGTCGTTAAAACTTTTAGTGCCATTTATATTCAGAGAATTCATACATTATTTATTTAGGTAAGTTAGTATAATTACTTGTTTGTTCAAATACACTTATTTGGATCGCAACAGATAAAAAATAACCTATAATTTGAATAGAAAATTACATAAAATATTCTTTATTACCTTTGATTTAGGTAAGTTAGTATAATTACTTGTTTGTTTAAATACACTTATTTGGATCGCAACAGATAAAAAATAACCTATAATTTGAATAGAAAATTACATAAAATATTCTTTATTACCGGTTTAAATCAGTGTTCTGCGACTGAAACGGATAAAAATAGTGAATAGTGAATTATAAATTTTCGAAAAAGAGATTATTATTCATAATTATTTAGTAAGCCTATTTGTGAATGCTAAACAGATTAAGAACAATTTAATGTACTGAAAATGTAGCAAACAGTGTGTTTCTATAAAGTACAAATCTAAATACTATCATGTAAAATCTAAGTACTTTTATAAACAGACAAATTGAAACTTTAATTTCTTGCCATATGAACTAAACTACATAAACTAAAAGGTTTAATAAAATAATTAAAACTAACAACAAAGTTAACATAAACCAAAGTGAATAAAGTTCTTTAATTTAGTTTTACACAAATAGATTAGATCAAAAGTAGAAAAAAAATATTTCAATAATTTAAGGTTACTTTGAAAGTAACAAATTAGATCTGTAATAAAGTTTTATGATGAATAAATGTATTCAACGCTTTGTAAAATCACATGAAGGTTTAATTGCCATTGTTAAATATTAGCTGAATAAAATCAAATCATTTGAAAAATTGTAGATAATTATTTCTTAATTTGCTTTAGATTTTTGAACTTTTACATCGTATGTGTAAAAATGAACTGTTATATCGTACAGTAAAAACTGCTGAATAAATTTTAGGGTTTGTTGATTTTCGGTTCTTTTCTTATTTACTATTATTTCATAATCCATATATAAACAAAATAGTTTGCCCTGACTAACTGATAATCTACGCACATGAAAATTGTGGAAAATATATATATTATAAAGCCCAAACGTATCTGTGGTTTTGAATGGCAACAGAAAATTTAATGAAAAATGAAAGCTTGGTTTTGTAATTCTTGATACTGCAAATGTTTAAACTTCTCAAAATCGCACCTTTTCAATATTTACACCATTATAAAGAAAAAAATGCAGTTTTAAATGCAATTTGATAGAAAACTGCATCT
This sequence comes from Maratus speculifer, assembly GCA_964019185.1. NCBI lineage: Eukaryota > Metazoa > Arthropoda > Arachnida > Araneae > Salticidae > Maratus > Maratus speculifer. The sequence continues at coordinate 210,563,547 of OZ025289.1, read as the reverse complement.
CAATTTGTTTTTGAGATATTATTTTTTTTTTTTGTAGTTTATAGTTCTATTTCCCTAATTGTGGCAACTTGAGTACTGTATTTCAGTGGAGAGTAATGGGAAAACAGCCATAGAGAAAAAAATAAAGAATTGAGATGCAGTATGGTGGCTGAAGGTGACGCTAAAAAGGTGACCCTGAAATGAGATACATTAAGCCTAAATACAATCGCGTGCTTTCGAAAAAAAGGCAGTACAGTTTTAATTTATAAATGCAAAGAAATGCTATTTTAAAATGCTTAAATATAAATAATTATTTTCATTTAGAGAAAAAAAATTCTTTTTCATTTTTCTAATTTCATTTCTATAATAAAAAAAAAACTATTAGACTTTTCAATTTTCAATTAAAAAAAAAAGTTTTTAACTTATACTCTGTGACCTGGAAACCCCGGGTTCTATGTACCAGTACTTCTCATGATGCAACCGTGCACTAATACGGCATTTTTGAAAATTATTCCTCTAAGGGGGAGGGGTGAAACTGGCGGTCGATGATTCTTTAAAATCTTCCTATATGTCAGCAACCATTTAAGATAGCAGCGTGAAACTTCAGAAAATACACCTAATAAAAAAATAGTTCAACATGTATTTCAGCTATTTTGGAAATTGTTCCCCTTTGGGGGTTAAAAAGAGAGTCCAGCAATTTTGAACATTTGTCACATCTCAGCAGTCGTTTTAAGTAGAAGCGTGAAGCTGCAGAAAATAAATCTATTAAAAAGTTATTAAAGACGTGTTGCAACAATTTTACTATTTACACCCCCGAGGGGGTTAAAGTGGGAGTCTATAAAATTCGAAACATTTTTTGGACCCGTCATGTGACATATCATCCGAATGCATTCGTACTGCTTTATCACATTATGAACTTTCCTTTCCGTATCTTAATTTATCCCACACCCGGGGTGCATTTTGCGATTTTTTTTTTTATTTTAGCATTTTATCATTACAGATAGGATTTTTTAAAACTATATTTGTAGCTGTGGTGGCTTGTTCTAGATTACTTTTAATTATGCTGTTTGGATTTATTCGTACTTTGTTAGGTAGAAGCGAAAAATTCAATATAACATACCTACTAAGAACATAGTTAATCGTAGATACTTCAATAATTTTAGGGCTATTTTGTATTTTATGTCGTCAAAATCGAATTTCAACAGGATAATGCAAGATTATACGAATAAGACAACAATTATGGATGTTTGATTAAATATTATTTTTCTTAAAATCTTCAATAGATATATTTCGTATTATTCAAGATTGAATTAGAGAAATCCACCAGCGCAGCGGGCGAAGACTGATAGTTATATATATAATTTCTGATTACATGTCCTCTTTTCTAAGCACATACAAAATACACAAATATGAATGAAGTATCATATAAATGTTTTGGAACTGGATTTTGAAAAAATATATTTATATATTTTTTAATTAGATTGTTCGACTAACCATTGTAATTAATTTTAAAAAATGCCTTTCTAAATGATTCAAATCCGCGAGAGGGTTTACAACTACTATTTAAAGTTTTCTATAGATTAACAATGCTTAAGGTCTAATACAATGCATTTAAGTTGCGATTATTAGAGACATGTTGCAGATTACGAATAGTTCAGACTTTTGTAAAATGGCAGAATTTTTGTGTTTATCATGTTTTTTTTTTTTTTTTTTTTTTTTTTTTTTTTACCGTTTTTGAAAATATCTAGAGTCTAAAATAAGGCTTACATTCTCTCAAATAATTGTTTAATTTAATAAAATATAATGAGAAGAAGTATTTAATTAGTTACAGTAAAAACACTTTTAGTTAACCGAGAGGCGGCAGCACAGACAATCACCTCGACGAGCTCACGGATGAAAATCTTGGACTAATTAAAATCTCGATTTGCATATTAAAACGCAATCGGTCTGCCAAGTGAAATCTTGGTTGAAAACCCCTAAAAATCTGATTTTAAAGGTTTACTCGTAGGTTTACTAGTGTGCTTTCCTGCACACAAAAGTACGAAAACATGGAGGATTGAGAGCAGGAAAAGATAATGGTAAACCTATGAGTCAACCGGTAAAATTGGTCTTTTAGGTGTTTACACCAAGGTATGATTTGCAGACTGGTTGTGTTTTAAAATGCCAATAGATATTTTAACTTATACCAGATTTTATCCGTGAACGCAATAAGGTTACTGTCTGTGCTGCCACCTCCCAGTCCATTAGCGTGATTGCAGTCACTGCTGCCTCATTTCAGAGAGTTATTATAAAATTGAAAGTGATCAATTAATAATAATAATAATATTTAAATAAATAATGCATATATAAAAGCAAAAATAAAAGCAATACTATTTGTCTTTAATGCTGCTTCTTTTAAATTCCTATGCTTGTTATACTTTTAATTTTTTGTTATATTAAGCACTTTTTTTATTTCAGGGACTAATATACTATAAAAAGTGCTTCTTGTAAATACTACGAAACAAAAAACAAAAAACAATGTTGCATTTGTAAGATGTTCCTTTAAAATTTAATATTTTTTAAATTCCTGGTAAAAAAAAGAAAGAAAAAAAGAATGAACTATAAAATTAAAGAAAATAAACATCCGTGTAAATGTGCGTATATAAACATATTAAAATTAAAAAAAAATATTTTCTGATATTTTCATAATTTTTTCATATATTATCATGATATATTTCAAAATTTATATTTGAATTTGTAGATAAAGGTGTGTAGAAAATTACATATGAAACGTTATTTTCTCACTCCAGAAAGTTACTTTACAGTTAAATACGAAAAGAAAGTTTCAAGGGAAAACTTTTTTATGGAACATGTACTGAATCAGAATTTATGATAGTACTGAAAAAGAAAATAAATGCCATTATCTGAATCCGATTCAATTCTCAGTATAGAATGAATGATGAACAAAAATCATGTTATAATGTGATCATTATGCATTTTAAAACAGTAGTATTTTAAAATATATATTCTTAACGAAAAGGCATAGTTAACATTGTAAATGAAACTGTAGTAAAAAATAATTCTTATAATGCTAGATAGTATTCACATACATTTTCCAAATTAATGTAGTATATAAAAACTTTATTATTTTTTCGGAGTGAATATTTTATATAAATTAGAGCGGAGAATTAGAAAAAAGAAAAAAAAAACATGATGATTATTTTGTATCTCTATTGCTACTTGATAAAAGAAACAAATTGTACATTGAGAATATTTAGTTACATTACTGAAATTTATTATTTATTGTTTTAAAGAAAATCTATTTTGGACTAGAGTATACATACTACATATATATATATATATATATATGTTGCAGGCCTAACCCGATTTTAGGCCAAACTAGATTGGCTTAGGCCAGACTAGTCTATCCTAACGCCCATCGGATAAACTAGTTTTTCCTATGCCAAACTAGTCTATCCGAACGCCCATCGGATAGGCTAGTTTTTCCTAGGCCAAACTAGTCTATCCGAACGCCCATCGGATTGACTAGATTTTCCTAGGCCAAACTAGTTTGGCCGAACGGTCATTAGGATAAACTAGTTTAGCCTGCTATTCATTGATTTGAACTAGTTTATCCTAGGCCGATCTAGATTGTCCTAGGCCAATTCAATTTGGTGTGATTTTATTGAATTTAAAGAATGCCACGGCGCCAACTTTCTATTTTTGATCTAATTTATCCAAGGCCGATGCAATTTGATGCGATTTTATCTTACAGACTATAAAAGCCTGAGAGCTAATGTGCTCGCATATTCTGTTAGTGTGTATGTAACCATGTACATATGTATGTACGTATGTACGTCCGTATGTACGTACGTAATGCAGTAATTCCTGATGGATATATCCGATTTGCTTCAAATTTTGGACATGGATTTATCCTGATAACGAACTTTCCTGATTAGATTCAGGAGTTCATTGGATAAGAATAAGGGGAGGGGAACAAAATGCTAATCTGCACACCCTCCCCTCCTTAATTTAGATAAGTCAGTTTTTCATGCAAAAGTATCAGATTTTATTAAAATTTTAGGTGTAAGATCATTTTGATGAGGCACCTCAATGATTAGTTGTGTTTGTTAATTGTTTACGTACAAAGAAAAATGGAATGGGGGGGGTAACCCCCTTAATTTATGTAAATAGGTTTTTCAAGGAAAATTTACCGATTTGTTTAAAATTTTTTATGTAGGTTCCTTCTGATAAGGCGTTTTCCTGATTAATTTGGGGGGGGGGTTCAGAGGTTAAAAATAAAGGAAATACGGATTACTTTTTCAATCGGATAAAAACTTTTGGTTTGATGAAAAGATTTTTAATTCGTAACAGACATTGGTTTTTCCACACATCACTTCACTCGAAATTTTTCATATTAAAAAACTAAATATCCGACCCTTTTTAAAAATTAGAAAAAGCTTAAATAAAGCATGACAACTAAAATGTAGGATGGGGGGGGGGGGTAGAGTAAGGGGACGCTTGAATTTTTTTTTTTTTAAATCTCAGCTTTTCTTAACGTTTTATCTGCTAATTAAAAATTTCCCTTATTTGAAACTTTTAGAAACATAATAGAACATGATGTTAAATATTTAAGAAAAAGGATGCCGCATCAAATTTCGTGCATTAGTTTTTCAATTACAGTTCCTACAAAATTTATGGCACAGACAGTCAGACAGAGTCATAGACTCACAATTTGAAGAACATGTTATTTGGAATCTTGGACCACTAAAGCGTGTAAATGCGTCAAAAACCGGAATTAAAAAAATTTCACTAATCAAACACTTATTGTAAAGACAGAAGAAAGTAAAATAAATAAAGAATGAATTTTAAATGAACTTCGCTTATTTCAATAGATGTGTTTGAGCTGAGCGGATTCGTTTGAAATATTTTGAATTTGAGCTCAAACTTGATTAATATTTGAGAAATTAAATTTGAGTTTGAAACAATTATTTTCTTTGTGGGCATGCCAAACAATGGTTGGCATTAATTACAGCACGTCAAATTGAATTGGCCTAGAATAAACTAGACTGTCCTAGGATAAACTAGATTGGACTAGGCTAAACGAGAAGATTGGCGCCGAAGCGGTCTTTGGGATCAATAAAAACACGCCAAATTCAACTGGCCTAGGACAATCTAGATCGGCCTAGGATAAACTAGTTTAAACCAATGAATACCAGGCCAGACTAGTTTATCCTAATGACCGTTCGGCCAATACGATAAAATATTATGATACGATTAAATATTTAATAAAGTACAGCTTTATCAAAATCACCTAATTAAATTCACCTAGTTATTTTGAACTAAAAAGTCATCGGATGAATTGATTAAATGTTTAATTCTGATGTTTATAGGTCTAAAATTATGACTTGAATTATCAGTAAAATTTATAAGTAGAAAAGTTATAATTGTATAATGCAAAAAAAGTTCACTATTAAGTATACTTATAAGCTAATAATCATTAATGTTTTTATTTCTAAACATGAAAAAATATGTATTTTTTAAAGGAACACATTTTAAAATATTTGTTTTACTTATTGAGTTAAATTTTTGAAACGTCTTGTATTGTTTAACCCTGTTATTTGTAAATCAAATATTATGATAAATCAATTCAGAAATTAAAAAAAAATAAAATTTAATATTTAATTTTTAAAAAAATGTGGTAGTTTAAAAATGCTATAAGTCCAAATATTATATTTGGTTTTGATTTTTCTTTATTTATATAAACAAAAATATAAAAGCTTTAATTTTAATTCAGCATCTAAAAAATATTAATTTAAATCAACATGAGAAAAGTAAAATTCTTATAAAAAGCACTGTAACTATTTTTAAAGTCCTATATTCGGAACTAATTATTTTTTCTTTTAAATTTGCTGAATTAATAATAAATTAAAACATTTGAAAAAGAAAATGTTTTATGTTTGAACGCTTGTCTTTGATGGTTTTTAAGCTATAACAACTTAAATGAGAGAAATGGTAAAAAACCCATCATGAAGAAAAACACATTTTTAACGCACATTTAAAGCTACAGAAATCTGTAGCTTTACAACAGAATATTCTAAAATTACAGAATTTTTATTAAAATATTATCTGTAAGCTGAAAAAAAATCGCAACATTACAATTTTTATGGCGTATGTTAATTATTTATTCCTTTACCAAAACTTGTGATTAATAAAATGAATTTAAAACCCTATTTAAATTAATTGAATATAAAAATAGACTAGCTAAAATGTAGCTTTCTTTGTTCATCTACTGCACTATAAATATTTAATATACATTTATACTCTGTAAAAATACACCTGTAATTCTATAGTTGTAAAATTAGTGATATCTGTATGCTTACTGGGATTTTGTTTTTACACTACACACTGAGCAAAAAATCTATATCTACAAAACTAGCTTTTGTACAGCAACATATGTCTGTAGATTTACAAAATTTCTATTAAAATTATTCTAATCTTGCTAACTTTTATCTGTAACCCGGATTGCACTTCCATGAAAAGTTTTTGACATACAGTGCAAGCATGTATATGTTACATATTTTTTTGTGCTACCATTACATAAAGTGTTCTAAAAATCCCAGTGTCTTAGAAAAAAGTTCAGTAACTTTACAAATACTTTCAACAGTGTAAATATGTAATTAATTCGCAAATACATGTTTAAAGTGTTACTTTCATTTTTTAATTTTTCCATGTGTAACACCATTTATCAAGTAATAAAAAATTAAACATTGTCCACACTATTTAGAACAGGAAAACTGAAAATATATAAATTTTAAGCAAAAGATTCAGTGTTATTTACAAAACTTTCTCTAACATTTGTTTATTAAATAACATTTGTGTTTAGTCAAAGGAATAAAAATGTCTAACTAAACTGATTGGAAAAAACGGCCATGGTTAAAAAAAGCTGTTTTTTCAATTAGTCTACAATGTACTTAAATATCTAATATAAATTAGAGAATTTATTCTGCTTATTTTTCATTTTTCTCATTTTCCACGTCCGAGTATTATTAATATATTTTGGCTTATTATTTAAGTATTGTTTTCTAGTTGTGAGTAGCTAATAAAAAATAGATATAAATCCTGTATACTTAACATGTATTGTAACTCTATCTTTTTTTTCCTTTTATTTCTGCTGGGAAAAAATACACAAAACTTGTTTTTATGTATGTTTTTTTTATCTTTTACGAAAGATTTTTACACATAAGTAGTGTTTCACATCTGAATTTTAAAATCCATTAAAAGAGCTGATTTCCGTTTTAACTTTACCCTAGCTTCAAAGCTATTTTCGTTTTTAAGCACTTTTAATAATTCCCTCTACAACCGAACTAATAAAAAAAATACATAATATCTTATAAATACTGTTTTTTGATTTAAAATCTGCTTGTATCTTATAAAGAAAAAGAGAAATAAGTTCTATAAATTTTATATTCATTGCTACTCTATGAAATGATAAATCAGAATAAGTTCTGTTGTTAAAAAAAATATAATACAGAAATCCATATTACTTTTTTAGATATTTTTTTATCTTTTACGCATAAAAGAATTCGAAAGATACTTATCTCAAATACATTAAAGATCGGGATTCCGCTAGAGCTTTGTATTAGCTTCAAAGACATTTTAAATTTTAAGCAATTTTAATAACGATTAATTTTTTCCACAAGAAACCTAAGTTAAAAGAAAATCTTTTTATTCTACATTTCATTCATTAACTATATAAAGCAATAAATGATTTTCCAAAAAATGTTCACCCTCTTTGAGGCAGGCGATGATAAAAAAAAGTCTTTTATGAGTGACTGATGCATAAATAATTTAATCAACTAAGTCGATGGCATAATTAATTATTTATATTCATTTTAATGTAATACTTTAATGCAAATAATAGGAAAAATTCTATCTTGCATCTCATGCTCACTGCTGAAATAATAAGTTTCTTGATTTGAATTGTCTGTGTGTGATCGGACATCTTGGATTTATTTGATTTGTTATAACAGTTTAGTCTAATTAATTTTTTTAAATAATTAATATTTATGTTTGACAAATTCAAATATATAATGCACGATTATGTTTTATTCTTATTCCGCTAGCTAAATATTTTAAGCACCTACATAACAGTTTGTGAAACCTTTCATTAATTTGGGTTAGTTTTCCATAGAAGACACTGTCTCTAAAGCGCACATCCAGCAGATAATTCACCGTCATAAACTGTACCACACCTCACATGTACAACGGAACTTTTAATAGGTAATGATTACGACTAAAAGTTAATGGTGACGTGATTGAAACTGTTGTACTAAATGCATTACTTGTAATATCAACTAACGTCGAAAACAACAAAAAAATATGATTACAAAACCGTATGTTAATTTATTTTGTTTCTTCACTTTATATAAGAAAAAAAATCACTTTTGTTTGCGGTCTTAAAAATAAACATCAGTACGTTGTATTCGCGTATAAAGCATGAAAACGAATTCTGTTTTCTTGTTTAATTTTCTTGAATTTTGTTTAATATTTTCTGACGGATTTTTTTTTCTCTTGTAAATTTATTTATTTATTTAACTTTTTAAAAATATTTAGTATTAAAAAATGAATTTTTTAAAATTCAACATCGAAGTATAAACTTTATTTGTATAGAAATATTAGTTATTTGACACATGTAGGCAGAATTTCTACATCTATTCAGTAATAGTAGTGTGATACAAATATGTTACAATGTAGTATTATCTGACAGCGAAAACAGCAAGAAATTATGATTACTTAACTCTATAGTTTTCATTTGTTTCTTTATTTTATCCAATAATAATAAAAAAATCTGTGGTTCTTGTGCTGTTTAAAAAAATAACAATATCATTACAACATGTTATGCTTCCTTAAAATCTTGAACACTGATAAAGAATTCTATTTTCTTTATTATTTTCAAATACAAAAATTATACTCTTATAAATCTATAATTTAGTGTTGTTTTTCAAATTATTTTTAATAAATTTGAAAACTTGTTCATTGAAAATCAAAATTTTTGTTATGTATACATAGCTTTATGGAATTAATTAAGAATTGTAATTTTTTAAGATGTTGGGCTTAATATTATAGTAAAATAATAATGTAATATATATTTAAAATTACGCAATATTCCTATTCATATCTGTATATGTTTACGTATACATATAGAATATTAAGTTTAAATGTATGTATAAATAATGATACGACATTTTCCATTAAATTAGCGTAGGCTTTTATAATAGAATATTCTTAAATACTTGAATAATCGCTTAAACTCAGACAAAGGAAAATCTAATGTTCATAAATATATTTAATCAAATTTTACATCAGTTTTCGTAAATCTTTTCACATTAAATATAAAATAGGGCTATGAAATTTTGTAAAACAAAAATATAAATAATGATAACTTTAAATGGATAAATGCTTTCTTTCATTTAAGTGTGGAATAGTCAGAAAGAAAAATCGAACGCTTTATATCGAAAAAAAATTTATATCACAGCTAAGTGAAATTATAGGTAGTTCAACAGGCGCTCAATGTGCTTAGTTACAAATCTAAAAAAAAAAAAAAAAAAAAAAAAAAAAAAAAAAAAAAAAAAAACTTTTGAAATTACGCAGCCAATTTTAGTAATGAAGGAATAATATTTTGAAATTTCCACTGTTTCAAATATTTATACTTTTACTTAATAAATATTTTCAAAAAAATTAAAAGTAATCAAGTAAGTAATTTTAATCAATGAATAGAATTTTCATAAAAATTATTTTTAGAAAAATTATTTTGTTAATATATAAAAATGTGTGTGTGCGAAACGTAAGCGGGAGCTTAAAAGGTAGAAAATATAGAAAGATTAAAGCAAATTTGAAACTTATCAATTGGAATTTATTTATTAAGCTGAATTTATTATCAATGAAAATGTTTTATAATTGATATCATTTGAATACTAGTTTTACATGAATAATTAACGTAAATCTTTTTCGATTATTCAATGCAAAATAATTATTATGTGAATCAAATCATCATTAACAAGTTAATTTATAGAGTATCAAGCTAACAGAAAGTCATGATTATCGCTGTTAATTTAAATCTGTGCTTGAAAAATAATTAAAATTCGAAACTGCTGTGAAATATTTCGAAAGCCGATGGTAAGAAATGAATGATGTTATCGCAATAATGTAATACTTACTCTTATCGCATGTTTAGATTATTTTGAAAACAAATGATAGGATTAAAGATTTAATTAGGTGCAACTTTAATATAGTCATGTAATTAAACAACATTCTTCTAAATTACAAGCAATTTTGATTTTAAAAGTCATTCGTTGATTTGTTAAACTTTGTTTTCTCATATTTACAGCTCTAAAATGAAATCTTGGATTATCAGTAAATTTATGAGCTTAAGAGTCACATGCAATATAAAAGGATTAAAATTGTCAAGTTTTGTTATTATCATGTTACAAATTAGAATTAAAAAATTATGGTGTTAAATGATTATGGACAGAAACGTTTATGATACTGAAAAGTTCCAAAATAATTATATTTTAAATAAGGTACCCTAGGGTAATAACGCCACGTTAAGGTTCTACCAATTTTCACAGCTCAGTTTTAATTTGTATTTTTCAAACAAATATATGATTTGATGCAGCAACTCATTGACTATCTATATAAAAAAATAATTTAACAGATATGAATACATAAAATGTAATGGCGTGATTTCTTGACTAATGCTATTTGGCTTTATTACCCACCTATATGGGTAATAACGCCATGCAAACAAAACTATGAAATAAGTTGGAATAATTGCATGTAGATTGCCCAATTCTAAAAATACAAACTCTCAGCTCTAGAAATTGACAAATTACATCATAAGCTATTGAAAATGTTCAAATTTTTGTAAAAGTGTAAGAAAAATAAAGGTGTGGTGTGGGGGAGGGGGGCGGGGAGGATGAGGCAAAAGAATATCAGGCCGTGAGCTTTTTTTTGCTTAAAAAGGACTGCTTAAATAGAATGATTAGAAATATTGCACAGTTTTAACTGTGTTTATTTGAATCAGTATTTAGGATGTAGCTCGGCCACTGTAGGGAATCAACCGGGGTAAAAATTGCAAGGATTGGCGTTATTACCCCGTTATAGTTATTGCGCTGTACATTTTAAATTACAAATTATCTCGAGAAGATATCCAAAATCTTCAACAACATTTTGAAAGTCCATGAAATGTACTACAAATTTATGTAATTAACAAAGTATTTCCGGATAAAAAAATAGTCTTCACATCACAAAACGTATCTCGCAAATTTTAGATCAAGCGTTATTTTTAGTTGCTTGTAAAAACAACAAGACCTAAAAATGAAACAAATTAACTTGAAGCTGTTATTTGCGATTTATATGACTCAAAACCCTTCTGCGCAGAGCACATGGGTCTCATTTACCAGATTATTTCATAATTATGATAAATATAAGCACTTGGCGTTATTACCCCGTCTGGCGTTATTACCCCAGGGTACCTTATTGTCGGTGTGTGTATCTATATATATATACTTTTTGTTGCCTTTTTTCGAGCCTTTTTTTTGTAAGTGTGTGTGTGTGCCTTGGTACATTTTTTGAAAGTTTTATTTTAGGTGAACAGTTCAAATTTTCCAAAATTGTGTAACTAAGATGTTTCTCTAAAAAAATCAGACATTTAAAGTTTAAGTGATTAATGTAAAGTATGCTTTTAAATTTTTTAGGATTTTTTATAGATATTTAGTAAAATATTATTAATTTTATACATTTTAAGCGAAAATAAAAATTGCCTAACAGGCATATTTTTAAAAAAAATATGTAAAAAGTTACTTCTTAAAAAACTTATTTAAACAAAAATTAATTCCCCTTTTTTAAGTAAGTTATATGATGTTAAATATTTCACAAAATATGCCTCATTTTAAAAGACATATTTCATAATACAAGATATGTTTATTATTAAGTATATTTTTAAGTATATTTTTAAGTTAATAATATTAATGTTTATGTGTCTAAACTTTAAAAGCGAGTTAAGATAAATCGCATTTAAAGCAAGTTAGGTGAAATCATAACAACTTTTATTGAAATTTCTTCTGGTTTAAAGACAAAACGCATAGAATAAAGTTGTGCAATAATATTTTTATAGTAGTTTATTTATTGTGTAATAAATAAACAAACATATCTATTAAACGAGAAAAGTACTTGAAGTAGAAAAGTATTTACTGTTAAAACAGGATACTTAAAATTCAGCAATTTTTGTTTCATTTTTGAGTTCTTCCAGAACTTATAATAACTTTTAGTATTAAAAAAACCCACAGATTTTGTAAAACAGGAATAATCCTGGAAAATTCGAGAAATAAATCCAGAATTTTGGGAAATACTGGAAAATTTAACACAAATTTTAAAGGTAAATAGAACCAATACTTTTAAAATTTAAATTATGTATTTTTTAGAATTTTATACATTGTACTTAAAAGTTTAAGGTATTCGCAAAAGTAATGATTTTGCGTTTTAAGTTTGTTATCTGGCATATTTACTATTCAAGTATACTCTGTATTAATTTTTTGCGAGTTACGTCTTTTTTCTATTTATTTATTTATTTTATTAATTTTTTTTATGTTCATACAGGTTGATTCATTGAATAGGATTGATGTTTATGTCTATGTCAAACAAGATGAATACGTCATCTACGTCTGTCATTTTCTACTTGTCGACGTTGAAAATATCAAATTATGATTTTTAAATTTATTTTACTGATTATTTCTGCAACTTAAGCATGTATCTCAATAGTTTTCAGATAAATTGGAGCTGTTTTTGTATATTTATGTTGTTTACATTTGTTAAAATAAAATATTTTGTTTACCTTGAAAAAATAAATTGAAATTTAATTAGTGGCACATATACATAAAATAATTTACAAAAAAAAATTAATTAAATTAAATTAAAAATGTTGACTTCCAAAATTTCTGAAAACTACCTGGAATGTTAAAATTTCCCCTCCTCTCCCTCCCAAAAAACAAACAAACAAAACGGGTTTATCCACTCTTTGCAACTTTAGTTCCGAATACGTAATTCTTAAATTTCTCAAACGCATGTACACTTTTTTTTTTTTTTTACTTTTTATAAATTCATAAAGCTCTTTCATTTCCCCCCTTCTGATTTTTGTTGCAAGAAATCCATTGCCAGATTTTTCTGCGAGAACATGTCAATGTGTTCATGTGAATGAATACGTATTCAGTCAATTATCCGATTTATTCTTCCGCGCTCTTTAGGCCATTTCTTCAAGATATAGCTCTTAAATTTAAAGTGCATAATTTAAATATGTGTTGCGTAACGTTAATTATATTACACACATTTACTAAACAACTTCTTTTGCTATCTCTAATATGCAAATAGGGTAAGAAGATTGTATTAAAATTTATTTACAACTTTACTTTTACTTAACGTTACTTATATTTAAAAAATAAAATGCACTCGTTTCAAATTTAATTCTGCTAAAAAATCATAGAAGGTGTTCTTTTACGTTTTTTTTTTTTTTTTTTTTTTTTTTTTGACAGTGTTTTTTGATATACACCTCCAGCTCATTTCAGTAATATATTAAAATAACAAAAATCGTACTGGCATTTTTTCCCCCGTTGTTTGGTATAATGACATAAAATATAATGTTCGATAAAGAAAATATCCATCTATATACACCGTCAGTTAGTTTCAGCAATGCAATAGAAAAAAAAATATTATTACTACCTTTTAACGAATGGTCACAAAAAATATACGTTCATAAATATATAATTAATTCAGAAATGGATATTTATAGAGTTATGTCCATTGCTTACTTTCAATAAGAAAAACAAATAATAAGTATTTAAAAAATATATCTTTACTTAGAATACAAAAATGTTAAAGTACCAAATGTAAAAAAAAAAAAAAAAAAAAAAAAAAAAAAAAAATTGGACTTGGAGAAGGAAAACACAATGGTAAACCGACCAGTCAAGGGCTAAAAACAGGTTTTCAACTGTTTTTCTTCTTCTTCTTCTTCTTCTTCTTTTTTTTTTTTTTAAACAAAGATATGGCTTGTCAGACCAACTGCATTTTAATATACAAATCGAGTTTTAAATAATTATGGGATTTTACCAGTAAACTCGATGAGGGGATTTTCTGTGTTATCGCTTTCCGGTCTAGTATGTTTTCATCTTTTCACTAACACGGGATGTCCGCGTTTATCTCCTTGTATTATATAAAAACATATAAATATTTAATTAATTCTGAAATGCTGTTGAATGCTTTCGGTTAATTATTCGGTTTCACACAAGTAACAATGTTTATCAAATAATAAAATATGAAGCATGTCCCCTTTATTTAGAATATGTAAAGAAAAAATACTTATACAGGTATATTGATTTTAAACAAAGCGTTCAACTTTGTTTACAAATATGTCTGTATAATTTGTTCGTTAAGTAATATCTGTATAATTAAAGTAGTATAAAACTTGATCTAAATAGACTGGAAAAAATGACGTCGTTTTATTGGAATTTCATTAGAGTACTGCGCTGTAAATATCTAACATACATTTTTTTCCACTTTTTTAATTTTGCATTTACGAGTATTATTTATCTATTATTTTATTTTGCCGTATTGCTTACGTACTGTTGACGAATATAATAAAGAAAAAAAGAAATAAGTCTTATAAAGTTTATATGCACTAAAACACATTGAAGTAATAAAGAGCAACGAATTTCTTTCGCTGAAAAAATATATTTTAAAATCCACAATAATTTGTTTTGATATCCCATTTTATCTTTTAAATACATGAGTATTTCACATATATTTATTTTAACTACTTAGAAATGCATGATTCTTCTAGAACTTTACCATGTCTTCAAAACTCTTTTCAATTTAAAACTTGTTTAACAGGCCTTAATTTCTTCCGCATAGAGTGTTAACTTAAAAAGTCATATAAAATCCATTAAGTACTGTTCTCGTGATTAAGTACTGTGATTATGTAATGATTTGAAAGAGAAATAAGCTGTATAAACTTAATATACTTAACGCATAACTTAATATATTTAACACATATAAGTATTAGAAGGATAGTTATTTCAACTACATAAAATATCAGTTTTCACTAGAAATATTCATTAGCTTCAAAGCTATTTTCAATTTTAATGAAGCTTAATTTCTACACAAGAGAATTAACTTAATAGATGTATATATATATATATATATATATATATATATAACATGCTTTTTTTCATTTCATATATTAAATATAAGAACCAATTAATACTTTTATATATAAAAAAATAACCTTTTTTAGGCAAACAGTGTAAAAATTCCTTTATGAGTGACTGATGCATAATTAATTTAATCAGCTAAGTTGATGGCATAATTTCTTATCCCTTTTTTATTTTTACATAATATTTTAACGCAAAAAAGAGAAAAATTCTTCGAAACATCCCACCGCTCACTGTTGAAATAAAAATCTTTTTCAAATTTTCGTGCATGATCGCATACCTTACATTTCTTAACTAGGTTATGATATTTTTGTTAATTAAAATAAAAAAAAGTAGTTTTTTATGTTTGACAAACTCAAATATTTAACGCATGATTATGTTTCATTCTTTTTTTTCAAATAAAAGATTTTAAATATCTCTTTATAAATAAATATAACTCTTTATAACTCTTAGTATAACTCTTTATAATAACTATAACTTTAATCAGTAATTACTACATCTAATAAATATTGATAATATGATTGAAAGTGATAGAAATACGTTATCTATATTAACAACTTACGTCAAAAAGAACAAAAAATCATGATTCCACAATTTTATATTTATTTTGTTTCTTTACTTTATTTAAGAAAGAAAAATAATTTTGAAATTTGTTTGCAGTCTAAATAAACAAAAACAAAAAACAAACAATACGTGAACTTTACCTCAAACAACATTAAAGCCCAGAGGAAACTTTGTTCTCTTTATTATTTTCTGTTGGAATAATCATTCTGTTCTACATTTATTAACCTATATGGTTTTTCAAAATATTTGCTGCTAAAACTGTAGAAAAGTTTTAAATAAAAAATAAAAATAAAATCTTTCTGAATAAATTTAATATCAGCAATAGCAATGTGACGAGAAATGATTGAAATGCATTATAGTATAATAATATATGACGCCAAAAGACGCCATGGATTATGATTACTCTGCATTATATAGTTATTTATTTCGCATCTTCACTTTACTTACGGACAAAATAATTTTGCAGTTAATTTGCGGCCTTAAAAAACCCAGAAATATAATATGTTATATTTTCTTAAAAACA
Source organism: Maratus speculifer (assembly GCA_964019185.1). Lineage (NCBI taxonomy): Eukaryota > Metazoa > Arthropoda > Arachnida > Araneae > Salticidae > Maratus > Maratus speculifer. The sequence goes on along the minus strand of OZ025289.1, from coordinate 210,547,239 downwards.
CATGAAAAAAAAGAGTTAATTCTTTCCTCTTTATTAATTTCAAATATGAAAATTCATTATCCTATAAATTTATTTATCTCGATGGTTTTTCAAAACTTTAATTTTTATTTTTTTAAATCTTCTTAAATCGAAATCGAATGTAATCAGCAATAAAATTATACAAAGCTGAATAAGAAGTGTTTCTATAACAAGCTTTCAAAAATGGTGTTCACCTCAAGTGACAGCTTAAATATGCAAAGCAATACTTACATGTCAATTTTTATTAGGAAAAATACACTGTTAAGCTAATTATCATTATATTTTTCACTAAACTTCATTAGTATATTGTATAGGTGAAAATGAGAATTAAATAAACATGAAGAACTTAAAAATTTTCTTAATAAAATAATGCATTTTGCAACTTTTACTTGTTTCAGTTTTGATTTGGGTTTTGTATTTTTTGGAAAATATTACTAGTACTCATTTACATTGCAAATCTAAAGACTATACCATTTTATAAGATTCTAGTTTAATGATCTACGATTTTTATATGGTGTCTCTACAGATATATGTGCATATGTGTTAAATTTCAACCATTTCTTTTCGACATAAAAATTGTAAAAACGAATTCAAATTGACTAAGTGATAGTTTCTTTTAACATTATTGAAATACTTTTTCAAAAATTTTACAATAAATTCAATTTTTTTCTTTTTCAAATCAAATCAAAATTTACATTTTTGTAAATTCAATCTATTTCTAAAACAATTTAAGAATTTTGTAAATTATTTTTTTAAATTAAATATACTTTCTATTTAATTTCTCAGGATTTATATAATATTACTAAAAAAGACATTATTCATGTTTAAATAAAAAAAATATATTTGTTCGTAGAGTTAAAATAATATTTTTATTTAGCAGTAATACTTTGTGAACAGCATGTTAGATTAAATATAACTAAAACATTTTAAAAACTGTATTCTGTTTTTTCTACATCAAAGTATATATGTATACCTTTTAACACATAAAAAAAATAGGATTAAGAAACATAAATAGCACACTTCTAAAAGAAAGTTTTCTTAATTATCCATTAAAAAATCTTTCCAACTTTAAGACTATTTTGTAAGTAATCAACAAATGTAAGATAAAAAAAGTATTTTGCAATGGTGAGTTTTTTTTAAACAATGCATTAGTACATTGTTTGCTTCTTGACTTTTAAAAATGTTTACATATTTTGTAGAATTATCTCCAGTCTAAAATCAGCAATTACAGGTACTTTGTGTTTCTTGAAGAAAAAATATCTTCCCCCAGTATTTATAATAACAAAACAGTATTTCTTCCGAAAGAATTTCTTGTTGTTTTCACATTCCGTTTTTGCAAAATATTTTATAAGAGCTTTTTTTTTCAAAATTTTAAAACTCATATTATTGTGAAGCATGTTGATTAGGTTGCTTTTAAAAGTATTTTTTCTTTTAGTTAAGGTAGAAATGTTTAAAGTTGATTTGCTTTAAATGAAATGCTCCATTTTTATGCATTGTCTCATGTTCTTTAATATATGATGCTTATAACAATTTTTAAAATTTAATTTTAACATATGTGCATGAAGTATTTTAAATAATTCAATAAATTTGAAAATCAATATATTAAAATTAAACAATTTACCTTACTTAATCCTAAACCACTTTTATTGGTATTACAGTAGCCAACTGTAGTTGGGGGGGGGGGGGGGGAGTAAAATGTGGTTCAAACTTGTATTAAAGTTATGACATTTTAATTTTTATATTTGTTAAAATGCTGATAATAAATGTTTAATAGAGCACAAACGCAGCAAACAGTTGTTCCCGAATCCACAAGCGAGATTCTTTTTTAGTGCGGAGAAAGAAATTAATTATAAAGTAAGAAGACCATTATTTGACATCATAAAACACCATGTGATTTTTTGTAAGCGTATTATAATTTTAAAACTCGTTCTCTGCAAGCAATCTAAAACAAGTAAAATGACAAGTCAAGTATTCTTTGCAATCGGAACACAATCTTTTAAAAATAATCACCGTTCGAATTTTCTGTATAACGGTGAATATATATATACAGGGTGTCCCGAAAGGTCGTTTACAAACTTAACATGCTGATCTGTCATATCATGATGAACAATATTAAATAGGAAACTAAGGGTCCCAAACGTCTTCCAAAGGAGATATGCGCCATTAAAGTTTAGGGTCCAAAAATTCAAATGATTATAAAAAACGGAAAAATTGGTCGATTCGTTTCCGGTTTTCACTAAAACTATTCTTTATGTCAGTATTTTCTTGAAAATAAATTATAAAGATAACTTTCAAAAAATGTCGATAGAGGGCGCTTTAGACTTCGGAGTAACGATAAACTAGTTTTTATCATTATTTTTTGCATCTCATTAAATTTTTTTAGAAGCTTAGACATAAACTTAAATTTTGAACTCAAAATCTAAATCGTTGGAAGTGGTTAAGTAGCGCAAACTGAATTGCGAGAGGAGGTTCAAATTTCAAATGATTATAAAAAAAGGAAAAATTGGTCAATTGATTTGCGATTTTCACTAAAATTATTCTTTATATCAGTATTATCTTGAAAAATAATTTATAAAGATAAAATTCGAAAAATGCCGATAGAGGGAGCATTAGACTTTGGAGTAACGTACAACTATGGCATCTCATAAATTTTTTTTAGAAGCTTAGACATAAACTTAAATTTTGAGATAAAAATCTGAATCGTTGGGAGTGGTTAAGTAGCGCAAACTGAGCTGTGTTCAATGGGGGTGGGGAGGTTCAAATTTCAAATGATTATAAAAAACGGAAAAATTGGTCGGTTTTCGCTAAAACTATTCTTTATATCAATATTTTCTTGAAAATAAATTTTACAGATATCTTTCAAAAAATTCCGTCAGAGGGCGCCTTAAACTTTATAGTAACCAACAACTATTTTTAACCGTTATTTTTTGTATCTAATAAAATACGTGTAAAAGTTCAAACTTAAATTTTGTGCTCAAAATCTGCATCGTTGTGAGTAATTAAGCGGCCAAAAATTGAACTGCGGTCGAGGGATGGGGAAGGTAACATTTCAGCTCCTGAACACAGATCAGTTTGCGCTTCTTAACCCCTCCTATCGATTTAGATTTTCAGCACAAAATTTAAGTCTAAACTTTTGCAAGCATTTAATTTAAAAAAGAAAAAAAAACGGTTAAAAATAATTGTTGGTTATTCTAAAGTTTAAGGCGCCCTCTAACGGATTTTTTAAAATTTATCTTTAAAATTTATTTTCAAGGAAATATTGACATAAAGAATAATTTTAGCGAAAACCAACCAATTTTTCCGTTTTTTATAATCATTTGAAATTTGAACCTCCCCACCCCCATTGAACACAGTTCAGTTTGCACTACTTTACCACTCCCAACGATTCAGATTTTCATCTCAAAATTTAAGTTTATGTCTAAGCTTCTAAAAAAAATTATGAGATGCAAAAAATAACGGAAAAAAATAGTTGTACGTTACTCCAAAGTCTAAAGCGCCCTCTATCGGCATTTTTTGAATTTTATCTTTATAAATTATTTTCAAGATAATACTGACATAAAGAAAAATTTTAGTGAAAATTGCAAATGAATTGACCAATTTTTCCGTTTTTTATAATCATTTGAAATTTGAACCTCCCCAAGCAATTCAGTTTGCGCTACTTAACCACTTCCAACGATTTAGATGTTGAGCTCAAAATTTAAGTTTATGTCTAAGCTTCTAAAAAAATTTAATGAGATGTAAAAAATAATGGTAAAAACTAGTTTATCGTTACTCCAAAGTCTAAAGCGCCCTCTATCGACATTTTTTGAAATTTATCTTTATAATTTATTTTCAAGAAAATACTGACATAAAGAATAGTTTTAGTCAAAACCGCAAACGAATCAACCAATTTTTCTGTTTTTTATAATCATTTGAATTTTTGGACCCTAAACATTAATGACGCATATCTCCTTTGAAGACGTTTGGGACCCTTAGTTTCCTATTTAATATTGTTCATCATGATATGACAGACCAGCATGTTAAGTTTGTAAACGACCTTTTGGGACACCCTGTATATATACATATATATTGCTGTCCTTATAGTTTTTAGACGCACTAAATTAGTGTTTAGATTCTCGTAATTGTATTGTACTGCACAATTTTTTTCACCATATTAACAACACATTGTTAACACCAGACAATTAAGAAAACCGTAAAATAACACATGAAAAGCTTTTTCAAAATTCTTTCTATAGGGTGGCTTTGAAAACTGAATGTTTTGAAAAATGTTTGTATAACACATTTTTCTCCTCTTGTAATTTTAACAAGAGCTTTTGTACATTTTGTTTTGGCACAACACATTCACAAACGATTTTAATTAGAATTGTTAATTATTAGATTCAGTTGGAAAATTGTTTCATGAATTTCCAGTGTGGTATATATATAAGGTAACGATATTTTATTAGTTTAGCTCAGCAATTTATACAATGCCTATCTATTAAGAATGTACATGCATTTTTTTTTAAGTAACATTTACACCTAATCTCCTTCAGCGCTAAATAAAAACTGGAATTTTGTAATGCCAATTATTTTTCTTTTTCTGGCCTATAAGGATTTGTTGGAGGTCTTATGCTCCATTTAAAGTTTTAATATGCTACAACAGAAAATTGCTTTTTCCTATTTCAAGCTGAAGTAATATACGTTAGTTTATCTAATAAATAATCCTTTACCTGTGTTTTTCATTAAAATATTTAACTTAAAGTTTAACCATCAATTTTCCAAATTGATCTTCTTCAAATTAAAAATAATGAAATACAAACAAAAGCTAAGTTTTACTTAAAAAAATGAAATATGTACACTTTTACCTAAATGTTGTTTATTCTTGTTTCATAATGCAAAAAAATGTAATGTAAAAACAGTAAGTCTGTTTTCTATATAAAGCAATAAATTTGAAATGCTGTCTATAAAAAATATCTTGCTTATTTTTTTCATTCTAATAAAAACACTATCTTGTTGCAGGTATTTCATTGTATATATGTTGTTTCAAGGAATGATGAAATTCTTTAGAAGGATAACAAGTATAAAGACAGAAAATAAACAACTTAAAAAAATATTACGGAGGACAATGCTGAATTGCGAAAAAACTACTTTTTACTTTTAGTAGTAAAAAACTTTTGAAGAAGAAGAAAAAACATTCTTAATGAGTACATTTATAACATCGTTTGAAATAATGGATGTGATTTAAGTCTTTTTAACAAAACAAAGTAAATAAACAAATAAAAAAAAACATCAGTAACCGGACGATATTTTTGGTATAATTATTCTAGGTTTTTTTTATAGACAATTTTTTTTAAAAATGAAGCAGATGTTTTTGAATTTAAAATGGAGTTATACAACCAAAACAAGATATCCAATAACGGTTTTTATATTACCTACAAAATGTGAAAATATTTTCTTTAAATCGTTTATTCCTATATAATATGCAGTGTTGAATCCTAACATTTTCCTACGGGTGGATATTTGCAGTTCCGGATATGGGGTGAGGGGAGAGCAGACTTTTTACATGTCTGACGGATTTTCCTTTTTTCTTTCTTTTTTTTTTTTTTTCTTTTAACTTATCAAATATGTAGAAAGCCGAAAGGGAAGAATAAGTTTTGAAAAGACCATAACAAAACTGAAGCTACAAAACCTTCCAAAAAGTCAATCGTTGGAAATACTATCTCCTTTGCCAAAAGGTGTCGAGTCAATTAATTAAATCAAGAAAAAATCAGCTGTGCTTTACATGATTAAAATCTAATAGTTAAAACAAAAAACAGATTAGAAAAAACAAACGCAATTGTGAATTCCAGTTAAAAAAAAACCCAAAAAAATTAATAATGATTCAGTAATGATTCAGTAATGATTCAAGGAAAGGAATGCAAATATACGTTAAAGAAAGCTTGTGCTAAAAAGAAGTGTAATGATAAATAATCAAAAAAGAAAAATAACAACAATTTGATTGTTTTTGCCTAGTTTGTGAGAAAAAAATAGCAGATATAATTTCAAATTAGTTCATGTTGTGTGCGTTGGAATAAAGAATGGACAAAAGCAGCTCATTTATAAGCTTTGCGTCACTTTTTAAATGGTATTTAAGTAACTGGCCATTAGTTCCCTAATTTCAATTCTTAGTTACTTATTAACTTTGATTTACATTTTGAATACATATTGATTTAAAATATAAAAGGCTACTCTAAGATATTAGATTTCATTATATGTTATTGTTGCTATATTGCTTTGGTGTTTCATTTATATGAAATTTTGTTTTTTATGAAATTATTTATATTTCCTAGTCATTAAAATGGCCTAATATTGTTTCGTTCAATTTAGGAATTGGAGATTATAACTTATGTGACCAGTCGCTGAATTTGAATAACTTTTTGCATTTTTTTCAAATTAAAATAAAACATTTTTTAAAGTTATTCTGTAGATTTATTTAGTTAATACATGAATAGATTGACCATGTGCAATATTATTCTGGATATATTCCATATATTAAGAGAGTTAAGGCAGAAAATATGTGAAGTGGTCCAAATTCGACTAGTCTCCAATGTGTTCAGATTCTTATGTTCTTCTTTTATCAAAAAGCGAAATATGAAAAAGAAAAATATGATTTCAGAAATTTATTTTTTTCCATTACATATAGAAACTTTATAACTATTTAACAAGTTGGTAATTGTTTAAAAAAAGATAAATGAGGTGTTTTCGTGCCACAACCTTTTTTATAAAAATTCATATATTAGTGCAATAACTGTTGCACTTTTATGCAAAAATGGATAAATAAATATGTATTATGATTTTGTGTATTAAATTCAGAAATACAGAATTAATGAAATTCCCTCTTCAATATAAATATTCACAATGGCATCCTAGAATAATTTTCTAACTAGGGGTATCATTGAATCAATTTTGTAAATTGGGTTCAATTCAATGAAGGATGGTTTTATTGATATCTTAAAAAAATTATTTGACTTTTATAAAATTTGAAAATGACTCTACAAAATTCAACAACGATTTTATACGCAAAATCTTAAAGCATTCAGCCGGTTATTTTTTTGCGCTGTCCCATGGGGATAGGCGATCAGATCGAGGAATGAACCAGATGATGATTGTAAGTTCTACGTATTTATATAATTGAGAATGTACCTATAAAAATGCATTCAGAAATTTTTTTTGTTAAAAATGGAAACGGAAAATGAATTTAAATATAGCAACGTCCAATCATGTATTGATACATTTTATTTATAAATATGGATACATAAAATATTAAAATTTAAGTTGTTTCTAAAGTTGAAGTAATTTGGGTGTAATTTAAAACAAAAATAAAAACATTGAAAAATAGAAGGATATTTATTTGAACTGTTTTGTTCTACTTAAAATAATCATATACAAAAATGAATAAATACATTTTCTACAGCTATATTTGTTTGAGACATTTATAGGATGGTCATTCACATGCATTATTTATAGTTCAGAAAAAACGTGCATTACACGTGTTAATTTTCCAAATAGGCGAAAAAGTTCCGGACTAACCAGGGATTCAAACCCGGATTCGAACCAGGGATGTATTGGTTGAAGCCGCCAATGCTCTTCCCACTGAGCCACCCCGTACGAATACTGGAGAACTAATTCACCCAACTAACTTTAACGATAGCACAATCTGGTCTGATACTCTGGATCAGCTCAACAGAATAAATCTAAGGATAATATATGCAACTGCAGAAAGCGCTGCATACGAAACAGCATCTGTTATAATCATTAATCGTGTTATAAAATGATCTACTATATATTCGTACACAGCGCTTTCTGCAGTTTCATATGTTATCCTTCGATTTATTCTGTTTAGCTGATCCAGATTATCAGACCACAATGTGTGATCATTTAGGTCATATGAGTGAAAGGGCCCTCCAGCATTCGTCCGGGATGCCTCAGTTGGAAGTGCATTTGCGGCTTTAGCCAATACATCACTGATTCGAATCCTGGTACGGACATTTTTCACTCACCTGGAAAATTTACATCTGTTATAATTCGTTTACCGACTGATTAATCGTGTTATAAATTGATCTAACATATATTATTAGTTAAAAATTGAGGGTTTAAATTGACATGTAATCCGTATGTGTCCTTTTGGAAAAATCCTTCATAGCGCTTAATTTCTTCGGGTGAATTCCTTGTTTTTCGCCATTTTTTAAATTTCTTGTGCGATAAATATATGCCATAGTTCATATAATATCTCTTTGAATAGTATTTAAAATGCAGTTTAAAAAAATAATAAAAAATGATTTTGAAGGTCCCTTGTTACCTTAATGTTTGATATTATTATTCAAAGTTTTAAAATATTAAATGTACGTCAAAACTTCCGCTCCATTTAAATTTTTAATTTGTTGCAGTATATGCATGTCTCCTTCTGTTTAAACCTGGAGTAATTTACTTTACAACATCTAATAATAATCTTTTATTCTTATTATTTTTCCTACTCATATTTCACAAAGCTTTAACATTAATTTTCCAAATTCATCATGATGACATAAAATAGAAGAAAAATATACATTTTTATTTTAAAAAATAGATCCATGTTCTTTTTGGAGTATGTTGTTTATCTTGTTTAATATCTTGTTATCCAGGACTTAATAAAACGTCTTTTGCACATAAAATAGCGTTTTAAAGAAATATTTCTTAAAGAAATTTACCGTATGTTTTATATTTTATATTTTAAATAAAACTTTATTTTATATTTCATTGTAATTGTTACATGCATTTTATTATATTTGTGATATAGTCTAAGGCAACGAAAAATTATTCAGCATGGTATAAGTATTTGAGTTTTAATAAAGTAATTTTTTGCTTTAAAGGTTATTTATTTTTAATAAGCGCATTGTATTTCTTTAAAAAAATCATTTCGAATTGTGGAAGTACATTAGTTTCTTCTTTTTGAAAATATACTTGTACTAATTAAGGAAAATATTTTTTAGTGTGGATAATTACCGAGAAAATGCTCTTTTTTAAAACACTTTGTTTACACGAAGTCCTTGAAAACAATTTATGTGTATTTGTGAAGATATTAGCATGGATCTTTGATCTTTAAACATCATGTTGTTCTCTTAAATTTGAAAAAAAAAATATTCAGTTGTAATGATAATGTAAATATTGTAATGTATTCAATTACAGTATTTACATTGTGTTAAAAAAATACATTGTTAACAAATAAAAAATGGATTAGAAAACTAGCAGCAGTTCCAATTCAAAAAATGAAGTTATAATGTTTAAAAAAAAAGTACCTGGATCGATGAAGCTTTTTAACGTTTTCCAACAAAGTTAAAAGTCTTTATGCATTAAGTTTATCCGACTGTCTGTCCACGCTCTAACTCTGCTAAATATATTCCAGGGTAGCGAGTGGTCAGGATAAAAATGATTAAAAATCAATATTTTGTTAAAGAGACATTCAGACTTTTTAACTTTTCATATTATTTGAATTATTTAAAAAAAAAAAAAACAACAAAAAAAAAACTGGTAGCTGTTTTGATTTACTGCCGGTATGGCCTTCTTGTGGTATTACTGATATATTCTATAAAAAAATACTGGTAGTTTCCTTACTGGTAGTTCTTGGAAAAAAAATTATGTGTGTTTTGTGAATATATCAACATGAATCTTTGATCGTTAAACTTTATGTTGTCCTCTTAAATTTGAAAAAAATGTCCTGTTGTAATGATAATGCAAATATTGTTATGTATTCCATTACAATTAAATTTGGAACATGTTTCCAAAAATTCGGAATTATTCCGTTAGGGCTTCCGGTACGGGGCTCGGGCGAGTCATTGTCGCGTGAAGACCTCTACCAGATGTACATATTAAAAACACACTTCATTCTAAAGAAGTCAGAATTCTCAGAATCATACAAATTGCACAAAAGTGCTTTAAAGCATTATAAGAAAAAATTAAAAAGAAAATAGTGAACACAATATACTTACCAATTGATTGTTAACTTTTTAACTTTTTAAATTTTTAAATTAACATATTACAATTATTAATTTTTACGTTTTAAGGCTAGCTTTAAGGTCAAATAGAAACTAAAATGTTTCAAATTATAAATTTTTAAATACCGATTTAAAAAAATAGAGCTAAAAGATTGTGGTGCTGGAAGGCTTTGGAATGATATATTTTAAGCACTGTGGGTGATTTGCGTTTTTTCGAAATTTAATTTTTATGCTTTGGTACACATTGTAAAATTTTTTTTGGTAACAATTAAAAATTTCCAAAATTTTTCAACTAAATTGTTTTTTGTAAAAAAGAAAAAAAAATTGTTAAAATTGTTAGGATTTTTAAAGTTTCTTAGTAAAATATTTAAAATGTTATTTGCTTAAGCAAAAATTAAATTTGATTCTTATTATTCTCAAATAGTACCTTTTCTGACGCGACAATGAATTTTAAGGAGATGCATTGATCGAAAATGATTGTAAGAAACAGATGTATTGATCAAAAAACAGCATAAAAAGTTAATTAGTTCTTGAAAACTAATTTATGTCTGAAATCAATTTCTTTTGATCTTTATCTAAGCTACAGTGTGTATATTTACCCGTAAAGCATGGTGACTTCACTGCAACATCCTTCCAAAAAATATTTTTATGATGTGCTTTAACCATTACTTCGACGCATTCACCATGACACACAATTACCTTTATTTATTTAATCCAACATTTAATTTTATTTTACGACGTTATAATACATCTTTAAAATAAATACATTAAAATAACTAATTTCTTTTTGTCAAAATGTAATTTTCTCTTTCATGTAAAATATTCCAAATTCTTCTAGTGTATCAGTTTAACATTTATCGACAAAATTTTCTCTACATATTAGCTTTTTCTTATACCGGGTGTCCAAAAAATGACTGATGGATTTTAAAATTCAATAACTTGCAAACGGTGACAGCTATTTAAAAAAAATTTTGCAGGAGGATTATGTAAAATGTCAGGAGTTTTTTACCGTAATTTTTTATTTTAGTTCGAATTTCAAACAATAGGTGGCGCTGAAGGCGATTGAAGACCAGGTGATCAGTGCTGAGTGAAGCGTCGACCTGGCCTTCAATCGCCGTCAGCGCCACCTATTGTTTGAAATTCGAATTAAAATGAAAAATTACGTTAAAAAATCTCCTGACATTATACATAACCCTCCTGCAAAAAAATTTTAAATACCTGTCACCGTTTGCAAGTTATTGAATTTTAAAATCCGTCAGTCATTTTTGGGACACCCGGTATGTACTTTATTAAGTAGATTTTACTGCTGACTTCAAACGCTGGCCCAGGTCTAGTCAACATTCTATTCAATATCGTATAAAGCAACATGCACACATTTTTAGGAAAACCTATGTTTAAAATTAACCATTTTCAGTAATTTCAGACTTAGAAGACTTATTAAAATTGAAATTCATGAATATAGTTTAAAATAACTTCCCATTAAGACTTTTAAAACTTTGAATTTTGTATCATTCAAATAGTTCTATTTGTACAACACAAGAAATTAATTTAACTCGGAAAAATCAGCAATGCATTAAATGTCCCAAAAGTTTATCCCATGAAAAGTTTTAGTGATAAACGCGTTGTAAAGATATAGCAAGTTTCTTTATAATTTGCAAGTTCTAAATTTTTGTAACAGTTAAATTTATATAATGCGTTGCCTTCATGAATAATTTCTTAAACTCTTAATTAATATATATATACATAGGTATGTATATTATTTAAAATAAAGCAAAAAATTTTTTTGTTAGCATTTATGTTTATTTATAAATTAATTTTTCTTTTTTTTCCAGAAACACATCAAGCAGCATCAGATAGCATATTTACCGTATTTACTCGTGTATAACGCGCCCTTAAAAAAGTGCGCATGCAAAGAAAATTTTCTTTTATTGCTGGGTGTAATCACACGATATACATATGAATCAAGAAATGCATACAAAGAAGACGTAATTACTCCGAAAATCTTATTTAATTGGAGCATACTGCGTCTTTATTTTACTCTTTGCACTTTTTTTATACATTAATGCTATATAATCGCTAACTAGCAATTCTCACTACCGTCATTCACTCATATACCCCATCGTTCACACATTACCTGATGTCTCAAAGTGTATTTTCGTCTTGTTTTAGGTCTGATGTAATGTTTTTTTTTTTTCAACATTCTTTACTGAAATTCATCTAGTCATTCATTCATTTGCATATCAATTTATGGTGCGCATTATATACGAGATTTTAAAAAATCGCCATTTTTCTTGAAGAGTAGGGGGTGCGCGGAATACACGAGTAATTAAGCATACCTTATAATAATTTAAAATAATCATTAAGAGAATTTTAAAAGTATATATATTGACGCTTCTTATATCTTAAAATATGAATCACAATTTTAAAACTACGTAGCGTTCATAATTTTTAAATATATGATTTATACATTAAATCAATATGTAATTGAAATGTCGTTTAATAATAAATCTTTTAGAAATGCGTACCATCTCGTTTAAATAAAATACAATGAAAAAGAATCGCCTAAAATGATCTTTTTGATAAAATTGATATCATTTAGTTTTTGCATTACATATTTGTATCATATATTACCATATACTATTTGTATCATATTAATAAATCTCTTTTTTATGTACTATTTTTATGTTTGAACTGTCTCTCAGACATATACACCTTCAGAAGAAAAAATAAAATCAATCTTCAGTATACTACAATATTTTGCATGTATATTAACATTTTCTTCATTAATTCATTTAAGAATTCTTTTTATTGTTTCAGTTTTGATAAATGCTCTATAATATCTAATTCTTAACACAACATATCGTGAATTAGTACCGATTTCAAAAGTTTCTAGACTTTATACAGATCATAGAAAGGCCTAATCGAACATAAATAACCAAGTCAATATGCCTAATATACCATAGAAAATTCGCATGTCGCATGTGCAAAAAATAAATGACATTCAGATTTAGGATAATTTAACCATTCTCCATGCCAAATGGCGAAATACTGGCTTTTAATACATAAAAATCAGTTTGCCAGCAATACTCTCAAGATCAAAACACAACAATCTTTATAACTTTAATTGAACTTTCGTAAATATAGTAAATAGACTATACGATAAGGCAGTCAGTAAAATAAACCTTTATTTAATCAAATGAAATTGCATTATCCTTAAACATACTTCACTCAAATTTGCACACTCGTTCGTTAATTAACTGGATTTCATATTAAATTTTCATATGTGTCAGTTAATTAGAAAGATGTAATATATTTCAACAGAAACAATTTTTGATGAACATATATCCCAATAATTTACACTTGGCCAAAAGAAAATTTATTTAAGATATTTCTTTAACGAATATAATGAAGTAAGTTCAATAATTTAGTATACGATGTTTAATCGATCTCTTTCACTTATATAAAAAAAGAGTAATAGATAACATAAATCAGAGGCAAAACAGCTGGCAGAGAACCCGTCGAAGGGAGAGCAGAAAGTATACAGAGATTGCTCCTAAATTAATCATAATGAGAAATAGCATTTCAGTTTCTATTAGCTATTTTAAAAAATCATTAATCATCTTAAACCATGTCTGGAAGTTTATATAAATTTCGGATGCACAAAAGCATTTAATTTTACCTATTATCAATAAAAAGGATTCTAATATTTCATCTATAGTTTTTAATATATTTATAATTCTTTAAGTGTGAAAAGACATTAAATAAAGTAATGAATAAGAATGTTATATAAGCTTGTGAAAATTGATTTTGAAGACGAAGAAAATAAAAGGTTATGCCTTAAAAATTTTCATTAAGGTAAAATTAATTTCGCATGACAATAAGTATTATATATAAATTTTTATTCTAGTTTATGATTCAAGCCTAAACGACAAAATCATTATGCAGCTAAATCAAATATTTTTATTGTTTCAAATTTTGTATTAACATAGTTGTTATTATATTTTTTGCACCTAAGTTTTTTTTATTATAATTATTCATTGTACACTAAAAAAACATTTAAATATAAAGAACAAAAGAATAAATTCACTTGATTATAAGCTTTAAGCAGACCTTTTTGAAAAGTTATTTTTCATATTATTAAATACCTAAGCTTGAAGATAAGTTTTTATTTATTTTACTTTTCAAACTGATTTCATTTTTATGAAAACGGGATTACATTTTGGTTTCCCCAGTGTATGTAACATAAATTGGGTTATATGACTTTTATTATGATAAACACATGAATATTTTCTATAATTATTATATTTAGTAACTTTAGAATCTTAATAGTTCAGAAGGACTGAACTGACTACAATTTGTTTTCATATGTAATCAATTTTAAAATGAAAAAAAAGAAGGCATTCAATTAAACGGAAACTATTTTCTGAGGTATATTAACCGGGTAGGCAAAAGACTCAGTTTTCGAAGTAATTAATTATGATAAATAAAAGTACAATAAAAAGTACCATGATCAAGAAATCATGGAGGGTAATTTTATCAAATGAAAAGGAAGGAAAATTCATACAGAAAAAATCGATACTACTGATTTGCAGAGAAAAATTATAGGAGATATGAGAGAGTAAAATTGTTTTGAAAATGCGAAGGAAGAAGCAGAGCAAGAATGGATTCACAGAAATTCGAAATTAGAATGTTACAAAATTTTAAGAGACGAAGATGTGGTGTTACGTGTCCTTTGAGTTTTAGAGTAAACAAGGGATTTTTTGAAAACGTTCTTGGAAAAGATGAAGGAAATCTTGTAAATTATCCAAATTTAAGTCATACTGACACATTAGTATCACAAAAAACTTCATTAGAGGCAAAAGAAGCCATTGCTTGTGAGATGGGGCTTAGGATGGTGTTAATGGAGTAGGGTCATATAACCTCCGCCGGAATAATCACGCGAGAAAGCATTCCTAGTAAGGGATGTTAGAAAAAAGATATTTTTCTTCTAATTGCGTCGGCGGGACATGTTGTCATGATCTGCGTCCTAACACCAAGAGCTTCTTAGGCCTCTAACGAAGTTGTTATTAACTCCATGTTAGTAATCACTGAGCATTACCTAATTACTTGGAGCAAGAGGAGGAAAGAATCCCTGCTGTAAAAAGAAAAAATTCTCACTCTTTGCATTTAAAGATATTTCACATTTCATTTGACAATTTTAAATGTTTATTGAATGCAATGCATGAAAAATTTTCTACAGCAAAATGTCCAAAAATTATGTAGGTTTAATCAACTTTTCATCGGTACTGGATTCTCTTTAGTTTCATGTTTGCCCCCGTATTAGTGGTTCATAAAAAAATTTCCATCTTGTGTTACGGTTGAAATCTTGCCAATATATGACAATGAGAAGAGTTAGGCTGGGTATCGTTCTAAGTGTTTCAGCTGGTAAAACGTCAGTGACCAATACCGATGACCCGGGTTTAAGTGTCGGGCCGAAAACCTTTTCACTCTGTTGCCTGTTCTTCATTTTTAGGAATTGAAACTTGAAATATTATATTTTATAGAGAAACAGCAGCCAGTTTTAAGGCAGAAATGAAACACAGATAGTCATTGGAAAAACAAGGCAGACTGACAATCAGGGAGCTTATAGGTTGATAGAAGATTATAGACGGACAGTAGACATCTGAGTGAAAGCATACAGACATCTCAGACAAATCTAGACATAATAAATACACAAAATAAATACACAAACAATGTAGCATATACCAGATAGTAAGATAGGAGTAAGTGAGAAACTAAAAGATCAAAAACAGTCTCAGAATTGGTACACAAAGGGCCTATGAGTCAGAGTCTTCTATAGCATACACGCACACATAAATATAGAAATAGAACACAAAAAAAAAATATATATATATATATAGCTGTGCAATACACAACAATTTATTACAATAAATTAACATTTTTTTAAAGCTCCTTCACATTTTGTTCGTAGAAATGCGGATATTAATAACCTTAAATAATACATAAAGCAAACAAGCAAAAATTTCTAATATTTTTTATTGTTTTTGTTAATTGTATAAACAATTCACACATTTTAATTTATGTATCACTGCTTATGTTTTCAGACCCGAAACAATCTCCGATTAAGTAAGTAAGCAAAATGTTTCTAAACTTTCACGTCCCGAATATTTACTGCTGCAGAAGCTCTTTAAATGGACACTAAACCCACTACGTTGAAAACTTTGGGAAGATAGCCAAAGCGACAAATTTATTAATTTTCGTGAACAAAAGAGTATTAGAATTTTCTCATATTTAGATGAATATACATAAGCTGCACCTTTATGCAAATCTAGGATGTATTAAACTGTGAAGGGTAATTTTCGGAGGCTGCGGGAAATATTCTGGGGTCTACAGCAGAACGATTAACAAAGAGAAACTTTAGGAGATTTCACATTTTAATTCTGTTATAAAGATATGGAGATTAGCTTCGATAATTCTAAGGAAGATATTAAGCAGAATTAACTTTTAGACTTTATTTTCTTATTGTATAAGGAAATAATAAAAGTTTTTTTCTTATTTTTACTTTAGTGTAACTTTAGGAGAGATGTTGTGTAGTACACGATGCCGGGTCACTGGTTTTCATATATTCAGGCGCTGTTTTGAAATGCCGCTCATTTTTAAGGAAGAGTGTTAACTACTAATAATTTAATTTCAATTGTGACCTTTTTTATTTGACTGTACAAGGGACAGTTTAAGTTTTTAATTGTACCTTAGAAAAAAACTGGTGTTTTTAGAGACTACTTGTGCGAGGCTTTTCTACAAAGCATAAATGGTGTTCCGTTATTACTTATCCACGTAATTGGTGTACCGGCGACTCTTCCCAAGTTATACAATACTATTACTCCTTCACACTGATTGGTATAGTTATCCTAAGACTTTAAAAAATCATCTGGTGAATTTGTCACCTTTCTAAACTAAAAATTTTCATTATTTTCACACAAAGTGGTCTAATTTGCTTTCATTATTATGATCAAACTTCTCTAAATTTCTAATAATTCTCTAAATTTTGCTTTTTTTGAGAAAATTGAACGAACAATGATATTTTATTAAATTAGCTGTTAATGCATTTTTTTCTCTGACATAATTTCATAAATAATAATTATCTTCAAATGCTTGATGAGTTCCTACATTTGCAGCATTTTTATTTATTTATTTATTTATTTTTAAACTAGCTGACCTGCCCGGCGTTGCCTGGGTCCGTGATGTTATTCAGTTTTCAAATGTGTTATTTGTTTTCTAAATGACCCTTAAATTAAACTCAAATTTCTATGATTTTATAGCTTTAAGTCCATTTTGTCAAAATTTATATTTTTAAATGGAAAAGTCGCGAAATTTTATTGAATTTAAAGCACATGCTGTTTTGTATTTTATTCTCTATGTAATTTGATTTTTTGGAAAATATGCTTACCGAAAGCGAAGGAAACCGCGATGGAACACTCAGGTTTTTGCTGAATTCGTTAAAAATTTCACATATTTTATTTTGTAAAAAAATAATTCTATGCATACGAAAGTTTCATGATTTTTATAACTAATGTAAATCTTGTTTATTGAAAGGCTCTAAAAAGATTGTGCTAAAATACGGACATTTAGTTACTTTTAGCGTAGCAAAAATGTATTCTCAATGAGCCAGGATGTGATTCGTGTTCGCGATTTCTTTGAACGGATTAAATCTCATATTTTGTTTTAAACAAATTGCCCCATAGATTATAAAAATGTTTTAGCTTAAAGAATTTTTTTTTCGGTTTGTCAGGATGTATAGAAATGCGCCATGCAAAGGCAAAACCGCAATGGAACGATCTGTTTTTTTTTTTTTTTTTTTTTTTTTTTTTTTTTCGTCAAATTTTTCGCATTTTTTATTTTGTAAAAAATATTTCTACTCGTCCGAACGTTTCATAATTTTTTAAGAGGGTGTAAAATTGGTTTATTGAAATGCTTTTAAAAAAGAATGTGTTGAAATGTATACGCTTAGATAGTTTTAGCGTAGAAAAAATATTCTATCGGTGAGTTGCGAAGTGACCACCTTTTGCCGGTGTATTTGAAAGGGTTAAATCTTATATTTTAAAAACGGATTGCATCATAGATTATAAGAATGTTTTTAAGCTTTAAGAAAATGTTTTTTGTGTGCCGGCACCAAAAGAGGTCGGCAGACAGATAGTTTTAGAGCCTTTCAATAAACAGAATTGCGCTTTGCTAAGGCAAAACCGCAATGAAAACTATCTGTTTTTTATTGATTTCATCAAATTTTTGCACATTTTATTTTGTAAAAAAATATTTCTATCGGTCCGAACGTTTCGAATTTTTTGTAGGGAGTATAAATTTGGTCTATTGTGAAGATTTTAAAAGATTGAGTTAAAATAGGAACGTTAAAATAATTTTAGCATGAAAAAATATCCTCCCTGCGAATCGCAAAATGACCTCCTTTGCCAGTGTATTTGAAAGGGTTAAAATCCAAATATTTTAAACCCATTTACACTATCGGTTAAAAGAAAGTTTCAACTTTAAAATCTTTTATTTTATTTGTTTACATCTTAAAAAATACGCCCTGGAAGAGCATTGACTACAGTTAGAATAATGGTTTTGGGAAAAACGACTCTTTTTTAATATTTCTTTTTAAAGAGTTAACTGCAACATTATTTAAAAATAATAACAGCATTTGAGACCTAAAAGTACGTTCTTTCAAAATATGTCTGTTAAGTTTAACTGCGTCAAGCAATTTGGTTGTTTTGGATTTAAGCAAAATTACCCAAAAACACAAATAAACGCCGAAAAATGCTTCTTCTTTCCTTTAGGTGTGTAAAAGAGTTTGTGCGCATGTGGAAACATCTTCTTTCCCCGAAAAAAAAAAAAAAAATGGCTTTTTGAAGAGATTGAGTTCCGCTTCATAATTAATATCTATGAAACTAATAAAAAAATTAAAATCCTGAGATTCAGGTGCATCAGGAGAGATATTGGGTTACTCTCATAAAAATTTTGAGCCTCGTACGTGCCGTAGATTTTGCTAGCCATCGCAGACAGACAGACATACAGAGCGATTTGTTATTTTATTAGTATAGCATAGTTCGTACGGGTACCGTTATTTCTCATGCGGAGTACCAGCATTTCTTTATAGAAAAATAAATATACTTCAAAAACGCGAAAAGTCGTCTTAGTTAATTAGAGATTTTCTATAAGAAAATACCGGTACAAAAGAATTTCTTGGTCATGAAATTCCAGGATCCGTACGAACCATGTATAGATAGTGGAAATCACCGGTTTTTTTTAAAAATATGGTATGAAAAAAGGTTGCACAAAATAAATCGTAAGGGTAGAACTCTTGCTCCTATTCAATAAAATAAGAAAAAAGTATATTATATGAAATAAATTGCACTGTTTATTTAAAAAATGTTTAAAACGAGTACTGTAGTTGTATTTTAGTTTGAACCATCGAATTTTTATATAACTATATTTGCATAAAAATTAATTTGTTTAATAACATTAACAGTTAATTATAAAAACACTACATTAGTATCAATTAATCTTCCTTAAAGAGAATAGTTAAAATTCATCTTATTTTAAATATTGATAGAGGCTTTATCAATAATCTCTTAATATCATCTTGGTATTTAAAATATCGAAAACAAAAACCCTTTTAACGGCTTTCGAAAAGTCCAAACTCATTATTTGCTTACAATTCCAATTTTTACACTAGAGAAAGCAACTCCTCTTATATTTGCATTATTAAGGAAATCTATAAAAATTTACTATCCCTTTTTATCTTAAAGACCATAAAAATACTACTGATCTAGGGCGTGTCTACTTCCTTTTATCGTATGACGCGCAAGATAGTCTATTTTATGGCTTCATAACGAAAGAATTTCTGCAGTAATTATTCGGAAGGAAATGCTGACTTGCATATTTTATTGCCTAATCTAACTTAATATCCAGTATATGGTTCACTGATGTCCTGTATTTTATGTTTTTTCTCTTTAATTAAAGGATTTACATAAATAAGACTTTGCAATGCATAATAAGATAAAGACCATTATGCATGGAAAGAATGAAAATAAGGGAGTTATGAAACATTTTATGACATTTTTTCCCTTAAGATTTAAACTTTCCTTTTTAAGTATATATTATTGGTTTCAGTAAGAAATATTTAAAATATGCTATTATGGTGAAATAGAGCGTATATTTTAGTATCAAAGATTTAATGATTTAATATGAATGTTTATATAGAATAGTTTTTTTTGAGGGGGGATTGCACTTGATTAAATTATATATCATACAGCATAATGCATCTACAGCTAAATTTCAAGGACAATTGAGTTATAAAAATAGTTAGTAGCTATAATATTTTAAATGAAATATATTCAATCTTTATTTATTTCAATGAGAATGAGATGCATCTTTAAGTATATTTCATTGAAATTACGCATTTCTATGCATGAACTAACATTTCAATAAATCATTAACTCTCTGAAATGTGTTAAATCGATAGTCCAGTATTGTTCAAATTCATTTTTGAAAATCGTTATCATGGTTTTCGTAAAATTTATGCATGCAGACGGAATTACTAAAGATATTGATTTAATGAAAAAATATTCAGAGTGTCACTTATATTTTTTACCCTGATTTCATATTGTTGTTACTCCTTAATAATTTACAAATTTCAAATTTTCTTTCACAGATAGATTAGACCATTCGTTATGTTTTTAATGTCTGCTAGATATTAATATGCAAATTCGTCACAAGATGTAAAGCTTCTGCCATATCTACAAACTTGGCTATACAAGAAAAAACACAGTTTTGCGGCTGGATGACAGAGGGTAGGGATGTACTTAAAGATCAGATTTTTGCGAAACCTATTCTTAACCTACTGAATTTGCAAGAAATAATCAGTCAATTCAAAGGTGTGATCTCTTATTTGCTACAAAATATGTTTTAGGTTTAGATTACAGATCAAGCATTTCGTCTAGCACTCGTGAAGTTCATATCGAGTGCCTTAAATAAAATTTCCGCCATTTTTGTTTATCTTTGACTAATAGGTTGGCTGTAAATAAAATAAGCAATAAAAGGATAAAATTCGTTTTGTCATTTAATTAAAAACAAATTCTGAAAAGTAAATCAAAAACTTTTTTAAAACATTAGCTTTCTATAAGAATTGCATTCCAGTTATTAGCATTTGCGCTAAACTGTTTGCCCGAATGAAAATGAATGTTTCCCTTCGATGAAAGATTTATTTATAGGAAGATTCCTTGGACTTAATTTTTCAGAAAGTGGGTCAATAAATGTGTCGAATTGCCGAATACAGGATTTTGATCAGCCACTTGGTCTTAAAAAGGTACCCTTTTGCATTTAAAAATGATTATGTGATGTAATTTCAGTTGAAGAAAGCGTATTCACCATGAAATTTTTAAACAAATATGCTATCAATTTTGCACAATAGTTGACCCTTTTGTCTTATTGAATAACTTCTTAAATAGCACAATAGCAATTGAAGTGTTTTGCATCAAGAAGGCGGATAACCTCAAATTTTGAAACATTTTTGAAACAATGGTAAAGAAAAAAATGTTACATTTTCACCCAACGTACTTTTAATTGATTCAGTAATCCACGTAATTGTACAAGATGGTCACAAATAACATTAAAAAATTTCCTATACAGCGCACTTATTTAAAAAAAATTTGGACTTCTAAAAATTAAATTAAAAACAGCTAGTTTTTACTTGCAGCAATCTTTTTACATTTGGTTTCATTTAGGATGTTATTTCAAGTTACAGACGACAATTAATTATTAATTTATTGACAAATAATAGCACACCATTATATTTTTTAAATTAATTTTCGGTAAAATAAATGGATATATTGTACCTAAGAAACTAAGAACTTAATTATCAATATTCTTTTATTTTTTTTAAACAAATATACGTATTAAAACGTTTGTAATACATAAGATATATTAATGCTAGTAAATAATGCATTAGAGAATGTCGAATTTTACATTTTACCTGATGTACATGTGGCAAAATGTGGTATATCGACTTTTATTGCTTGTTATTCGGATAGCTAGATTTAAAAGATTATTCTGCTTCATAATGAGCGCTATATTGATTGTTGGTCAGTAGGAAATGTCACAATATTAATAGGAGACATTTGGAATTAGAGTGCTTTATAACGGATTTGCTATATCCATAAAATATTGAAATTTATGGATTTTAAAACACAATATCTTTAAATTTGGAACAGGAAAATATTCGATTTCTTGAACTATCTAAAACTTTTTTTTAAAATATGTATATCATTAAAAATTATATAAATTCTTTTTTATCCATAATAGTAATTATAAAAACGATTTTCACAGCATTCATCCTTTCCTTTGAATAGTTAAAATAAACTACTTTAATAATAATTGTATGTTTGAAGCAGTTCTTACAAAACTTATGTATGCCATCTCAAACAACAACAACTCAAATAGCAAATTTGCTATCCCGGAGTCTGGAGAACTCTTGATAAGTGAAATGGCATCGAACACAATTCATTGTGAAAAAAAGCACGTCGATAACTTATGTTTAGATTAACTGCTTTAGTCCTGGTTTTCCCTGGAGGATACACTAAAAAATAACTTTTTAATTAATTTCAATGCTTCAAGAATTCTTATAATTACTACTAGAGTTTTATAAATACATGCGTGCATATCATAGGAATTGATTTACAGAGTGATGCATCTTTAAACTGTTTAGACTCATTTTAAACCGGGTTTTGCGGCCTCACGTACAATTTCTCACTGGGCAGAAAAAAGTAATTTGACATTGCGAATATTTTTGGATTACTGCTTAACTTGTTAAAGTGTTTAATACTCCATAAAGTATGTGCAAATACTATACCGTAATAAACAGGAAAGTTCGCCAGGCTGCTCAACAAATATTTAATTCATCAATTTTTTTCCAACGATTAATTTATTTATTCACCATACACGATGCATTAAAAAAAGCTAGACATTGAAAAAGAGTTGCCTTAAATATAATCCCCAAATTAAAAATTGCTAAAGGAAATAATAATAATAGAAAGTGCATTACAAATTTTTATAAGCAGTTTTTTTTGTCTTGCTAGTTACAATGAAGACCAGTTGCTATTTACTGCAAAAATTGCTCTTTAGACTTTAGATATAAATTAGAAGAAAAAATATAAACTAATGTTAAGGTTTTACTTATAGAAAAAAAAAACATTTTTTTTTGTTAAAGACTTTAATTTATTTACTTGCAATACACGATGCAACAGAAAAGACTTATATTCAATAAAGATTAAACATTACCAAAGGAATATATATCGTGCATTTCAAACTTTTTATAAAAAACTTCTTTGGTCTTGCTGCACTGTTAAAAATTTAAATTTTTTGCTGCATCGCCACTCCAACGCTTTTATAGAATATCTTTTTTTTTTTTTTTTTTTTTTTTTTTACCAAATTGGATGATTCATAATACAGTGAAGTAATCGTTTTCTATAAAGATATGGAGTGACGATGCAGAAAAAGTTTGAAATTTCTAACAGTGTAGTTACAAAAAAGTATAGTTGCTTATTATTGAAAAATATACCTTTCGATAGTAGTTACTAATTACAAGAAAAGAACATAAATGCATAATACTGTTCAAGTTTAATCGATTGTAAAAAATTCAAAATAAATTATTTTACGCAATGTAGGAAATGAATAACTTAAAAAGATTTTTCCTGTTCACTAAAGTGTATTACTAAAATTGTCATAGGAAACGTAATCCGAATTCAGGTAAAATGCATAAATATTAACAATATTTTTTGTGTATTCTGAATATTTAAAGTTTACAGAATTAGTCTAAATTCCATAGACAGGTCTTAAGAAGTAGGTTAATCTTTAAGCACCCCAAAATATGGTGTGTTTTACTCGAGTCCTAGCTCAAAATTTCATCTTAACTTTAATAATAATGAATACATTTATTGTTGTTACTTACAACACTTACTGTTATTTCTGTGATTTGTAACTGTGTCAAGAAAAAAAATAGAAAGTCACATTCTAGATCAAAATAGTGCTGAATAAGGCATCCCGAAAGTAACACCATATCATTCACCTCTTCTGCTAATTATACCATATATATCCAGATATTTTAATTGTGTCTCTTTTTTCAGAAAACAAAATAATAATGATTAAAAGTTTTTTAAGGCAATTATAGTACTCTATACGCCAAGTAACTTTCTTAGGGCCATCACATTTAGATGAAAGGAGAATAATAAAGATTAAAAACTTATTAAGATACCTTTATTACTGAATACACCTAGTGACTTTCATGAAGTCATTACATTTTGCAGAAATCAAAGTAATGATGGATAAAAGTTTGTTAAGATAATTTTATCACCGTCAGTGATTTTCTTAGTTTCATCGCAGAAAGCATAGTAATGAAGATTAAAAGTTTATTTAGAACATTTGTACGGCATACACCTAGTCATTTTCGAGGTGTCAACACATTTTACAGTAAACAAAGAATGATAATTAAAGATTTATTAACCCCCTGACCGCAAAAAAAGGCAAATTGTAATGTTCTTTTTTCTGTAATTTATTTAAATGTTAATAAAAAATGTATATATGCTTATAAGATTTGTAATTTTCAACCATAACTTAATTTGATAAAACTGAATTACATTTGTAGAATTAAATATATTTAAATAAAGCTTGAATTGCCGTGAAATCTTCAGCCTAAAGAACAGATATATCAGTTAGTAGCTGAAGGTAGGTTAACATAAATTTAGTACGGTCTACATTCAGTGATTTTTGTAGTGTATTGCAATTTCACAGAAAAAACTTAACGACTTAAAAAAAATGCTAAGATATCATTATCACTGCATATTTCTAGTAATTTCTGTAGTACCATCCCATTTCTAAGAAAGTAAAGTAATAATTATTAAAAGTTTAATAACATAACTTTAGTCCTTTTACGCCCAGTGGTTTTATAACATTCCGCAAAAAACTAAGTAATGATGATTTGAGTTTTATTAAAATAACGTTCCTTTTAATAACATAATTAAAAGCAGCTTAGTCTGAATAGAGTAGAAAATAATGTATTTCCGGTAGAATAGTTTATGACCATGGTTTTCTAAAGAAAAATGTTTTTATTTGTATGCCCAACTATCATTTAATTTTTTTTTAATGATTTTTGATTCTCTCTATACAAGCTATTTAGAGGGTTCATTTTTTATGATAGTAAATCTTTTTCATGCACATTGGATATGCAATTGCAGATCCAGATAAAAAGTCAATTATTTAATTTTAAGATGATATATTTTCAAAATTTTTGGCTTTTTCACAATATAATGCAAATCGGACATTTGCGTATTCCATTAACATATTTAAAATTGTACTTAGAAGCGGAAAATGGAAAGTTTGATCAGTTCACATTAACCAAATGCTCGCATTTGAAATATATCAGTTGATATAATATCCTTGACTTATTGAAATTCAGAGGAATAAGCAATCGTGGTTAACGAACATCGGAATTAAAATGGATTTTCTATAATGTTAAGGGATTTATGGGAGTTGTGGCATAGATTAGATATCAAAGATTTATGATGGAAATAGCGACGAGTTTGTAGAGGAAGGATGTACCAAATATTTTATCGATATCAAATGATATGGTGGCTTTATGAGTGCAATCTATTTAAATATTTAAATGTAGTATGATAAAATCGAAAACTTGAATTCGGATTAAATACATAATAATTATAAATTAACCTTTTACAGAAAATTTATTAGCAAATAAATATATACGGTAAGAAATTTCGTAAAATAATACATAAAAAAAATTTCCTACAGACAAAATATGCTAGACATAAGCTTGATTTTATTTAAGAATCCATGATGTAAAACTACTAATGAATTATCACGAAGTAAAGCTGTAATAATTTCAAAGGAAACTAAATCGAACGCAATGTTGAAAAAAGGCTAAAGCCATCAGTGCTTGGAAGGTATTTTTTCATACTGAAATAATTTTAATTTTTTTATTTACTATAAAAAATGCTATGTATTATTTAATCGGAAATATATACATAAATAAAGGCAAAAGTCTGCATATGTTTGTATTCTAACTCTGTTATTGCTTAATTTGTAAATTTTGTAAAATTTATTTTATAAAAATAAGTATTTTCAAGACTAAAACAACATCAACAGCAACAACAACAATTGAATAAGGATTTTTTTCTATTTTTTTTAGTTATTGAATATGTGTGGTTTTGTCTATCTCTGCTTTAAAGGAGAGAGATCTACGTAATGTATTCTGTTAATATTTGTAGCGTGCAGAATTTAATAATAAAATGTGAGATTATTTGATAAAAATGAAGATTTTTTTTTATTTTAACCATTTGGAAAATAAATGTTGCTTTCGATCGTGAATAGATATATCTGAATCTTTGTAGTGTTCACATTTTTAATTCCCGCATTTATTTCACGGAAATTAATGTTGATCTATAGCGTACGTAACTTATAACTCTTTTGTAACGTTAGCCACGTTTTGATAATAATAAAAATGATATTTTCGCTGTTTTTTATTAACTCAATAGGAAACATTCAAACATTTTCTTGTGGGCAATGGATATCCGCATTTTGTTCATTTTTATTTTATTTTATTTTTTATAGATTTTTTTTCTAGACTTAATGTAACCGAATAACTGAACTAATTGAAACTATTGCGGGGCGAGTTATACATGATTAAAAATTGTTTCCTGTTATATATAAAAATTAGTAAACTATTAAAAGTATCGCGAAAACTTTTCTCTGATTTTATAGAATGTCAATTTTCTGACAAATGAGAACAACACATAAACGCCAATGAAGCATTCATATTGGACAAAAAATAGATAGTCTTTAAAAATGGCGGTATTTTTTCACGATATATTTTTTTCGTATCAATTTAGATTCTTTTTGTGGACAAAAAGTTAAGCTCCTAATTATTCTTAAGATTAGTTAAAAAAATTGTTTTCTATATGGTCGTTTTTATAGGTTTTTAAATATAATTTGTTAAATTAAATTTTTAAAAAGTTTTTTGGAAAATGGTTGTTTCTGTCTGTCTATAACAGAGATATCTAAAGCTTTCCGAAACATTGTGATATCTGGATTTTATTCGTTCTCTGAATGGTCCGTGTTTAATGTTCAGAAATAAAATACTTCCGTAGCCATAATGACAATTTTTTTTTTAACTACAAAAAATAATAACTTAAAAAAGTAAATAGATAAATAAATAATAAGATATTTTTTTCAAAAAAGTTGCATATAAAAGTATATTTTTCTCTATATAACGATGCAGAATTTGGAAATATGCGATGTTTAGAAGTTTATAAATTTGCTGTACCAAATTATAAACAGCTGTAAAATGCTTTCACCGGGAGAAACGCAAGTTGTTAGCTGCCAAAAGTAGCTGTGTTTCTAATGAATGTCTTAACGGGTATTTCATAATAATGTTAGAGTTATAGCAAGCTAATGTTCTACTCCCTTGCTTGTATTTATAAAAATTAATAAAACAATTATTTTCATTGAAATATAAACAATTAATTTTACCTATTATGTTTTAACTCATTTCCAAACCGTTTATTATTTAAGATCATATTAACATTTAGAATGTAAAAAGTTATAAAAATAAAAAATGTATTAAACAACTTTCATTTTCCATATTATAACAATTTGTTTATTGAGAAAAATTACTTACTTATTTTCCTTCATTTCAGAAAATTCAGGACATTTGTATCAGTTATGTAATAAATGTTTGAAGAAAGATAATGAGAATTATTTAATTTCTTTTACCACAAACTTATTTGAAAACATCACAAACGCAATCCCTTTCATATCCTTCCTGAAATTTATTTTAATTAATTCACTTAAAGTCACGAACTGGAAACTATTGCTGTAGTTAAAATGTTTAAACATGTTAATTACCTCAATCAACTTCAACAGAAATTAATTATGTCAAAATTATGTTGTTACAGATTTTTCACATTGTCTGCTAAAGGATGGAAGTTATAAAGAACAAACAAACAATAATCCAAAGTCTCAAATATATTATCAGCAAGAGTTCTTGTGCTGTATTTTGCAGAGATGAGAGAACTTAACTGTTTAAAAAGAAAAAAAATAACAAGCGTAGCGGATGAGATGTATTTGTACTACAACAAAATTTTAACACTATTTAGATCTTGGTGTCATAGTATATAATATTTCGCATACAGTAAAGTAGCCGAAAAATTTTGTGTGTCCCTGTAAATACAATGTACTTTCCATTATATGTATCGTAACTGGGAGTTAACCTCAGTAACACTTATGAATTTTATAAAATGTGAAATAGTGTACTATAATTAAAACGACCGGCAATCAATGTTTCCCCCTATACCATTATGAATTGAAATATTTTAGGATGAACCTGCAAATTAATAATAAATATTATTTGCATAGCAGATTGTACAGAATGTATATTTTAGTATATATTCACGTATTCACATCAATTTTATTATGTTCGGAAGAGTGTGACATCAATAAAATGCACTTGAAACTATTTTTTTCCCAGTGGCTGTAATGTTACGGAATACTTTTGATTGTCCCTGTTACTTTATACATCTGATTTTCATAAAATTTGAAAAGATTCGGCAGAATTATATAGAAATTATATATTTTAAATTTCAAACATTTCGGTTGGGTAGTTTTTTTCTGTTATATGCGGACAGACGGATGGACTAAACGACGAATATAGCTGCTACGTATTTACATAAATACGAAGACGCTTAAAAATAGTTAACGTAAGACAAGTGATGAAATATAGCATCTAGCAACAGTAATTGAGCAACTTCAGAATATAATATATCTCCATTGTAACAACATACAGAATTTACTCTTTCCTGTTTAGAAAATATATGGAATGTTCAGAGACGTATCCAAAAAACTTAGAAGATTTTTAGTGGACGTCAAGAAGTGTCATGAAACACGGGTGACCAAAACCATAGGATAACAGCTCGAAAATATGTACTTTGGTTGTACCGTTGCACTGAATAAGGAAATAAACAAAAATAAGAAGGACAGATTTATTTCACATAAATATAAGCAATAGACCTTACTAGAATTAAAATTATCAACGAGATGTTACTTTTAAACCACGAATGTTAGAATGCAAGTGTAATTCATCTTTATAGATATCTAAAATTCATTTTTAATCTCTGAATAGGAAAGCAAATCGAACTAGTATCTTTATATATTGATAAGGGAAAAAATGTTGCTTTCTATGTTCATTAAAATGAGATAAATCTGTAAACTTTATATAGTTATTATGATTCTATTAAATTAGCCGCCATTATGTAACTGCCATACATGCATACATAAAGCTACATGTAAACCTACGTGCTACCATAAACAATGAATTAACTGTCCCAATGGTGCTATTTTTTATGCTTTGGTATTATGAAATGTGAACATGTCTTTATAAATTTATGAGTAAAAAATTCACAATAATTTTGCCAACAGCTAAATCAGAATACGACAACATGATGTTATTTAGAAAATGTGTATTTTAAAACCTGGTTCAAAAAATAGACAGTGAAATTAGGCCATCTGGATTAAAATAAATCTCTCAATTGAATTTTAAATAAAGTTATAAATAAAACAAACACTGAAAATTTTACATAATTCACGAATAAATTATTCTTTGAAAACAAAATATATCTTTATATAAAATAGTGTAAATACATCACGATTACCGGCAAGATGATATCAGTAAAGAGCGTTCATGTGGAAAAACAAAATACAAACAAGGATTATTCATTTTAAAAGTACTCCAAAACTCATTTAAAATCTTCGTATTAGAATTTTTTTTTGAAGACTTTTTCCTTGAATTTTTTTGAAGGGATATCCCTTAAAAGGAGGTGAAAATCTAAACATCATAAAATGGGCTTATTTCTAGTAATCAGCTGGAATAAATTAAAGTATTTGTGAGGTTCCATTTGGAAGTATTCTCAATTACAGAGTGGCATGGATTGTTATATTCATACGATGATAAAAAGGGAAAAATTCTTTTGTTAGACTTTCTATTTTTTCTGTTGTCAACAACTTTCCATTTCATCGAAAGAAAGTTTAATGCTGTAAGAGAAAGTAAAATAAAAGTTTAGATTAAGGGGTTTTCTAAGGTTCATAAATAAAATAGTGGTTTCTTTTATAAAAAAGAGAGGAAAATAAATAAAATTTCTGAAAATACGGTTGGAATTTCAAGTTACAATCACTTATATTTTATGTATTGGAAAAAGTAACGTAAAAGGACATTAAGTATAGATAAAATGAAAACATTTTTATTTGTTTTACATTTAAATAAACAATTTTATATTATTTGAGAGAGATGTAATAAAAAAAATAAAAACAAATATCATTGACATGTTTCGAATCCAATCTAATAAGAACCATAATCATAGTAAAAATAAAAACACAAATCGTTTCAGAGTCAAATACAAACGGCAAGCAACAAAAATATATAAGCAAAAACCACGCGCTCTATTGTAAAAGCAATAAATTAAAAATTTACTATGATCAAAAATTAATTTCCAATTTAGTTCATCTTTTTCAAGCTTTCAAGGGATTTATTTATAAACTCTAACCAGAACGTAGGAGAAATAAATGAAAAATTATCATTGCAAGCAAATTTTTACGCGTATAGTTTTTTGCTTACATTTTATTGACGCGTGCCTTTTGTATTTTGACTGTGAAGCGATTTGTATTGGTATTTTAATTATGATAATGATTCTTATCAGGTTGGAGTCGAATCATATCGATAATATTTGTTTTTAGTTTTTTGTTACACATCTGTCAAGTAATATTAAGTTATTTATACAAATGTTTATATAAAAAGTGAAGTTCTTAAAACCTTGTGATTTAAAAAGCTAATTTAATTAAAGTTGATTTAATAATTTTTATTTGTTCTTTTTAAAAAAACTCTCTTAGATTTATTATATTTTATTAATGCGATTTAATAACATAACTCTTTTCAATATTACATTTCCACATTTTTTTTTAATGTTATGTAAAGGGAATGAATTTAAAATATTAATGTAATTGTTGTTTTAATCTTTGGATATAATTTCTTGCTTCAAATTGATTTCCTGTCATATTATATTCACAAATCAGTTTTTAAATATTAATAGGCGTATAGACATCTGGATTATCGACGAGATATTATCAATAAAGAGGATTTATGTCGAAAAACAAAATATAAAAAATGATTATTTGTTTCAATAGAACTCCAAAACTCATTTAAATTCTTCGTATAAGATTTTTTTAAAACATAATTTGACTCTTTACTGCTGAAGAGAAGTTTTATAACGTGTGGTGTTCTTTAAAAGGAGATGAAAATCTAAGCATCATTAAGTGGGGTTATTTCTGGTAATCAGGTGGCTTAAATTGAAGTAATTTCGAAATTCCTTTTGGAAGCATTGTGAATTACAGCGAGGCTTGGATTGCTATATTCATACGGTAATAGACAGGGAGGGGGCATTCATTTGTTAGACTGTCGTTTTTTTGTCAACTAAACCTTTTATTTCCATTCCATTGAAAGAAAGTTTAATGGCGTAAGAGAAAGTAAAATGAAAGTTTAAATTAAAAGGTTTTCTAAGGATCTGAAATAAACTAGTGATTTCATTTTCTAAAAAAAAGATAGGAAAAATAAATAACACAAAGTTTCCAAAAATACGGTTGGAATTTTAAGTTACAATTACTGCTATTTTATGTATCGGAATAAAAACCTTACAGGATATTGAGTATAAATAAAATGTATATTATTTTAAAAACTGATTCGAATAAAATATAGATAAGTTAGGCCATTTAGATCAAAAGTAATATATCAATTAAAGGTTAAATACTGTACTAAAAAAATAAACGATGAAAATCTTACATAATTTACAAATAAATTATTCTTTGACAAGAAAGTAATTACGTTTTTAATATTAATAGATATAAAGGAATCACGATTACCGACGACATATTACCAAAAAATAGCGCTCATGTCGAAAAACAAAACACAAACAAGGATTATTTATTAAAAAAGAACTCCAAAACTCATTTAAAATCTTCGTATTAGAATTTTTTTGAAGACTTAATCTGACTATTTACTGCTGAAGAGAAGATTTATTACGTGCGGTGTACTTTAAAAGGAGATGAAAATCTAAACATCATAATATGGACTTCCTCCTGGTAATCAGCTAGCGTAAATTAAAGTATTTTTGAAGTACTTTTTGGAAGCTTTTGAATTAAAGTGTGGCATAGATTGCTATATTCATACGGTGATAAAGATGGGAAAAACTCTTTTTTTAATCTTTTTTTTTTAGTCTATTGTCAACTAAATCTTTTTATTTCCATTCCATTGAAACAAAGTTTAATGGTGTAAGAGAAAGTTAAATGAAAGTTTAGATTAAAGGGTTTCTAAGGATATTGAATAAAACAGTGGTTTCTTTTTTTAAAAAAGAGAGGAATATTAAAGAACATGAAGTTTCCAAAAAATACGGTTGGAATTTTAAGTTACAATCACAAGTACTTTATGTGTTGGAAAAAGTAACGTAAAAGGACATTAAGTATAAATAAAATAAAAACATTTTTTTTGTTTTACATTTAAATAAACAATTTTATATAACTTGAGAGAGGTGTAACAAAAAATTAAAAACAAATATTATTGACATGTTTCGATTCCAATCTAATAAGAACCACTATCATAATAAAAAAATTAATTTCCAATTTGGTACTTCAAATTATATATATATATATATATATATATACGAGGGTGGTTAAATAAATAACCGGGTTTGAAGACAAAGGACGTTTCTCAGGGAAGTTGCTGTTATCATCGTGTATGCCATCTATAAAACGACATCTATAAAAATTTCAGACTGATTGATAGGTTAGTTTGGATTTGGCAGCCATTCGAGTAAGACTTGTTTCGTGATTTTCGCTAAGATGGATATCGTTCGGTAATCCGCTTTTTGTTTTTGGATGGGAAAAAATGCTAGGAGATAAAAGCAAAGTTGGATGCTGTTTATGGGGACACGTCGCCATCTATGACCACAGTTAGATATTGGTCCAACGAATTTAAACGTGGGCGAACTTCCGTTTTCGATGAGGAGTGACCAGATGTGGTTTCCGAGGAAATCATCGACGAACGAAGGTGCGCGAAGTAGAAGAGGCCGTAGGCGTGTCGACCGGAACAGCAATTCATATTTTACATGACAAGTTGGGGATGAAAAAATTGTCGGCCCGATGGGTGCCGCGATCACGATAACGCACTAGCACATTCATCTGGAGTTGTCGCCATCAAACTGCATGAATTGCGTTATGAATTGCTGCTGCAATCCCCCCCCTATTCACTCGATCTGGCTCCCTGCGACTTTTTCTTGTTCCCTAACATGAAGAATTGCTCGCGGGAAAAAAATTTAGCTCAAACGAGGAAGTCATCGCCGGGACAGAGGCGTATTTTGCAGAGTTCGACAAATCCTATTTCTTGGAGGGGTTAGAAAAATAGCCGGAGCGTTAGGAGAAGTGTATCTTTCTAAAAGGGGACTATGTTGAAAAAAAAATGAAAAAAAACGGTGTCTTCATTTCTAACACGGGTACTTATTGAATCGCCCTCGTATATATATATATATATATTTGTATACATATGTATTTATGTATGTATAATTCGGGTGTCCCAAAATTGACTGATGGATTTTAAAATTCAATAACATGCAAACGGTGACAGCTATTTAAATTTTTTTTTGCAGGGGGTTATGTATAATGTCAGGAGTTTTTTAACCAGTCAGGAGTTTTTTAA
Organism: Maratus speculifer; assembly: GCA_964019185.1. Lineage (NCBI taxonomy): Eukaryota > Metazoa > Arthropoda > Arachnida > Araneae > Salticidae > Maratus > Maratus speculifer. Next base: position 210,513,381 of record OZ025289.1, on the reverse strand, counting down.
CAATAGGTGGCGCTGACGGCGATTGAAGGCCAGGTCGACGCTTCACTCAGCACTGATCATCTGGCCTTCAATCACCGTCAGCGCCACCTATTGTTTGAGATGAGAACTAAAGTAAAAAATTACGGTTAAAAAATTCCTGACATTATACATAACTCTCCTGCAAAAGTTTTTTAAATAGCTGTCACCGTATTCAAGTTATTCAATTTTAAAGGACAATCAGTCATTTTTGGGACACCCGGTATATGCACATTAAAAAAAATTACACATTGAATAGAAATCAAATTTTAATAATAATAATAATAATAATAATAATAATAATAATAAAAAGAAGCATATTTCTCCCAACGAGCATATTTCTATCGACTTTTTATTTCTATTACTATGTAAAGACAATGAATTCCAAAGATAAAAATAATTGTATATATATATATATATATATATATATATATATATATATATATATATTTTTTTTTTTTTTTTTTTTTTTTTTTTTTTTTTTTTTTTTTTTACTCTTTGAATATAATTTCTCACTTTAAATTGTTTTTTGTCAAACGATATCCACAAATCAGTTTTTAATATTAATAAGTGTAAACACATCACGATTCCGACGAGATGTTATCAACAGAGCTTATGTCGAAAAAAAAATTACAAGCAAGGATTTTTTGTTTCAATAGAACACCAAACTCATTTAAAATCTTCGTATTAGAAATTTTTTGTAGAATTAATCTGACTATTTATTGCTGAAGAGAAGATTTATAAAGTGCGATGTTCTTTTCAAAAATATGAAAATCTAAACATTATAAAAGGAGCTTATTTCTGGTAATCATCTGGCGCAAATTAAAGTATTTTTGAAATTCCGTTTGGAAGTATTCTGAATTACAGTGTGGCATGGTTTGCTATATCCATACGGTGATAAATAGGGAAAAATTATTTTGTAAGATTTTTGTCGTTTTTTTTTGTTGTAAACTTAATTTTATTTCCATTCCATTGAAAAAATGTTTAATGGTGTAGGAAAACGTAAAATGAAAGTTTAGATTGAAAGGTTTTCTAAGGCTCTTAAATAAAATAGTGCTTTCTTAAGAAAAAAAAGACAGGAAAATAAATAACACAAAGTTTCGGAAATACGATTTGAATTTCGAAGTTACAATCGCATGTATTTTATGTATTAGAAGAAGTAACTTAAAAAAACATTGAGTTTAAATAAAATTATGTTTTTATTTATTTTACTTTAATTTTTTTAGATTAATTATATTTTATTAATAGGGTTTAATAACACAATTCTTTTAAAGATTTCATTTCCACGTATTAATTAATTTTAATATCTTAATTTTGTTTAAAGTGAAAGTAAGTATTTTTCAAACTGTTCAACAATAAAAAAATAAATATGTACTTAAAAAAAATAAATTGCGCATTAAATTAGAAGTCAAATTTTTATAGTAGCAATAAATAATAAAAAAAGAGGCATATCTCTATCGACGATTATATTTCATCCATTTATTATTTTTTATTTTATATAAATACAAAGAATTCTAAAGAACACTGTATATTTTTTCTTTTACTCTTCGAATATAATTTCTCACTTTAAAATTTTTATGAGCACTTTTTTATGTGCATATTTTTTTTTTAAATATTAATAGGTGTAAAGACATCACGATTATTGACGAGCGCTAATGCCGAAAAACAAAATACAAACAATGATTATTCCTTTCAACAGAACTCCAAAACTCATTTAAAATCTTCATATTGGATTTTTTTTTTACTTAATCTGACTCTTTAGTGCTGAAAAGAAGATTTATAACGTGCAGTGTTTTTTAAAAGAAAATGAAAATCTAAAAATCATAAAATGGGCTTGTTTCTGTTCATCAGCTGGCGTAAATAAAAGCATTTTTCAAGCTTTTTTTGGAAGCGTTCTGAATTAAATCATGGAATGGATTGCTACATCCATACGGTGAAAAAGAGGGAAAAAGTCTTTTGTTAGATTGTCCTTTATATGTTGTAAACTACATCTTTTATTCCCATTCCATTGAAATAAAGTTTAATAGGTAAGAGAAAGTAAAAGGAAATTTTAGATTAAAGGGTTTTCAAAGAAATTTAAATAAAACAGTGGTTTCTTTTTCAAAAAAAAAGAGAGGAAAATAAATATCTAAAAGTTTCCGAAAATACGGTTGGATTTTGTAGTTAAAATCACTAGCATTTTTTTTGTTGGTAGAAGTAACGTAAAATGGAATCAAATATAAATAAAATGAAAACATTTATATTTGTTTTACTTTCAAAAGCATTCTTAGATTTATTACATCTTATTAATATGATTTACTAATATAATCCTTTTAAATAATACATTTCCACGTATTAATTATTTAATTTATTTTTAATATCTTTATTTTGTTTAAAGTAAAGATAGAATGTCTCAAAATGCTTAACAATTAAATATATATATATGTACCATTAAGAAAAAATTTTTATACATTGAATTAGAAGTAAAATCTTAATAATTATAAAAAGAAGAAAAAAGCACATTCCTACAAACGACTATATTTCTATCGAATTCTTATTTCTATTATTATGTAAAAAGAATGAATTCCAAAGATAAAAATAATTCTTGTTTTAATCTTTGGATATAATTTCTCACTTTAATTTGATTTCCTGTTATACTATATCCACAAATCAGTTTTTAAATATTTATCGGTTTAAAGACATCTGGATTACCGATAATTGATTTCCGATCAACTATATCCATAAGCCAGTTTTTAAATATTAATAGGTGTAAAGACTTCACAATTACCGACGACATGTTGTCAATAAAGAGAGCTAATGTCGAAAAACAAAATATAGACAGGGATTATTTATCTTAATAGGACTCCAATACTCATTGAAAAACTTCGTATTAGAATATTTTTTAAAACTTAATCTGACTTTTTAATGCTATTAAGAATATTGCTAACGTGCGGTGCTCTTTAAAATGAGAAAAGATTTAAACATCATGAAAAGGGTCTTTTTTTTCTGTTAATCAGCTGGCGTAAATTCAAATATTTTTGAAGTTGCTTTTGGAAGCATTCTGAATTAAAGCGTGGCACGGGTTCATATAAAAAACATCAAAATAAACAAAACGAATCAGTTTTTAAATATTATTAGGCGTAAAGACATCACAATTATCAATACAATATCATGATTTTTTTCTTAAACTGGTTAAAATAAAAGATAGTAAAAGTAGACCATCCGGATTTTAAAAAAATCTCTCAATTGAATTTTATATAAAGTTATAAAAAAATAAATGCAGAAAACCCATGCAATGTAAGTAATACATAATTCACGAATAAATTATTCTTTGAATATAATATAAATCTGTTTCTAAGTATTAAATAGTATAAATACATCACGATTACGGACAAGATGCAATGAAATAAGAGCGCTAATGTCGAAAAAAATACAAATAAAGATTATTCATTTCAAAAAACTCCAAAATTCATTTAAAATCTTCGTATTAGTATTATTTGTCAAAACATAATCTGACTCTTTACTGTTGAAGAGAAGATTTATAAAGTGCGGTATTCTTAAAAGATATGAAAATCTAAACATTATAATATGGAATTCTTTATGGTAGTCAGCTGGCGTAATTTAAAGTATTTTTGAAGTTTCTTTTGGAAGCATTCTGAATTAAAGCGTGACATGGATTGTTATATTCATACGATGATAAGGAGGGGGGAAATTCTTTTGTTAGAATGTCTTTTTTTCTGTTGTAAACTGAACTTTTTATTTCCATTCCATTGAAAGAAAGTTTAATGATATTAGAGAAAGTTTAAAAAAAAGTTTAGATTAATGGGTTCTCTCAGGATCTAAAATAAATAAGTGATTTCCTTTTTATATTTAATTACAACCAAAAAGCTTTTTAGATTTATTACATTTTACTAAAAAGATTTAATAACATAATTAATGTAAATATTACATTTCCACATTTCCACATATTCATTAATTAATTTATTTTAATTTATCTATTTTGTTTAAAGTTTTGAAAAATGACATATCATATTTCCGAAAATGTTTAACAAATAAAAAGTTTATATGTACATTAAAAATGAATTGCACGTTGAATTAGAAGTTAAACTTTAATAATAAGACTAAGAATAAAAAACAGAAGCATCTGTGGAGTACATAATAGGTAGAAATAACGTAAAAGGACATTGAGTGTAAATAAAATGAAAACATTTTTGTTTGTTTTAATTAAAAAAAGCATTTTTAGATTTATTAAATTTTATTAATTACAGTTTATTAATATAATTTTTAAAAATATACCACGTAAAAATATTTCCACGTATTAATTAACTTTTTTATCTGTATTTTGTTTAAAGTGAAGAAAGTATTTCTCAGAATGTTTAACGATTAAAAACTGTATATGTACTTGACAAAAATAAGGTACACATTGAATTGTAAGTAAAATTTTAATTATAATAAGAAGAATAAAATACAATAGCATATTTCTCCCAACGACTATATTCCCTTTGAATTTTTATTTCTATTATTATGTAAAACAATGAACTCCAAAGATAAAAATAATTGTTGTTTTACCTTCGGAAACATTTTCTCACTTGACTTTCTATACATTGATTTCCTGTTAATACTATATCCACAAATCAGTTTTTAAATATTAATAGGCGTAAAGACATCACGATTACCGACGATATGTTATCAATAAAGAGCGTTAATGTCGAAAAACAAAATACAGACAAGGATTTCCATTTCAATAAAACTCCAAAACTCATTTAAAATCTTCGTATTAGATTTTTTTTAATCTGACCATTTACTGCTGAAGAGAAGATTTATAACCTCCGGTGTTCCTTAAAAAAATGAAAATCTAAGCACCATAAAATGGGCTAATTTCTGGCAATCAGTTGACGTAAATTAAAATGTATTTGAAGTTCATTTTTGAAGCATTCTCAATTAAAGCATGGCATGGTTTGCTATATCCATACGGTGATAAAGAGGAAATAGTTCTTTTTTAGATTGTCTTTTTTTCTGTTGTCAACTAAATCTTTTATTTCCATTCCATTGAAAGAAAGTTTAATGTGCAAGAGAAAGTTTAGATTAAAGGTCTTTCTAAAGATCTTAAATAAAATAGTGTTTTTTTTTTCCTAAAAAAAGACAGGAAAACAAATAACACAGATTTCAAAAATACGGTTGGAATTTTATTTTACAATTACCTCTTTTCATGTTTAGGAAGAAAAAAAACAAGATTATTGAGCATAAATAAAATGTATATTTTAAAAACCGATTCGAATAATAGATACATAATTTAGGTTATTTAGATCAAAAGAAACATCTCAATTAAAGGTTAAATACTGTTCTAAATAAAATAAAATAAAATCTTGCATAACTTACAACTAAATTATACTTTGAAATGAAAATAAATGCGTTTTTACTATTCATATACTTAAATGAATCACGATTACCGATAACATATTATGAATAAGGAATGCTCATGTTGAAAAACAAAATACAAACAAAAAATATTCATATCATTTAAACCTCATTTAAAATCATCGTATTAGTTTTTTTAACTTAATCTTACTCTATATTGCTGAAGAGAAGGTTTATAACGTGCGGTGTACTTTAAAAGGAGATAAAAGTCTAACCATCATAAAATGGGCTTATTTTTAGTAATCAGCTGGCGTAAATTAAAAAATTTGTGAGGTTTCCTTTGGAAGTATTCTCAATTAAAGTGTGGCATGGATTGTTATATTCATACGTTGATTAAGAGGGGGAAATTGTTTAGTTACACTGTCCTTTTTTTCAGTTATCGACTAAATCTTTTATTTCCATTCTATTGAAAGAAAGTTTAATGGTGTAAGAAAAAGTAAAATGAAGGTTAAGAATAAAGGTCTTTCTAAGGATCTTAAATAAATCAGTGGTTTGCTTTTTCAAAAAGACAGGAAAATAAATAACATTAAGTTTCTGAAAACACGGTTGGAATTTCAAGTTACATTAACTTGTATTTTATGTGTTGAAAAAGTAACGTAAAAGGGATTTGAGTATAAATAAAATGAAAACACTTTTATTTGTTTTACTGTAAAATGTTTTTTAGATTTATTACACTTTGTTAATATGATTTAATAACATAATTCTTTTAAGTATTACATTTCCACATATTAAGAGATTAATTTATTTTTAACATTTTTATTATGTTTAAAGTGAAGAAAGTATTTCTCAATATGTTTAAAAATTAAAAAATAAATAAATATGTACTTTATAAAAAATAAATTACATGTTTTTATAAAGCAAAATTTTAATAATAATAACAAAAACTGAAGCATATTTCTCCCAAAGAGTTTATTTCGATTTAATTTTTATTTATAATATTATGTAAAGACAATGAATTCCGAAGATTAAGATAATTGTAATTTTACTCTTCTGATATAATTTCTCACATTATATTGTTTTTTCTGTTAATGCTGTATCCATAAATCAGTTTTTAAAAATTAATAGACGTAAAGACATCACGATTACCGACGAAGCGTTATCAATAGAGTGCGCTAATGTCGAAAAACAAAATACAAACAAGGACTGTTCCTTTCAATAGAACTCCAAAACTCATTTAAAATGTTCGTATTGCATTTTTTTTTCAAACTTAATCTGACTATTTACTGCTGAAGAGAAGATTTTTAACTTGCAGTGTTCTTTAAAAAAAGGATGAAAATCTAAACATCATAAGATGGACGTAAATTGAAGTAGTTTTGAAGTTCCTTTTGGAAGCATTCTGAATTAAATTGTGGCATGGATTGCTATATTCATACGTTGATAGTAAGGGAAAAATTCCTTTGTTAGACTGTCCTTTTTTTCTGTTGTCAACTAAATCTTTTGTTTCCATTTCCTTGAGAGAAAGTTTAATCGTGTAAGAGAAAGTAAAACGAAAGTTCAGATTAAAGAGTTTTCTAAGGTTCATAAATAAAATAGTGGTTTCTTAAAAAAAAAAAAATACGTTTTTGAATTTTAAATTACAATCACCTGTATTATATGTACTGGAAGAAGTAACGTATTGAGTATAAATAAAATACAAAAGAAGTGAAAAGAAATCATTTTTATTTCTTTTATTTTAAAAAGCTTTTTAGATTTATTACATTTAATTAATGTGATTTAATAACAAAATACGTGTACATATTACAGTTCCACATATTCATTGATTAATTAAATTTTATTTATTAATTTTGTTTAAAGAGAAGAAAGTTTATATGTAAAGTTTCTTAAAATTTTTAACAAATAAAATGTTTCTATGTACTTAAAAAAAATAAATAAATTGCACGCTGAATTAGAAGTAAAATTTTAATAATAAGAATAAGAATAAAAAAAACGGAAGTATATTTTTCCCATCGAGTACATTTCTTTCAATTTTTTTTCTATTTTTATGTAAATATAAGGACTTCCAAATATAAAAATAATTGTTTTTTTACGCTTGGAATAAAATTTCTCACTTTAAATTGATTGTCTGTCGTATTATCGTCAATTGAATCACTTTTTAGTGCTTTTTGTTTGTATTTATTTTTGTGTTTTTTGATTTTTTGAAACTAGAATTTCAAATATGTAAACTTACAGATTTCTAAACATCATAATATAGCGTTTTAACAGTACAACTTCTTGGAAACATCAAGTTATTCATAACAATGTAAATGTGTTAAAAAAAGACGTTGCACAGAAGTAATTAAATGTAATCTAGTTTTTCTCATCAATTAATAGTTTTGACAAATCGCATACTTTAACCTAATAGTAACATCTCTCAAATTTAATAAAGCCACGTGTTTTAAAATAAAAATCAAAAATCAACTTATATGTTTTCAAAATTATAGGCTTTTTCAAAATTTTATGTTGCAGAGGATACAAGTACGCATATTAATAGAAAATTCATGTGGAATCTAAAAAATATCCCTTTATAAATCTAGAAACTAGCACTTTCCAATTACAACAGATATCGCAATTGCTTACGCTTAATATATTTAAAAGTCTGCTGAAGCTTACAAGCAAGGTTTAAAAAAAAGTAACTCTGCAACAAATAGTGACAAAAGAAAGTTACTAGCAATGTAACAATTGTAAATTAAGTCTACTTTTAAAATGTCTTTAGGGAATCATCTACAAATTAAAACTAGACCAAACATTGTTTTTTTTAATGCAACTCTGAATTTTGAGAAGATATTTTAAATCATTGGCTCAAACTATGTCAATAAAATTTCTATGTTAGTTGGTTTATAAGTTTTGAGTTATAAAAATTCAATACTTAGAACTTCTAATGCCAATTTATATTTACACTTTTTTATTTATGTCACTTGAAATTATAGTCCTAATGTTAAATATATTTTATGAAGTTATAAGACTAAAAAGCCCAAATATATATATACATTGAATTTTTAAATTTTTAATTTTTAAGATATGAATTATGAACTGAAAATTCGAAAAAAATGTTAGTTGCAACAACAGCTTTTGGATACATTTACATTTGTTATGTCTTTCTCTATACAAATCCAAAATTTCATTTTTTTCCACATAATTTTTAAATTATCCTTAAAGAACTTCGAAATTCTGGTTTAGGGGACCGTCTATGATGTGTAAAAAACATACTTTGAAATATATATAAATTGCTCATTTATTGAAGTATTGGCTGGGATTACGTTGCTTTATTTAATATCATATTAGAGCCTAAGTCTGCCTTACGATAAAAATAAGGAGTAAAACCTATTTCAGTATCTCAGGATCTTATGTTAATGTGAAACTTTTCTACGTTCATAATCTATGTAAATTAACAAAATATATCTTGATACTGCTAACGATCTCATTGAACCAATTACATAAAGATTACAAAAAATACTCTTGATAAAAATCAGTTCTATACATCATACTAACAGATTCTCTGTTTTAAATTTAAGTAAAACTTGTTTTTTTAGGGGATGAAGGGTTAAAAAACTGGACTGCTTTAAAATTGAACAAAAATTTAAAAATATACTAAATTGTTTATTAATTTTACGTCTTAAATTCCTGCACCTGATGCAAAGGAGTCTCACTGCTTAATTCAAAACCAGAGATATATTTTTAAGTTAAGTAAGATTTATCCATGAAGTGAATTACTAATTGATATTTACAACCAAAAATTTGAAGTTTTGAAGTATATATATTTTTTCTCATTAACATAAACAGTTTCGTGTATGAAAAATAATATGATAAATTGATTAAATACTGTTTAATCAATTAATAATTCGGAAATTTTTCGAATTTAATGTATTATTCATTATTATTTGTAATGACATATGTACTTAAAGTGTTTTGTTTAAATGTATAAGTGAAAGGTTTTGAAATACTCATTATAAAACAGAAAGCAAAATAAAAAGTTGTGATATTAACCCGCAATGATGAATCTATAGTCATTAGAATTTTTTTTTAAATGAACCCTCTATCGATATGAGTAATTTCTTGGATTTGAAAATTTTTACATTAAATTTTGCCTTTTAACGAGGAAAATACCTGCAAATCTCAATGTTTTTAAACGTTAATATTGAAGCATTTTTTTTATAACACGGAGCAATTAATAAAAAATATTTAAAGCTTTTAAACTGAAAGATTAACTTTTATTAAATATCTATGTTTATAATATTTTATTATGCATTATTACATTTTTTATATCTTTTCAGTAAAAATAAGTAGTAAAAGTATATATATATATATGGATTTTTATTTCATTTACTTATTTAGGTATACTATTATTTATTTTTAAATCTAAATTAAAAAAAGCATCATGGCCACAATTTTAATACTTTTGCGTATACTGCTGGTAATGCATCGCAAAATCATAACTTTCAAAAACATTACCATAATAATTAAATTTGTACTGACTGAAACAAAGTAAACTGAAATTAGGGGTGAAAATGTTTCATTCGTTTGAAACTATTATTATATAACAGTAATATAGAAATCATTAACTGTTGTCATTTACTATTTTAACACTAATGCGCTTAAATTATAATCCAAAACGAATGAAGTACGCAAACGTGAATATCATAATTACATTGCTTTCCCCCATGGCTCACATTACGTAAAAGATATATATAAAACTGTATTTTGTAACTAAATATTAGGTATTATGAGTATAATCATATATGATTAAATTTGATTCTAATAATAATTTACGATGAAGGAATAGATATAGTAGTTTCCCTGCATACTCTTCTTTGATTAAATTTATCCTAGAAGTACAACTATTAATACTGTTACTTGCTATGTTAATGCATTATTCATTATAATTTTGCCCATCAAATTATTTCCAGTGGGGAAAATGAAATTTAGAAATTCGGAAATGAAAGGAAAACGCAGAGCACAAAATGTAAATGCTAATGCATGCATTTCCGCCTGCTGGAGAACAGTAATGAAAATATCTACCCAGAGTATTTAATGAAACCTGCTAAATCAGAAGCCAAATTCCTACTGTAAAACAGCCGATGTAAGTAAACAAATACAGATTTAGATCTCTAGATGTAAATTAGATTGGATGCCTTTTAATAAAGTGAACTAGGAGACGAAAGTTTCATTGTAGTTTTGGGTAAAATAGGTATAATGGTTTAAAGTAAATAGAAAAGTACGAAGTCTACTAGGAACGTGAATATTCATTTCTTGTTATTAGCCCTTTTAGTGCAAAGGAGAGCAGTGGCGCTGCTCTCGCTAGTTATGAAAAATGCCAGCGTCGCGATAGCACTCCTTTTGACAGTTCACTTTTGGCGCGCGCAGTGTTTGATAAAGTGTTATTTAAATTTATTTAATTTATTGTCGCCTAGCAACAGAAATACCAAAATGTAAGAAGTTTTCTAATTGCAAACGATAAACTGAATGAAATACATTATCATTTTATTTCTGTAGTTTTTTCTACGCTGTGTTTTGAGCACGACGTTGCTATTTTTTACTTTTTAGAGTAGCGCGAAGGCGCTCTTTGGCACTGAAATGATTAAATTAGATGTATTCTGACCTGTGAATGAAAAATACGTAGACTCTTAAGAATTGATATGACATAAAAAAAAATTATGCACTATCGGGGACAAAGAGGTGGAATGTTATTTTTTAATCATTTATTATGTTAAAAAAATAAGAAACGAAAGTATTCCTCCTTCCTACATTCATTTTGTAGAGAACTGTCTATTCTTCAATAAAGAGAGTTTAGTTTTGACTAGTAACACCTTTTCCAGGGTTAACCTCTATTCGTTACCGTTATATCTAACATCCACTTTTCTTTAATAATCTGAATTCAATTTGTTGTTCTGAAAAAAAAATATTTTTTAAAAAATAAATACGTTAATCATATTTCACGGTTGTATTACATTTTTTAATATATTATCAGTGAAATTTGCTAGTAAAAGTAAAAAAAAAAAAAAAAAAACTATGTATTTCGATTTTCATTTCATTTATCTGTTTAAACATACCATTATTAATGTTAAAATCTTCATAGAAAATATGTATCATGAGCATTATTTTAGTAGTTTTGCTTTTACTGCTGATATAAACATAGCAAAAATTATAACATTTCGAAAACATTACCATAATAATTAAATTTCTACTAGCTCAAATAAAGTAAATTACAATTAGGGGTGAAAATGTTTCATTCGTTTGAGACTGTTATTATATAACAAAAATGTAGAAATCATTATTTGCAGTCATTTATTATTTTAACACTAATGTGCTTAAATTATAATCCAAAACGAATGAAGTACGCAAACGTGAATATGATAATTACATTGCATACCATTTTGGCTGACATTACGTAAACGAGAAATATAAAACTGTAGTTTATGACTAAATATTTGATATTATGAGTGTAATCATACATAAGAAAATATGCTTCTGACAATAATTTAAGTTTACGATAAGGAAATAAATTGATTTATTTATTTTTTGCGTACTCTTCTTTTGATTATGTTTAATCCTAGAAGCACAACAGTTAATAGTGTTTCTTGCTATGCTAATGCATTATTCATTATAATTTTGCCCATCATGTTATTTCCAGTGGGGAATATGAAATTTCAAATTTCAGAAATGAAAGGAAAACGCAGAGCAGGAAATGTAAGTGCTAATGCATGCATTTCTGTCTGCCACAGAACACTAATGGAAATATCTACGCAGAGCATTTAATGAAACCTGCTAAATCAGCAGCTAAATTCCTACTGTAAGACAGCAGATGTAAGTAAACAAATACAGATTGAGATCTCTAGATGTATATTAGATTAGGCGTCTTTTGATGAAGTGAACTAGGATAAGATAGTTTCGTTGTAGTTTACGGCCAAATTGGGTATTATGGTTTAAAGCAAATAGAAAAGTATGAAGTCTACTAGGAAAAATAATGTTAATTTCTTGTTAATTAGTTAATTTAGGTGTGTTTTGACTTGCCAATGAAATGTACGTAGACTTTCAAGAACCGGTATGGTATTAAAAAGCATTTATGCACTGTCGGGGACAAAGAGGCGGAATGTTATTTTTTAATCTTTTATTATGTTAAAAAAAACCTAAAAATTGAAAGTAATAATACTCTCCTTCTTACATTTATTTTGAGAGAACTGTCTAATTTTCTACAAAGTCACTTTAGTTTTAAACATAATTTTCTTTTCAGTGTTAACCTCTACTCTTTAAATTTACTTCTAATATCCACTTTTCTTTAATTCTTTGAATTCAATTTGTTGTCCTTAAAAATTAACTTTTTAAAATATATATACGTTAATAATATTTAACAATGTTGTATTACATTTTCATACCTTAACAGTGAAGATTAATAATAAAAGTAAAAAAAAGGAAAAAAAACTTTTTATTTTGACATTCATTTCATTTATTTGTTCAGACATACTATTATTTATTTTTAAATCATAATAGAAAAAAATGTATCATGATCTTTACACTATTAAAAATCTTGTTCTAGTTTGAACCAAAAAAGTTTGCTTTTTGGTGCTCAATATTTGTTACCGTAAGATGGTGAAATCTTGAACCAAAATTTGGAGCTCCCATTGAAGCATAGTTCCAATACTTGGAACGAGGTTGAACTAGGAAGCTCCAAATGTTGGTACGAGATTTCAACATCTTATGGTGGCAGCTATTGAGCACCAAAAAACAAACTTTTTTGGTTCAAACTAGAACAAGATTTTTAACAGTGTATTTTAGTAATTTTGTTTTTACTGCTGATATAAACATCGCAAAAATTATAACATTTTGAAAACACTATAACAATAAGTAAATTTGTAATGGCCCAAATAAAATAAACTACAATTAGGAGTGAAAATGTTTCATTCGTTTAAAACTATTATTTTGTAATAATAATTCAGAAATCATTAAATCCTGTCATTTATTATTTTGACGCTTATGCTCTTAAATTATAACCCAATAACGAATGAAGTACGCAACCGTGAATATCATAATTACAATGCTTACCCTTGTGGCTCACATTATGTGAAAGATATATGTAAAACTATATTTCATAACTAAATAAATGGTATTATGAGTATAAACATGTAGAAGAAAATCTGATTCCAACAATTCAAATTTACGATGACGAAAAAAATAAATTCATTTATTCTTTGCATACTGTTCTTTTGATTAAGTTTAATCCTAGAAGCACAACAATTAATACTGTTACTCGTTATGCTAATGCATTATTCATTATAATTTTGCCCATCAGATAATTTCCAGTTGGGCAGATGAAATTTCGAAACTCGGAAATGAAAGAAAAACGCAGAGCACAAAATGTAAATGCTAATGCATGCATTTCCGCCTGCTGGAGAACAGTAATGGAAATATCTACCCAGAGTATTTAATGAAACCTGCTAAATCAGCAGCTAAATTCCTGCTTTAAAACAGCGGATGTAAGTAAACAAATACAGATTCTGATCTCTAGATGCACATTAGATTAGGCGTCTTTTAATGAAGTGAATTAGGATACGAAAGTTTCATTTTAGTTTAGAGTAAAATGCATATTATGGTTTAAAGCAAATGGAACAAAATGAGGTCTACTAGGAAAGTTAACATTAATTTATTGTTATTTAATTGATTTAGATGTGTTTTGACATGTGAAAGAATTTCATGTACACTTTCAAGAATCGGTATGACATTCAAATTGAGTAATGCACTGTCGAGGTAAAAAAGGACGGAATGTAATTTTTATATAATTTTTCATGTTAATAAACTAGAAGGAGAATGAAAACAAGAAAGTATCTCTCCATCTTGCTTTCAGTTTGAAGAGAGCTAGCTAGTCACCTATAAAGAAAGTTTAGTTTGAACTAGAAACATTTTTTCTAGTGTTAACCTGTATGCGTTAAAGTTACATCTGAAATCCATTTTTCTTTAACTCTCTGAATTCAATATGTTATTTTGAATAATTAACTTTTAAAAAACATTTATGTTTATAATATTTTATGATGTTGTATTACATTCTTTAGTATCATTTCACTAAAAATTAACACTAGAAGTTTTTAAAAAAATAAAACTTATGCATTTCAACTTTCATTTCATTTATTTGTTTAGACATCCCATTATTTTTTTAATCTTAAAACAAGTAAAAAAAAATGTATCATGGTCATTACTTTAGTAATTTTGCCTTTACTCCTGATATAAACAGCGTAAAATTACAACGTTTCGAAGAAATTACCAAAATAATTAAATTTGTACTGGCTCAAATAAAGTTGCTACAATTAAAATATATACTTGTATATATTTGCTACTATATATAGTTGCTACTATAAAAATACTACAATTAGCAGTGGTAATGTTTCATTCGTCTGAAACTATTATTATGCAAGATTAATGCAGAAATTATTAACTGCTGTCATTTATTACTTTAACACTAGTGCGCTTAAATTATAATCCAAAACGAATGAAGTACACAAATGTGAATATCATAATTACATTGCTTACCCCTGTGGCTCCCATTTCGTAAAATACATATGCAAACTGTATTTCATAAGTAAATATTTGGTATTACAAGTATAATCATATGTATAAAAATGTGATTCTAACAATAATTATAAATATTATAATAAGTTTACAATGAGAAAAACTTTTTATTTATTTTTTGCATACTTTTTCTTTTGATTAAGTTTTATCCTAGAAGCACAACAATTAATAGTGTTACTCGCTATGCTAATGCATTATTCATTATAATTTTGCCCATCAAGATTATTTCCAGTGAGGAACACGAAATTTCGAAATTCGGAAATGAAAGGAAAACGCAGACCACGGAATGTAAATGCTAATGCATGCATTTCCGCCTGCTGGAGAACAGTAATGGAAATAACCATCCAGAGTATTTAATGAAACCTGCTAAATCAGCAACTAAATTCCTACTGTAAAACAGCCTATGTAAGTAAACAAATACAGATTTATATCTCTATAGGTTTATTAGATTATACGTCTTTTAATGATATGACCTGGGACACAAAAGTTTCACTGTAGTTTTGGGTAAAATAGGTATTATGGTTTAAAGCAAATAGAAAAGTATAAAGTCTACTAGGAACGCGAATATTAATTTCTTGTTAATTAAGTTATTTAGGTTTGTTTTGAACAGTGAATGAAATGTACGTAGACTCTCAAGAATCGGTATGGTGTTAAAAAGAATTTATGTACTGTCAGGAACAAAGAGGCGGAATGTTATTTTTTAATCATTTATTATGTTAAAAAAAACTAATAAACGGAAGTAACTTTCTTTCTTACATTCATTTTGTTGAAAGCTGTCTTATCTTCCACACAGAGAGCTTAGTTTTGACTAAAAACATTTTTTTTTCCAGCGTTAATTTCTATTCGTTAAAGTTACATCTAACAACCACTTTTCCTATCTGAATTCAATTTGTTGTCCTGAAAAAATAACTTTTTAAAATTTATATATGTTAATAATATTTTGCGATGTTTCATTACATTTTGTACTAGCTTTATATTAAATTAGTGAAATTTAATAGAAAAAGCAAGAAAAACAAAAAAAAAAACTGTCTTTCGTCTTTAATTTAATTTATTTGTTTAGGCAAACCATTATTTATTTTTAAATCGTAATAGAATAAAATGTATCAGGAGCTTTATTTTAGAATTTTGTCTGTAGTGCTGATCTAAGCATCGTAAAAATTATAACATTATACAAACATTACTATACTAATTAAATTTTATAGCGGCCGAAATATAGTAAACTATATTTAGGGGTGAAAATGTTTCGTACGTTTGAAACTATTATTATGTAACCATAATGTAGATATCATTAACTGCTGTCATTTATTATTTTAACGCTAATGTGCTTAAACTATAATCCAAAACGAATGCAGTTCGCGAACGTGAATATCATAATTACATTGCTTACTCTTGTGGCTGACATTACGTAAGAGATATATCTAAAACTGTATTTCAGAACTAAATATTTGGTATTATTAGTGTAATCATATATAAGAAAATCTCATTCTAACAATAATTTAAGTTTACGATGAGGAAAAAATACATTAATTTACTTTTTGCATACTGTTCTTTTGATTAAGTTTAATCATAGAAGTACAACAATTAATATTGTTACTCGCTATGCTAATGCCTTATTCATTATAATTTTGCATATCAGGTAATTTTCAGAGGGGAAGAAGAAATTTCGAAATTCGGAAATGGAAGGAAACCGCAGAGAAGGGAATGTAAATGCTAATGCATGCATTTCCGCCTGCTGGAGAACAGCAATGGAAATATCTACCCAGAGTATTTAATGAAACCTGCTAAATCAGCAGCTAAATTCCTACTGTAAAACAGCCGATGTAAGTAAACAAATACAGATTGAGATCTCAAGATGTACATTTTATTAGACGTCTTTTAAAGAAGTGAACTAGGATACGAAAGTTTCATTGTAGTTTCGGGTAAAATACGTATTATGGTTTAAAGCAAATAGAGAAGTATGAAGTCTACTAGAAAAGCTAATATTATTTTCTTCTTAATTAAATAATATAGGTGTGTTTTCACTTGTAGAGAAAAATGTACGTTTCTTTCTCATGAATGGGTATGACATTCAAATGCAATAATTCATTGTTGGTGTCAAAGATGACGGAATGTTATTTTTGTATTATCTGTGATTAAAAAAAATTAAGAAATGAAAGTATTCCTTCTTACAATCATTTCGTAGAAGACTAGCTTCTATCCTATAAAGAGAGTTTAGTTTTGAATAGAGATGTTTTGTCCAGCATTAAACTGTATGCGTTAAAGTTACTTCTGACATCCACATTTCTTTAGTACTTTTATTTGAACTTGTGGCACCAGGTTCTTGATTTTCTTTGTTGTAGTGGAGCTAGAGTTATGGAAGTTGGATTGAAATTCTATAAGTCGGAAAGTATTGAAATTCAGTATGGTGGACATTGAGTCGGCCTAACTGAAAAATTGTAGGTCCATAATTCTTTTCTTCGCTTGGTCAGATTACAACACTTTATTTCTTCGAGGTTGATAAAACGTGTACCGAGCTATTTTGGGAACTAATCAACTAGGGTAACGCAGTTGACCTTCAACCTGAACTGGACATTAGGGCGGAGCGTAAAAAACTTTTTTTCGAAATTCTTTTCTCCCTAGCGCGGAAAAGTTGTCTAGTGGTATCAGTAATATACTCACAAAATTTCACAACAATCAATAAATATCTTCCGGTTCCACTTTTGGGCCGAAATATGCAATTTTAGCCGAAAATGTGGTAAATTTTCGCATTTGAGCAATATTTTTATTTTCTGATTTTTTCTTCGGCCTAGAGCGGAAAAGTTGATAGAGTACATAAAAAACATAAGTCCAAAATATTAATTTAAATAAATAATATCTTCCGGTTCCACTTTGGAGTTTAAATAAGGGAAATTTATCGAAAATGATGCAATTTTTTACATTTTAGTGATTTTTTTCAGTTTTAAATTTCTATTCCCGCTGGCACGTAAAAGTTGGAAAAGTATAGTAGAAACATAGGGGGGAAACTTTAGCATAATCAATAAATGTCTTCCAGTTTCCCTTTCGGCCTCTAAAAATGTCAAAATCGCCAAAAATTATGTCAATTTTCTGCCCTCAGGGATTTTTTGTCTTATCAATTTTCACTTCTCGTTGGCGCGGAAAATTCGGAAAATCATATGACAAGCATAAGTGTAATAATTTAAAATAATTAATAAATATCTTCTGATTTGAGTTTTATTACTTAAACTGGCAAATTCATGGCCAGTGCATTAATGTACACAAAAATCACAGAACAATCTAATTAAAAGCGATCTGAGGGAATTTCCTCTAATAAGTTCAGCTTTCTATTCGTTTACTGTAGTATTGCCGTTGGTTTAATGCTCTGCTCGTCATAGGTTCGTAATGAGGATAATCAATTCTAGCTTCTACATTTTATTGGAAAATGATACATCTGGAAGTGTGTACAAAATTTTAATTTTCAATATTGTGTTGAACTGATAGTGTACGTGGGAAATATTACACAGAAATATCACAATTACGGCGCAGTATACACGGGAATTGTCTCATCTCATTTTTTGGGATACTACAGAATTAAGAACTGGCGTTCTACCAACTAATGAAGATATAATCAGGGGTCGCAGCGTCCCTAAAATTTTCTCACTTTGTTACTAGTATTTTAAATCAAAAATATTTCTGTCAGACTCCTTTAACATTTGAATTGAAATTCTACGATAAATACTATCATTTTAAAATTGTGGTAGGAAAGAGAGAAAATTTTAGGGACACTGCGACCCCTGTATAATGTACTTTTTGTTGGTGAAAAATGAATCGAAATATAATTAAAAATCGGATCCACCTTTGGGGTGATAGCGGTTTATGGGCTGAAATGGTTGAAGCAATTTTGCAGGCTCCTCAGTTCCAACGTTTTTTATGCAAAGAATAGTCCAAATGATTGGTTCATATGATGATAAATACAAGAGTATAAAGAAGTTTGACGCTAAAGAACAGACGAAGTCAAAATTGAAAATTTCTTATTGGTAGGGAAAAAACGTCTGTTTGAAAATTTTTCTTACAAGAGTACATCTCTAGAAGGGTGTAAATGCCCACGTGATATAAATATTTCAGAATTGGAAGACAGTTTCTTAAGGATCAAAGAATTTCAAGGAAATTGTCGATAGACCCAATCGATACATTCCGATCCACAACACGGAAACTTAGTAAATGAACGAGCAGGCTCGAAAAAGAATAAGAAATTTTATTGTTGATGTACAACTGTGTCACGATCTTAGTTATAAACTTTTAGTGTCATTGTAATCGAACATAAATACTGTAAGTATATCACGAACAACCCTTCGTCCTGCCCTAGCCAGAACTTGAGATACGATGGGTGTGTCCGACGGAGTTTCAGTTTCAGTAACAGGCGCATTTCGTGAAGATTTACGAGTTGTGATACTTGACATATCCAATCTTATAGACAAGCATACCACAAGAAGAGAAACAAATAAATATCGCATGAAATGACAAGTCCAAGATTAGAGTTTCATATCCACTAATACCTTGAAAAGATTGTATTTTGACCGTCGAAAAGATGAAAATTTAATTCAGAGGAATATTGAGGGAACGCTCCATCAACAAAGAGTGCTTGAAGAATACTTGACACTTATAGAAGAACCTGGCTGCGATTATATAGGGCAAGTGTCACCAATAATCTCTTCTGCTATGTTTCCCATATGATTTTCCATACTTTCCGCTCCAGCGAGAAGAGAAAATTGATAAGAAAAAAAAATCTCTGAAATATGAAAAGTTACATACTTTTTAGCTACTTTGATATCTTTAGACCCCTAAAGGAAAAACGGATGATATTTATTCATTATTCTAAAGCTTTTTCCTTATGTTTCTTGCATATTCTTCAAACATTTCCAAGCCAGCGGGACTGAAAAATCGAAAATTAAAAAAATGACTAAAATGTTAAAATTTGTATCATTTTCGACAAATTTCCCATATTTAGAACCCAAAGTGGAACCAGAAGATATTGTTTAATTACTCTAATATTTTGGACTTGTGTTCCTTATGTATTCTTTCAGTTTTTCAGCACTGGGGCGAAGGAAAAATTTAAAATTAATAATATTACTGAAATGTGAAAAATTACAACATTTTTGGCTAAAATTGGATATTTCGACCCAAAAGTGGAACCGGAAGATATTTATTGATTGTTTTGAAATTTTGTGAGTACATTACTGATATCACTAGACAACTTTTCCACGCTAGGGAGAAAAGAATTTCGAAAAAAAGTTTTTTACGCTCCGCCCTACTGGACATATTATGAATAGCCTCTCGAGTCATCGTGTTGCCATTGTGAAAATAACGTCAGCGTTACGCACAGACGCATTATCTTTATAATGTAGATTTACACAATCTTATGTGCAGCGCTTTAACTTTATTTTATTATTTTTTTTTTATTTATATTATTATTTATTATTTATTTTTATTTTTTTATTATTTTTTTCCTGAAACTCTAATAAAGGACCGTCAACAAATTTAAAAAGAATGAATATCTTTTGGATAATCCTGTCAAAACTAATGTAGCAAAAGCGTTCAAACTGTATATTATGATTAAGTGGCTTATTGTAATAAATTGTGCTCATTTTTATGTGGATAGCATGTATACTCGTAAAAAAAAATTAAGGTTTTTATAAAACGTTGCCGAAACCTTGCCGAAACGTTGTCATTGCGCAGCAGAACTTTGAGAATAATAATCAAAGTCAACATCCTTAATTACGCAATGTTTAAAAGATTTTAAAAATTACTATACTTAAAATCGACCAAAATTTCCTTTTATTTATTATATGAACACAGAAACTATAATTTCCTTGTTGATCTTATAATTGTTGATATGATAGCTTAAGCATTTGAGATTCAATTACTAAATATACTAGGACAAACTGTTTCATAATTATTAAAAAAAATTCTTATTCCTGACGAAATTATTGTAATTTATTTATATGTTTTATAGACTTTCTATTACAGAATTTGCCTAAACTTTTTTTCCCTCCTCCTCCTCCTCCTCAAAAAAAAAAAAAAAAAAAAAAAAAAAAAAAAAAAAAAAAAAGAGTAATATGTTAGCATGTGGTCGCTGTAACATGCTATATTTTATTAAATATTATAAAACTTTAAATACAATCACCGAAGAAACTTAAATGTTTTTTACATATGCATATTGATTTTTATATATATGAAATAAGCTATACTGAATAAAATAAGTGTTTCTTTGCGTAAATTTTTAACAAAAATGCAGGAATAATCTGGTATTTTTATTTCTGATAAATATTTTTTGGAGTATAGTAATTGTTTATTTTGTAGAATAAAAGCAAATCATCCAAATAAAGCTAGCAGAACATTATTCAAGTGAAGATCTTTTGAATTGTGCAAGATTTTCAAATTTCTACAACGCCTATTATTTATATGCAAACTGCAGTTACGTACAAATAACGTAATAAACCGATTCCGTCATCACACAAACGTTTTATAAACCACCATTGAAATATGAAATACATTTGGGGAAAATTGTAAGCAATTTTTCTATTTTATGTTTCATACAAAGCAAATATGTCGTAAAGCTTTAATAGTTCTTAGAAAAAATGGTTTTATTCGCTAATAAAAGATAGTCTGCCCTCAGTACAATTTCTTGGAATGTTCTTTCATACATTACCTAGGAAATCTGAAATGTTTGAAAAAAGGGGAATTGATGTTATTTGTTGCAAACTTTAATATTTCAATGTAATAATGCATTTTTACATTTCAAAGCAATGGTATTTTCTTTTCTACAAACTTCCGAAAATCTTCCGGCACGAAATCCGAACGGCAAAAAATGCTGGCAATATTGCTGCGCCATTTTTTTTTTTTTTTTTTTTTTTTTTTTTTTTTTTTTTTTTTTTTTTTTGCAAATGGCAATATGATTTGTTTTTACTTAAAAATATTTAACTAAACATGGTGTACCTCAAGAGTGTAATAATTACTTTACTATAGTTAATTTCCATACAGAATATATATACATAATCTATTTTTATTTCTATGAACTAATTTCATAATGAATCTAATATTACCGATTCTGCTGCATGCGGCGTCATACACCGTCGAATTTACATGATTCAATATTTTTAAACGGAAGTCTGTCTTGGCGAAATAAGAGATTCTTTATAGGTCTCTCTTGACTTCCGACATTTAGATCTATAATAAGCATTCTGTTCTCAACAAAAGTTTATAAGAAAACCCAAATTATTTAATTCCAATTATGCCTGTTTTATACTCAAAGAGATATGTCTTTCTGTCTAAAATGTAGGTATTCCAATGGCAAGAAAAAAGAACACTTAAAGATATCTTCAGAAACGGCGACGTGAAATAAATTGATTTTTTTTTAAGTTTTAATAGTAATATATTTTTTAAAAAAACTGAAACAATATTTTAAAATGAATGAAGTTTAGAATGGCCTATATTTCTTATTTTAGGGTATTTAAATAAAAATCAATGGATGCAGATTTTAAAAATATGTCAGTAGCATAAAGCTGACATATTTTTCTTTACAGTTAATAGGAAGAATGTTTCTAACGCTCGAAACCGTTAGAATATAAATAGTACCGAGATTAAGTGAGTACTTTTTGTTTTTAATATTTTAAACAGGACGGTGGAAATAGTAATGGAATCGAAAAAAACACAAAAATGACATATAAAAATTTGAAAGTGCAAATAATAATATTTTTTTAACGACTTTCATCAATAAAATGGATAAAGTATCCTCTAATAGACAGTAATTGTTATCCCAAAAAGTGACGGTCGATGTGGACTTTAGAGGAGATGCAAGCAGGCCGATTTTTTTCGTAGCAACGATTTCGGAAATGTATATGGGACGCTTGCGCCATATTGCGATGTTCATTATGCTTTTCAATTAACCTTTTTGTTAATTAACTAAAAAGTAAATATCTTTCCTTGGATGACCGATAAAACTACTCATCCAGCTTTTTAGACCACAGCGTACTGTAGATTTCCCTAAACTACGCAAGCATACAGATAGACACACGGACAAGCATATTTCAAGTGTGTTATTATATACTCATGACACATGCATTTTTATAATCATCTATTACTAAAACAAATAATGGTTCAAAAATCAAAATGTTTAAATTTAGAAAACGTACATACATAACATTAACATTTTACCATATAACATTAAAACAATATTAACATTAACAAAATTAACATTTAAATATGCTTTTAATGTAAAATGACTTTAAGATATACCTTATGTAAAAGATTTATAATTATTATATATATATATATATATATATATATATATATATATATATATATATATATATATATATATATATATATATATATATATAAACCCTTTACATAAGGTGTATCTTGAAGTCATTTTACATTAAATTAGTCATTCTTCTATGTTTTGATACACCAGATTATTGGGACTCAGTACAGTAATAAGATAAAAAACTGTGGTTGAAATTATAAATTTTTATATACTTAGTGAAAGAATTACTAAGAAGTTTGTTTTATTTTTGATATTCATAAAATTTTAATTTTAAGTAAATATTTTATTATCATCTTCTTAATACTCACAGTCATTCATAACACTTTATAGTAGTATTAAAATGTTCTTGCTATATTACAGAAAACGATAAAATATTTTAATACCATTTATAAAATATGCAATTATTACCCCCCAAAAGATATAAAGTTTATTTTTATTCAAATAGGGATTTTTTTGTCATAAATAAATTTCTTTTTTTTTTATTCTATCAATGTATGTGTTTCCTTATATGTATATATTATGGGCTGGAATTTATTTTAATATAAAAAAATTTCTAAAAATAATATTTACATAATACTATAATTTAAATTTATCAAACTTTTTTCAGCAACTACTATTCTTTCATATATATATTTAAAAAAAAAAAACTAATGATACCCATTTTTAGAACATTAAGGCACAGAGGTGAATACATTTCTTTAAAACTTCAATTCATGACCATTAAAAATAATTGCTACCACCTGATTCTTTTTTACTACAAGAATGCTTTTAGAAAAGGCAGTCATTATATTTTATGTCGGTCGTAATAATAAATGCATAAAGATATTATTAGAAACATAACTATTTTTTTACGAATTCGATCATTAAGTTAATTTTCAAGACATAGTTTTCAAGGTAAATACATATCTTTTATAAATAAAATAAATAAGTACATTCAAAATTGTATGAACACTGAAAAGCAAATATTATTATTAAAGTTTCATGAAATTATTTTTTTATCACTTAGGCTAATTTTTAAATTGCAAAATAAAAAGTATAACAATGGCAATAACTTTAAGATCGTCTAACTCAGAACGCATTGAATGGTATAAAATTATTAATGTTAAAAAATGTAAAACTCTTTTTAGAGATTGGAATAAATCACATTTAAAAGTTATTTTAGTATCATTGTGCATCATATTGTTTCTTTCAGATTCATTACTTTATCTTTGTTGTCAAATATAATGAGTTTAAAATGAAGTAAATTTGTTGTTTTAAGAACTGTCTATATTAAGTTTATTGATATTTTTAAAAGACTTATTTAGATTTATTGTATTTTACGTTTAAAAATTTAAATTGTTTTGTAACATATAAGGAAGCTTTTTTTAAAAACGAACTTTTTTCGTTAAATCATAACAAAATGTATGTTCATTCAAAACAAATAAAATCGAATTTCATAGAGTATGAAGTATTTTAAGAAGCATAGTTAAAAAACGAAATTTAAAATTTATTTTTATAACTTTACTTGAAATAATATTGCAAAAAAAAAAAAAAAAAAAAAAAAAAACCTACAGGTTTACTAAGAATTTTCTGGGAAATCGAAGATGCCTAAAACATTTTATGTAACTGCAACGAAACAAAATTCACGTAATTATTATAAGTTAAAAATAAAATTTTATTAAGTACATAGATTTTCAGAGCCTTACAAACTTTGTTCTGCATATCTTTATTTCAGTACAGTGTACAGGTAAAATTTTAATAAGCATCCAGATTTCTGAAATTATTACAAAAACGAATGTTGTAGTTTTACCTATTTTTTAACAATAAGGTTAATATGTAAATTCGTCTAGAAAATGTTTAGACGCATAGACTTTGTTTGAACGCATGGAGTTTGTAAATATCTTTCAATCTGATACTGGAAATATTTAAATTTTTTAACTTTTTCTTTATCAATATCAAAATATTTTATGAAAAATATATTTCCATCGTCAGTGTGAATAGTAGTTAACATGCTGCGTTATTTAAAATGTAAATTCGATTTTCCTTTTCATTTTCTTTAAGCTGTCTTTATCCACAATATATGTCGAATACAATATTCAAATTCCAACAATATGCAAGCAGGCAAATTTAAATATTAATTATTAATTATTAATTATTAATTATTAATTATTCTATTTTAATATTGTTATAATTATTTTTTTATTATTTAGCAAATTTTAATTATTTTTTATTCCGAATACAAAGGTTGTATTATATTACACTGTTATAAAAATTAAAGTATAATGAAAGAAATGAAACGCAACTAAATATTAATGAAAAAATATTCATAGAAATTTGTTCAAAAGCATTAGCTAACATAAATTTTATTTTTTGACAGTTGATAAAATATTGAAACTAAAACCAAATTTATAGAAATTGAAAGAATGAAGAGAAGATTAAGTCACCACTTATGGAATATATGTATGTTTGTTAATATGATATATGGTAACCTCGGGAAGATATGCATAGTCCACATCTTGATTTCGTAGATTTTACTAAAGTGTAAATCAGTTCTTGCGGAACTGTACGCCACTCTTCTAAAAGTGCACTTTCAGTTCTTGGAAAGTCCTGGAAGAAATTTGGCGAGCTAATAATGGATGCCTTAAGGTATTCTTACGTGTTCAATTATGTTCAGGTCAAATAAGTAAGATGTTTAAACCATTCGACAAACATCTTCCGTTTACAAGTATACTGACACGACATACGTTCAACGTGGCAGAACATTGTTATCCTTTAACCCTCCCCATCCCCCGAAAACAATGTGCCAATAGCACTTCTAGATAGTCTAACATGGGATTGCAATACCTCCTCCACATAATTCCAAGCATTTACAGAACCTTTTTCACAGATATCCTGCTCTATATGGTCACTTGTCATGAATCCCTTTCAAAGCATTAGATAATATCACGGAAGCGTGCAAAGACAAGGGAAGGCAAGTTGCGTATCACTTTCTCTTCCTATATCAAAACACATCTAGAACTAATGTTAACACTATATCTGAACTCGACAGTAAACAATTCTCAGACCCAGTCTGCTTCATTGAACATGAAGACGCCTTCCATTAAATGGTACCTTTTGGAAGCTGGAGTCAATGTGACTCAAATTATCGATTTTCTGGCATACAGTCAACATTCCTTAATTATTCAGTTGTTGCTTTTGGTCGCCCTTAACCAGGACTTCAATTAACGGGCCCAGTGCTTAAAAAAGCTGTTCTGAGCTCTTGATATGAATTTTTGAGTAATATTCAAATTTTGGGTGATCTCCATTTGGTTTGACCAATGTCAATCCTTTTTGTGCATAACATCTTGTAATCAAAATAAAAAAAATATTAATCATTGTACGAAAAATGAGAAGGTTTACTAAATAAATTTTCACTGCATGCATGAACCTTTGCATATTGTGTTATAAAAATTTCATTTGCATATTGTGCTGAATAGTTGTATAGAGCAACTTTTGTTAAAGTTTCAAAATCATGGCTTGAAAATCCTATTGTAGATAGAATAAAATCAAAATCCGTTCTTCCCAAAATGAAGAAAAAAGATGAGGAGCTGTATCCAAATATCGTAGTGCAATATTGTGTAGACACTAATCAATGGAATATGGATGCAGGACTTTATCTTTTTTGTTTCATTTTGGGAATAACGGATTTTGATCTCAGATTTTTCAAGGTATGATTATAACTTTAACAAAAGTTGCTCTATTAATTTAACTAACACAATGTGCAAATGAAAATTTTTATAGAATTGACGCATGCGCAGTGAAAATTTATTCAGTAAATCTGCTCATTTTTATACAATTATTAATAATTTATAATTTTGATTACAGGGTATTATGTACAATGTTTTTTTCTTATATTTTTTGAAAAGAATATGGTTTTATATTGAATTCTGCAGATTATAAGCAAAAAACGTGACAAAATTTGGGACTGTTTTTATAAAAACCTTAATTTCCCTACGAGTATACCTATGAATACTATCCTCAGAAAAAGGAACACAGTTTATTACCAAAAGCCACTTAAACATAGTCTGCTGTTTGAATGCTTTTGCTACATTAGTTTTGACAGGGTTATTCAAAATATATTCGTTCTTTTTCAATTTGTTGACGGTCTCCTATTGGATTTTGGGAAACAAAATTCGCGAAAATATATGACCTGTACTATTTTGTTTGTACATGTAGAGTTTCAGAGGCATTCCTCATGTATATTTCTAGATATCAAACAGAACGTCTGAAATCAAAAGTGTCGAGATTTTTTTTTTTTTTTTTTTTTTTTTTTTTTTTTTTTTTTTTGCTGATACTGTAAAATTTAACATGGTTTATAGCGCAGTATACTGTCAGTCATCGAATTTCTATATATTTCCGGTTCTAACGTATGCATGAAAGTGCAAGTTTGCGTTATATTTGATTTAATTAACATAAATAATTGAAGCATCAGGTATTTATTAGTAACTTAATGAGAATATTTTTTGTCATTATGCTTTAATTTTAATGACCTGTGTAAAAAGTATTTTTGAAAACATAACTTTATATTTAAAAGAATCATTTTTATATTGGAACGAAACAGCATTACGCCATTTTTCAAGTGAAAATTTACGTTTTATTTTTTTTTTTTTTCCATATAAGTATCCTATGGCTGCAAGAAAAGGTCTACAAAAGTAAAATTTTTCTGATTATATTTGTTGACAAAGTAATTAACACAAATGCATAAAATAAATTTAGCAAGCAACATGCATTTCAAAAATAAGTATATTATCTTTAGATTTTTTTTTGCTTTAGATTAATAATATTTCAAAGTAGTTACATAAATTAGTTTATAAATATATTTTTGCAGACGATAAAGGCGGCTTGTACGAAATTATCAAAATTCTGAAACATATTTTTATGGAACTGGAGAAAAATTTACATGTTATTAGAATTTTTAATTTGGTCTGTTTATTATGAAAATATATTTCGTAAATATAATTTAGAAATATATATATAACTAGATTAAGAGTATTGAATTAAGCTTCAAATATCTAGTGAAATTCCACCTTCAATATTGCATCTACTAAACTGATACTGTATTATTGTCATGGAATGAAAATATTTTTGTCATTGCATATATGACAATATTATTGTTAATTAGAATTATTTTCAACATGTATCATGAGGGACGATATTAAAATGAGATGCATGTTATATATTTAAAAACTACAATAATTTATCTCATTACTTAGAACGTCATATTTGTTATGTTATAAAGGATGCTAACTTAGTGTTCGAAAATGTCATAGCGTAGTGTAATTCTTACGGTATAAATTGATCCGCGTATTCTATTGTTCATAAGTATGGAATCACACTTCATTAATAAAAAATAAATAATTTAAGATATAGATAGAAAAGTCTTAATATATAAATTAGTGTTTTAGCCATATTCAATAAATTACATAATTTTAAATTTTCTATTATTTACTTATCATTTATTATGGCATATCAAGAAAATTATTCAAACAACATAATTGTCAAAAATTTACAGGTGCGTTTTAAATGCCAGGTATTGAAATAAAATCTTAAAAACTTAATATAATACTTTACATTTCGATAATAATGAAAATGTTTAAAACGTGGTAACACAATATGATTACATACAGTTAAAAGAATTTAAAACAAATGACTTTGGCGCTTGACCTCGCTCTGCATTTGCTTACCTTATTTATTTTTGTAGAAGTTAAGATATTTTTTATGGATGTTTATTGCATTTATTTGTTATGCAGCTTATAGAGGTTTTTTGGAAAAAGAGACGGATCCCATAATACGCCGATATACCTAAAATTAGAGAAAAGTCTAATTGATGGGCCTTAAATAAAAACTTGAACCCTTGAGTGTACTTTAATATAAAGTGCAATTTCAAATCACAGCTACGCGTTATTACACATTGAAATACGGTAGTTATTTTTATATGTTGCTTTTTAACATACAATTCAATTGGTTTTTAAGTAGCAGTCAAATCTTTTTACTCATTTTTTACGCAATTCCTATTGATATAGAGCCTTGCATTTTTGTATCCATACATACATCTGAGGGTCATTCATCAACTGAAATTTAGTTCTTAAAATTCGAACCCTGATATAACCGACGCGACGGCTGCAAATTTAAAGTAAACAAAAATAATTCTACTTGATAAATCAGTGGAAATGTAATTATTAAACTTGGTATGTCTATAATATAACCAAAACTACACTGTTAAAAAAAAAAAAAAAAAAAAAAAAAACGGACGATTTAACGGAAGTATTACTGGTAATCTAGACGCCAGTAGTATTTACTGTTTTTTAACGGAAAAATATCCTGAAATATTCCGTTTTTTTTAGTTTTTCCCGGAATTTACGGAAATTTATCTGTTAAAACACAGGAAACAGTACTGGCGTCTAGATTACCAGTAATACTTCCGTTAAATCGTCCGTTTTTTTTTTACAGTGTAGCAAACACGTATTTAAGAACTTTGAAAAATTCGACACTTAAAGATGTACATTTATTCAATGATCCTTCGTTTTAAAATAAAAAAAATCGCATAAAAGGTTAAACCAACAATACTGAGGTTAGAATTGCTTTAATTGATGGTTGATGAATTATAGCAAGA
The DNA here is from genome assembly GCA_964019185.1 of Maratus speculifer. Taxonomy (NCBI): domain Eukaryota; kingdom Metazoa; phylum Arthropoda; class Arachnida; order Araneae; family Salticidae; genus Maratus; species Maratus speculifer. Next base: position 210,483,502 of record OZ025289.1, on the reverse strand, counting down.
TTTTCAATGGAAGATCCATCAACAGCTTCAATGTGTATTTTGGAAAAAAGTATTATTAACTGAGTTGACAAAATAGTGCAGTCAAGCCTACTAAATATCGCCAAATAATGTCATACATGTTACCAATTTGACGAAAGGTTTCTGCCATTGTAAAATTTGTATTAAAGTTAATTAATACATGTTTCTACATTTTCATATATTTAACAAAAATATTTTTTTCAGTTTTTGTATTTTTAACTATTATTTCTACTATGAATAGATTATGTCTGCTTCACAAGTATTACAATTGATTATTTCTACAATTCATGGTATAGATAACACGACTGTTAAATAATTGAATTGATTAGCGAGAGTGTTATATTATTATTTTTTAATTATCGCGAAGGATGATACAATTGAATAGATCTATTCACGGGGATCGAGCAAAAAATGGGAAATATCATTACGAATGAAAACTTCCATTAGAAACCTCCCAATAAACTTTAGTAACTTTTAGGAAAAGAAAAAATGCAACCAATATAGTTAAGGGTATTGCTGTAAAAACTAATCAGTGGGAAAAAAAATAATAATAAACTCGCCCATAACAAAGCATTAAAAGATATGGTAAAGTTTCTTCTCTGGGAAGGTATATAAAGGAAATAAAAAAAGAAATATTTTTCGTTAATAGTGATACTTTTGGAAAGTGCTTATCAGGGATAGTTGTTAAAAGTTTTCTACTAATGAGACTCTCGTTTTAATAAAATATTACACTACAATACAATAATATTGCAATTGTAGGTTATATTTCTTCAAAAATTTTCTCACATTTATACATGATATTATGGAAGCAAAAGGCCTATAATTCTTAAACAAGTCGATTAAAAACGATAGTTTCACCATTTTGCGTGACACGCATGAAAAGACCTTTCCAGTAATACCGTAATTGAAGAAAACCACAAATATTAATTTGTTATAGAGTAATTTTCCGATTACTTTATTTATTTATTTATTTACATGCTAAGAGAGTGATAACTAAAAAAACCTTTATTGGCATCATTTAAAGTAATTACAATATAAAAGCAGTTTTTTATTTGTTTTTTACTGTAAAACGCTTTACCGGAAATACTTCTTTCTCTCCAATCCTGTGTGAATCTTTAAATCTAATAAAACATCTAAAATAAAGAAAAAGTCTGCTAGATTGTGCATGCAAAATGCTGTTAGACATATAAATTTTGGCAGCAAATAATAAATAAATAATATTTAGTGAAATGTTTAAAAATAGAAATACGACAATATATCCTAAGGATAAATTTAACAGAAATATATTTATGTATATTTACTGTCTTCATGAAATCCATTAAATAATGTAAAATTTTAAGATAAAGTACCTCAGTTTTATATAAAAAAAACTCTTATAAATGTATTGTTATATGGATTCCCTCACCAAATGAATTTTTTATACGTAACACATTTATTGCAAAAATCGACAACGTTTATTGGTAGCTTCATACATTCAGTTGGTAGATATACAATCTCATTTCTAGTTTGATTCTTCTCCCTTTGAAAGAAAATCGTATTTTCTGCTAGCTTATTTAAAGAAATCAATCATTTCTGAAGGTCACGTGTTTTAATAAGTAGATCGATTGCAGCTAACTAGGAAAGAATTCTATGTACCAGAAAATCTGGCTTCTGATTCTTTTACGCTTTGCACGAGAAAAATATTTTGTTGCATTGAGTAGAAAAATGCGATTTGCCTTAACGCTAAGTTTATCTAAATTTAACTAAATGTATGTCTCTTTTATAGCAGAATTCGATTAAACAATACTAAAGAATATTCAAATTGTTTTTTACGAAAAACTTTATATTGTGAAATGAAGTTTGGCATGGAAATTTACTCAGCGAATAATTGATAAAAACTTTTCAATTTCATTTTTCAATATAGAAATATGCGCAATAGATATTTAAAATAAATCAAACAAATATGTTTCTTTTTCAATGCTTTAATGAGATCGACTAAGTTATCTAAACATTTATTATTAATTATCTGAGTTTTATATAAAAAAATATCCACTACATTTTTCCTGTTTTAAATACCACTCTCTTAATGTATTTTTGATACATTACAGACCTATTTCAAAAATGAAAAACTTGTTTCGGTAATTTCATAATTTAATTTGCATTTTCAGAATAATTTTTTTCTATTTTAAATATTTTCTATTTAAAAGGCAATCGCATTTTCTACAAATTTATTTAAAGAAATCGATCATTTCAGAAGGTCACGTGTTTCAGTAAGTAAGTCGACTTCAGTTAACTTGGAAAGAACTCTTTAAGCCAAAATGAATAGCTTCTGATTCCTTTTACACTTTGCACAAGAAAATGGATTTTTGCATTGAGTACAGAAATGTGATTTGCCTTAAAGCTAAATTTATCTAAATATAATTAAATTGATGTCTCTTTTAGAGCAGAATTCTATTAAGACAATACTAAAGATTTCTATAATTATTTTTTGTGAAAAACCATCTATCGTGAAACGTAGTTTGGCGCATACATTTAAGCAGCGAATAATAGATAAATAATTTTCATGTTCCATTATGGAAATATGGGCAATATATTTTAAGAATAAATCAAACAAATGTGTTTCTGTTTGAAACTTTTTTATGAGATCAATTAAGCAATGAACAATTTTAATATTAATTATTTAAATTGTGTGTATAAAAAATAGTTCTATTCCATGTTTTGTTTTTTGAAAACTATTGCCCTAATGCATATTCAACACATTATAAATTTACTGCAAAAACGGATAACTTATTTCGGTAACTTCACACATTCAGTTTGTATTTATACAATCACACTTTTAATATGATCTTTTTTATTTCAAAGACAATCTCATTTTCCCCCAGCTTATTTAAAGAAATCGATCATTTCTGAAGGTCACGTGTTTCAATAAGTAGGTCGACAGTAGTTAACTGGGGAAAAGCTTTTTTTATGCCGGGAAGGATAGATTCTGATTCTTTTACGCTTTGCACGAGAAAATTAATTGTTATATAAAATAAAATGATGTGACTTACTTCAAATTTAAGCTTTTTCAAAATGAATCGAATGAATGTAGCTTTTATTTCATAATTCAATTAATATAATAACGAAGGTATACCTAATTATTGATCGTGTAAAACGCAGTTTGGCAAAGAAATTTAAAAAACAAATAATAGATAAACAATTTCATGCTTAAATATGGAAATATGAGCAATAAGGAATGGATAAATTTAAAATAATTCAAGCAAATTTGTTTCTTTTTATATATTTTCAACCTTCTGATGCCGTGAATTGATTTTTCTATTCACTACGCTTCAGGCTTCACTACAAATTAAGCAAAATTCAAATTAATATAATTTTACAAATAAAAGATATTTTTAAAAATTTAAGTTATGATTATTACTCTCAAAGCACACACACCTATCAGGTTTTAAAAAACATATTTTTTAACATTTTTAATAAATTAAGGAAAAACATCATTAAAATTTTGCCATTTTGTTCGGCGGTCAGGGGCTTTAAAAGATTTAATGAGATCAGTTATGTTATGTAGAGATTTAATATTATCTTAGTTTTATTTTAAATGTACAGATCTATTGCAAAAACGAAAAACTTGTTTCGGTAGCATCATAAATTTAGTTTGCTTTTACACAATCCTTTTTCTAGTTGGAATATTTTCCATTAAAAAAAAAAAAAGACTTTTTTGAGCCAGAATATTTAAAGAATTCGATCATTGCTGAAGGTCACATTTTTTGGTAAGTAGGTCGATTGTAGTTAACTGGGGAAAAAATTTATTGTGCCAGGAAGTTTGGCTTCTGATTCTTTTACGCTATGCACGAGTAAATGGATTGTTGCAAAGAGTAAAACAATGAGATTTGCCTTAAAGCTAAGCTTATCTAAATTTAAATAAATGAATGTCTCTTTTACAGCAGAATTCAATTAAACAATACTAAAGATTTTTCAAATTATTTTTTATAAAAAAAATCTATTTATTGTGAAACGCAGTTTAGCACAGATATTTAGGTAGAAAAAAAACAGATAAATAGTTTTCAATTTAATTTTTCAATATGAAAAAATGAGCAATATATAATGAGAAAAGTCCAACAAATATGTTTCTTTTTAAAATCTTTTATGAGATCAACAAAGTTATGTACAGATTTTAGATTAATTATCTTAATTTTATATATAAAAAAAAATTCCACTTCAATTTTCAGTTTTTGAAAACCATTGTATTAATGTATTTTTAATGCATTGCAAACCTATTTCAAAAATGAAAAACTTTTTTCGATAACTTAATATGCTTATATAGGATTTACACGAGGACTTTTATAGTTTGAGTATATTCAATTTAAAATAAAATCACATTTTCCGTCATCTTATTTAAATTTAATTGATCATTTTTGAAGGTCGTGTTTTAGTTAGTAGATTGACAGCAGATAACTGGAAAAGAATTCTTAATGGGAGGAATTGTAGCAATTGATTTTTTTCGTTTTGCAGAAGAAAATGGATTGATGCATTGAGGAAATGTATGTGATTTGCCTTCTTGTTAAGCTTATCTAAATTTAATTAAATGAGTGTTTTTTTTAGAGAGTAAACTCATTTAAGACAATACTAGAGATTTTTTATTTTTTAAGAAATAATTTTAATTGTGAAATTCAATTTGACACAGACATTTAAGCAACTAATAATAGATTAATGTTATTCGATTTAATTTACACATAAAAATATGAGCATCGCATACTATGAAAAAACCAAAGAAATATTTTACTTTTGTATGCTTTAATGAGATCAGTTATTATTTTAAAATTAAAAGTAAAATTTTAAGAGTAATTATCTGTGTTTTATAATTAAAAATAATCCACTACACACTACACTATTCACTTACTAAATATCATTGCCTTTTTTGTAACATTACATATTAGTTGCTAAAACAAATAATTTCTTTCCGTATCTTTATAACATCAGTTTGTATTTATAGAAGCACGCTTCTATCTTCATTAATCTCATTGTGAAAGAGAATCTCATTTTCCGCAAGGCTATTTATCTGTTATCTACGGAATTATTAATCAAGAAATTGTTTTACCTCAGTAATTATCTTCTTAAATGTCTGAAGATATACTGTGATTTTTAAATAATATTAATGTAAAATTTATGCATATTTTTTCATTGCAAGCAACTGATTAAATAAATTGGCAGTTAGAATTTTTTGGTAGAATAGTTGCGAAAATTATCATATTAATTAGTCAAAGATAGTATTATGGAAATATCAAAATTGTTTTAAAAGAGTGTATTGAAATGCATTATGAATCTCTCTGTAAATGGGAATGCTTATGCAAATGAAATGTTTAATATAAACCTTTTTCTAAAAAAAAAAATAATAAAAAATAAAGTCATATGTGAATGATTAAAAAATTTACTCCAATTTGCAAATATATAGACTCGGCTGTTTCTAAGCGATTTGTAAAATTGATCGATCAGAGTATTTTGAACGGAAATAAAAAGAAATTTCATTAAAACACACAGTAAATAAATTTTATATTCCATTTTATTCAGTGGTACTGAAAAGTACAGTCAGTTCATAAAGGGTTAAAGAAATGCATGATTTATGAATGCACCATGTTTATTAGTAATTAGGTCGATAGAAATTAATGGTAAAAGTACTCTTTACGCCAGGAAGGATAGCTTCTGATTCCTATACGCTTTGCATGAGAAAAGGGATTGTTGTATTGAGTGAAAGAATAGGATTTGCCTTATCACGAAGTTTACTTATATTTGAATGAACGGCTTTTTTAGAAAAGAAATCAATTCCGACAACACTAAAGATTTTTTAAAGTTATTTTTTACTAAAAAGCTTTTACTGTGAAATTAACTTTGATACAGAAATTTATTCAGTGAATAGTAGATAAATACTTTATAATTTAATGCAGTGTTGGATTCATTCACGCCTCTCCGGGAGGTGCTTTTGTGGCTTCGTGGGGGACACAATAGAGTTCCGGAAGGATATTACACTTTTTTACCATTGAAAACACGAAATATCAAATTTTTCGGGGGGGGGGGCATTTGATACTTCCGGGGAGGAATGTCCCCCCTGGGCCACACCCCCCCCCCCGATTTCAACACTGATTTAATGTTTAAACATTAAATTGGATATATGATCAAGAATTATTAAGAATAAATCAAGTAAATATGTCACATTTCAAGTACTTTTTTGAGATCAATTAAGTTATGTGCAATTTTAAGATAATAATCTAAGTTTTACATATAAAAAAGAAAATCTATTCCATTTTCTGTTTTTTGAAATCGATTGTCTCAATATTTATTCAACACAATACGAATTGACTCCGAAAATGGATACCTTATTTCGGTAACAACATATATTAAATATATATTTATAAAATCTCATTTTTAGTATGATTCTTCTCCATTTCAAAGACAATATCAGTTTTCCGCCAGCTTATTTAAAGGAATCGATCATTTCTGAAGGTCACGTGTTTCAGTAAATAGGTCGACTGTAGTTAAAAGTACTCTTTATGCTAGGAAGTGTAGCTTCTGATTCCTTTACGCTCTGCACAAGAAAAGGGATTGTTGCATCGAGTAAAGGGATGTGATTTGCCTGAAAGCTAAGCTTATATAAATTTAATTAAATGAACGTCTGTTTTACAGTAGAAATCAATTCAGACAACAATAAAGATTTTTTTAAAATTATTTTTTATGAAAATGCTTTTATTGTAAAATGAAGTTTGGCACAGAAATTTAGGCAGCGATTAACAGATAAATATTTTATAACTTTGTGTTTAAACATAGAAATAGGAACCACGATTATTAAGAATAATTAAACGAATATGTCTCATTTTGAATGTTTTTATTAAATCAATTAAGTTATATTCAATTTTAAGATTAATTTCCTAATTTTTACATATAAAAAAAGGAATTTCTTTCTATTTTACGTTTTTTCAAATCGATTGTCTTAATGTTTATTCGATACATTGCAAATTTACTCCAAAATCGAATAATTTATTTCGTAATTTCATATATTCAATTTATATTTATAAAATCTTATTTCCAGTATGATTCTTCTCCATTTGAAAGACAATCTTATTTTCCGCTAGCTTATTTAAAGAAATCGATTATTTCTTAAGGTCACGTGTTTCAGGAAGTAGGTCGAAAGTAGTTAACTGGGAAATAACTCTTTATGCCTGGAAGGGTAGCTTCTGATTCTTTTACGCTTTGCACGAGAGAATGGATTGTTGCACCGAGTAAAGGGATATGATTTGCCTGAAAATTAAGCTTATCTAAATTTATTTAAAAGAATGTATCTTTTATAGCAGAATTCAATAAAAACAATGCTAAACACTTTTCAAATATATTTTTAAGAAGAAGTTTTTAAATAACGAGAGGTTTACAAGGTTTATACAGTTCTATCTTTTATTTTACAATGTGTCTACAGTTATATTTACAGTAAATATTTGTTTTGGTGAATAGCAGGAAAAGTAAAAGTTTAATTACCTGAAAAAACGCATGACACTTTTTTAATCTAAAAAGAAAATTGCACATTGTTATATCTATATCTAATCCGAAACAGTGGGCCCCACCAGTGGCCGAGAGGTTCGGACCTCTCAACTGGTAGACGGCAGGTGCTGGGTTCGAACCCAATCGCGGCTGTCGGCCTAACCGTTCGGAGTTTTCCGTGGTTTTCTTCGAACCTTGCGTAAATACGGGTTAGGTTCCCTTAGAAAGACCCCCACGGAGGGCACTCCCCCTGGTCCTATATCCCTAGCGTAGATAATCGGACGACAAAAATCAACCAACCAACCAACCAACCGAAACAGTGGTCTCACTCTTTTGGAATTTTATGTAGTGCACACATCTTGTATTTATATACAGGGTTTCACCGCATACTTCAATTTGAGTTCCGAGAGATTTTCGTTTAGAGCGGAAAATATTTTATATATTCTCCCTTAATTAGTGCAGGTAAAATGCAGATTAGTACGCAAAGTACGGATAATATTTTTCATTTTATTTATTTATTTATTTATTTATTTTTTGTAGTTTGCTTTTCTAAAATCTAGATATAGGTATAGGCTAGATATAAGGGTTTAGTTGTTAAAAAATCTAAAAAAAGAAATTAATATTTTGTATTGACGTTTTAAAAATCAGATTTCGTCAAACCACATTTGACAGATATAAATTTAATTGTTCATAGAATTAAGCAAGTGTACGTATCGTTAAAAAATCATATTTCCTAACATCATAATTTGAATGTCTAAAAAAGGAAGAAAAAATTCGTAATTGACATCTAGTTAATTTTTAATTAAATAAATTAAAATTCATGTAAGTTTGAAATAATCAAATTATACTCGAATAAATTAAAAATATATTGTGAGTTTTTAATAATTAACCTAACAATAAGTAATCTAACGTAATAACTGTAAAAAATACATTCATCTACAACTAAAAATTACTTAGCTATAATAATGTAAATTTTAAAAAATGTGAGAAATTATTTAGCCCCCAAATTGGCAGATTACTTTTTATGACCAGAAACTGCAAAAATAAAACACTGAAATGTTTTGTAACCGAAGTATGTAATTTTTACATTTGTATTTTTTCTTGCATGTTGAACCTGTTTCTCAAATGTAAGTTGTAATACTCCTGGATTTACGAACATTTACATATGTAATTTTCTGAAAATTAACAATATGTCCGTTTCACCAACACAACCTAAACGTCAATTTTTTTTTTTCAACAGATACGAAATTTACATTGCATATGTATCTTCATTAGGTGAGTCGAAAGAAATCAAAATTTATTCAATCAACTTCTCATATTGCGAAAAACTTGTTTTTTGTAAATACAACAATAACGGATTGTCTTGAAAAATTGGTAAGTATCTTTAGTTCGCGTATCGCATGTGAATTTAAGAAATATATGATAAGAAATTTAAATTTTTGAAATTACTAAAAAAACTTATATTTATTTCTAATAGTAGACAAAATTTACCTTTTGAAAATCTAAAAGAAATGCAAAAAGAGCAAGCTGGAAATTGCATGTCAAGCGTAGCAAATGAGGTGCCCTCGTACAATGACGAAGTTTTAAAAATATTCAGATCTTGGTGCTACAGCATGAATTAACAGTATTTTGGTGTATGGTTTGGCAGGCGAAATATTTTAAATATTTTGTGCATCCCTGTAAAGACTATCTGCTTTCTATTATACAGGAAGTAACTTGTAGCAAATCTCAAAAACACATATCAATTTCATTAAACGTGAAGTAGTTTAATGTTATCAAAACGCGCCCCAAACAATGTTTCCCCCCATTCAATTAAGCAATGTAATACTTGTGTGTGACCCTGTAAATTAATGGCAAATATTCTTTGCATCACAGACACTATGTATAGTGTATATTTTACTATATTTACAGAAGCATACTTTACAGTTGTACTGTATAGAAGCGTATCAATTGTATTATGTTCGAAATTGTGGCCGAATCGTTTTGCATTTTAAATGTCAAGTTGTTGCAGATTTTTGTCGAGTTATTCCAAATTTTATGGAAATCAGATATTCAATCCAATTTGAGAGACAGTAACAATTATTCCGTTACATTATGGTCTATAGGAAAAAATAGTTTCAAATGAATTTCAATAATGTTTCATAGGTTCGAATGTAATGAAATAGAATCGCATTTATGAAGGGCACTAAAATATATATTCTGTTGGATATGTGACCCAAGGAATATTTATTTTTCATTTACAAGGCTACGCAAACTAATTCTGTTACATTGTGATTTAATTAACATTATCTGTGATACCTTTTCAATATGTTAAACAATTTTACGTATAATGAAATTAATACACGTTTCAGATGTTTACTACGCGTTGTATTCTATGTAACAGAAAAAGCAAAGTAATCATAGAGACACAAATATTTTAGTTACTGTATAGTATCCAAATGCTGCATATTAGCGATGATTGATGTAAGTGTATTGTTAGTCGTGATATGATTTTTTAATTGTAATTAAATTTTCTATATTGCGTTGCGTTGTGTGTATAAATGCTGCACATCATATACAGGGTTACACAAAAGAATTCTTAAACGTTACTCAGTGGGAAAAAATATCTTAAAGGTGGTTTGAAAATGTATAATGAATTTTTTCACTAAACAACGTTAAATTAGTACGATATGCCTGTAGAATAGTGATAAAATTTTATACAGGGCCATTCAAAGGATACAATTACGGCCATGGAAATTTATCTCTGGCTATGTGATTTCAGTAGTTTTGAATGTGTTTCTTTCTTCAATAAATTTTAGCTAAATAACAGCGTGCTATTTTGAGATACACTCAAGAGCCAAACCTTATGACCATGTACATATTAACGTGTCCTCCAACCTTTGACCTGAAAAACATCTGCAAACAGCCTTAACATGAATGCAACAAGTTCCTGGTGAATGACTGGAGATAAATTGTATTAGTTATTCAAACAACGGTTATGGATACCGTGATAATCCAAAATGGTTGTTTTTGAGCTCCAGTCCTCTGTTCTGGTCACACCAGAAATGTGTTCTGTCGGACTAGGCAACAGTTAGGTGACTAGGACATGATTTAAAATTCAGTATTATTTTTTGGAACGAATCAAGCACAGTTTGAGACATGTTAATGGAGCGTTGTCTTGAATGTAGACTAAATTTCCATTTTGGAAGACAAATACCATTTAATGCTGCAAATGATTTGTAATGATGTTCAGATAATTCGTCGCGTTCAATGGTCTGTTCTAAAAAAACCGCAGGTCCGAGGATCTCTTATGGGAGCGTTCCTCAAAGCTTAATATCGCAATAAATGACCCGTGTATGAGTTGTTGCATGAGTAGAAGTAACAGTTCGCAAAGAAGTGGGAGTAGCCATACATGGTCATCGATGTGTTGAAGGATGAATCGAGTTTTATCTGACAAGGCAACTCTCTCCCTATGTTCCATAGTCTAACCATAATGTTACCAGGACTAATATAGGAATATATTTCGATGATGCTTGGTCAACATTGGTACATGAATAGGACATTAGCTGCGTAATCTAGCATTAAACAGTACTAAGTGAACTGTATGCTCTGAAAAAATTTCTCTTTGACCTGTATTGCCTTTGGATGTAAATTGAGTCAGTCTCTGGTTCCGATTTTGCTTGACCAATGAGAGGGGTCGCCGAAATCCTTAAGATTTGATAACGCCTGATGTCTCAAGCTTCTACTGATGGTTTCGTTATCATTCAGCACTTTGTATAAGTACTAATAAGGATGTGTCTCTAACAACCGATGGATAGTGCAGTTTTGAAATTTCTCGCTCTCAGTGGTCGGTAAACTGAATTTTTCCCAAGCACCAATGCAAAAAAAAAAGATTCCTGAGCTTTTTAGGAATATTTTTATACCATTTCCAACGGATTATGTGCATTCCACGTCATGCAGGCGCGTTCATTGCAAAATGTGAAAATGGCCATAATGTTTTGGCTCTTTTGGCTGCATCTTTTATATGCGTTTTATATATACAGGGTGTTTCTAAATTCATGGTCCAAACTTTAAGGGGTGATAGTACACATCAAGACCAACAATATTTAAATAGGAAACAAGGGTCCCAAAGTCTTCCGAAGGAGATAGGCGCCATTAAAGTTTAGGGTCCAAAAATTCAAATGATTATGAAAAACAGAAAAATTGGTCGATTTGTTTGCGGTTTTCACTAAAATTATTCTTTATGTCAGTATTGTCTTAAAAATAAATTATAAAGATAAATTTCAAAAAATGACGATAGAAGGCGCTTTAGACTTTAGAGTAACGAACAACTATTTTTTACCGTTATTTTTTGCATCTTATTAAAGGTCTCGTAAGCTTAGACTTAAACTTAAATTTTGAACTCAAAATCTGAATAGTTGGAAGCAGTTAAGTAGCACAAACTTAACTGTGTTCAGAGGGTTTTAAATTCAAATGATTATAAAAAACGGAAAAATTGGTCGATTGATTTGCGGTTTTCACTAAAACTATTCTTTATGTCGGTATTTTATTGAAAATGAATTATAAAGATAAATTTCAAAAAATGCCGATAGAGGACGCTTTAGACTTTAGAGTAACGTACAACTATATTTTACCGTTAATGTTCGCATCTCATAAAATTTTCTTAGAAGCTTAGACATAAACATAAATTTTGAGATGAAAATCTGAATCGTTGGGAATGGTTAAGTAGAGCAAACTGAACTGTGTTCAATGGGGGTGGGGAGGTTTTTTAATTATTATTTTAAAATTATAAATTTCAAATTATTTTAAAAAACGGAAAAATTGGTCGATTCGTCTGCCGTTTTCGCTAAAATTTTTCTTTATGTCAATATTTCCTTGAAAATAAATTTTAAAGATTAATTTAAAAAAATACCGATAGAGGGCACCTTAAACTTTAGAGTAACCAACAACTATTTTTAAGCGTTATTTTTTGTATCTAATTAAATGCTTGCAAATGCTTAGATTTAAATTTTGAGCTCAAATTCTAAATCGATGGAGGGGTTAAGAAGCGGAAACTGAACAGTGTTCAGGAGTTAAAATGTTACCCTCCCCATCCCTCGAACACATTTCAAATATCCGCACTTAATTACTCAAAACGATGCAGATTTTGAGCTCAAAATTTAAGTTTGAACTTTTACAAGCATTTAATTAGATACAAAAAATAACTTAAAAATAGTTGTTGGTTACTCCAAAGTTTAAGGCGCCCTCTAACGGTATTTTTTAAAATTAATCTTTAAAATTTATTTTCAAGGAAATATTGACATAAAGAATAGTTTTAGCGAAAACGGCAAACGAATCGAACAATTTTTCCGTTTTTTATAATCATTTGAAATTTGAACCTCCCCACCCCCATTGAACACAGTTCAGTTTGCGCTACTTAACCACTCCCAACGATTCAGATTTTCATCTCGAAATTTAAGTTTATGTCTAAGCTTCTAAGAAAATTTTATGAGATGCGAAAAATAACAATAAAATATAGTTGTACGTTACTCCAAAGTCTAAAGCGCCCTCTATCGGCATTTTTTGAAATTTATCTTTATAATTCATTTTCAATAAAATACCGACATAAAGAGTAGTTTTAGTGAAAACCGCAAATCAATCGACCAATTTTTCCGTTTTTTATAATCATTTGAATTTTTGGACCCTAAACTTTAATGGCGCCTATCTCCTTCGGAAGACTTTGGGACCCTTGGTTTCCTATTTAAATATTGTTTGTCTTGATGTGTACTATCACCCCTTAAAGTTTGGACCATGAATTTAGAAACACCCTGTATATATAAATGTTCTTTTTAATCTTAGTCTTTTTTTAATAAAATAATTATAATTTGATGTTTCGGTCTTTTTCTTTTCGGTCACTTTATATAAACTTTTCCTAGAACTAACTTTTTCCTTAACTTTTTTAATATATTCTAGTGCAAACTTTAAATGCTTTATCAATGTTAAATTAAACTTTTAAATGTTTATAGCTGGAAAATATTTACCTCTAATTGGAAAATATAAGTTTTTGTACAATAAATGTAAAAAACGATATTAAGAAACTAATTCTAAATTTATTCTAAATTTAGATATTTTGGAAAATTTATAAATGTAATTTGTAATTTTTCCATTTTGTAAAGAGTTTTTAATATTTTTATGAATCACTGTAAATACGATTGTTTTTCATAAAAAATTAGTTTTATACTGAAGGTAAAATATTAAGAATGTGGTGGGATATTAAAGAGTATCTTCAGTAGATAATGGTAATTCTTATTTTTTTTAAATGTTAGCTATAAAAACTCTGTATTAATGTACAGTACATACTAAATGACTTGAAGATTTAATTGAAAGATATAAAAGCTAGAAGAAAAAAATACTTTGAGAAAAAAAATGTTGCTGAAAAGAAATCAAAGTACTCAAGTTCTTTGGGGGTCAAAGGAAATCCTTAATATCAGATTTGATAGTTCAACATTGTTCATAATTATTTTAATATTCCCTTTTCACTTTTTACTTTATGCTTTTGAACTTCTGATCCTAAAGATTTCACATTATTTTCTTCTTAACAGCATATCGCAGTGTAAAAGTAATCAGAAATTCCCTGAAGATATTCAGGGAATTTGATTATCAGCTTAAGTTACAAAATTCTGCAACTAGGTCAATGGTTGTCAGCTTCCAAAGAAACTTTTAAAGACACAAAAGAAAAATTTCCATTCATTTATACAAAGACTAAAATAAAACTACTGATATCAAACAAATATAAAAAACAATTGTATTTTACTGCTAAAATAATAAGCAAATAGTAGAATCGAAGCGTAATCAGTTTAATATATTTCATTTCCTAAATAAATATTGAATTTAGATACAGACTACGATATTTTTGTTGTACAAAAATTAATACAAATTATTTTTGATGACAAGTGTTTTTAGATAATATATTCATATGTATGCATTATCATCCAGAAGTAATCTTTAACGGCACATCAGGAATATTTCCATTTACTTATCCACTTTACTAGAAGAATAGTGGAAAAAAACGAGCAAAAACAATATTAGAATTTACTACTAAACTAAGAAACTGCTATCAAGAGCCAAAATTAAATCACTTTGATATTTCTTTAGAATGAGTATTGGATTTAATACAGATTACAATATTTCTGTAATTTTATTTGAAAAATTAAAAATTTTTCTGAGCAAAATATTATGCAAACATGTTTTCAAGAAAATAATTAAGCTAATGTTAATTAAATATCATTTGCGTTAAAATATTATCGAAAAATGCTCTATTTTTGCTATAGAATATATAAATATTAATTGAAACTTACTTTTAAATGTATAAAGTATACTTCTATAATTCTATTTTAAAAATTGTTATAAAAAGGATATCAAATCAATTAAGTTCATAGTAGTAGGTGTAAGGTGTAGTGTAAAGTAGTAGTGTAAGGTGATCCATGGATATTCTTAACATCAGATTTGTTTGTTTAACATTGCTCATAATTACTTTAATATACCCTTTATACTTTTAACTGTTTAATAGTAACATTATATTTTTCTTAAACCTCTTATAGTAATGTAAAAAAAAAATCAAGCATTCCCCGAAGATATTTAGAGAAATCGATCATCTGCTTAGGTCACATGGTTCTGCAACAAGGTCAACGAGAGTCAGTTTTCAAAGAAACTTTTAAAGACACAAAAAAAATATTTCGATACATTTATGCACATCAACTAAAAGATTAATGAAAGCCAACAAACCAAAAAAATATATATAATTGTAATTGCTGTTAAAGTAGAAAAGAGATGAAAAGAACCGAAATTTAATCACTAAGATATTTATTCAGAATAACTATTTAATTTAATACAGATTACAAAACTTTTGTTGTACAAAAATGTTATCGAAACAATTTTTCAAGACCAGAATTAAATCAGTGTTAATTATGTATCATTTGCGTTAAAATATTATCCCAAAACAACTTATTTTACTACATAATGTATAAAATATTAATTGAATTTTACTTTAAAACATATAAAGTAATTTTCTATAATTTTCTTTTAAAAATTGTTGCTGAAACGACATGAAAGCAATTAAGTTCTAGGTGGATCAAAGAATATTCTTGATGATTTGCTGGTTCAACATTACTCACAATTATTCTAGTATGCTCTTTTAACTTTAAACTGTTTAATGGTAATATTATTTTTTCTTAATCTTCTTATCGTAATGTAAAAAATAATCAGACATTCCCCGAAGGTATTCAGAGAAATCGATCATCTGCTTAAGTCACATGCTTTTGCAACTAGGTCAATGAGAGTCAGCTTCCAAAGAAACTTTTAAGGACACAAAAGAAATATTTCCAATTATTTATCTATATCACCTAAAAGCAAACAAACCTAAAATAATCAATGTAATTGCTGCTAAAATAAGAAGCTGATAGAATGAACCGATGTTTAATCACTTTGATATTTTTTTATAATGAGTACTGAATTTAATTCAGATTAAAATACTTTTGCTGTGCAAAATATTATACAAAAACTATTTCAAGACCAGTATTGAGTCAATGCTAATTAATTATCATTTGATTTAAAATATTAGGGAAAACCCTCTATTTCACTATGTAATGTATAACATATCATTTAAAGCTTACGTTTAAAGGTATAAAGTAATTTCCTATAATTTTCTTTTAAAAATTGTTGCTGAAATGATATTGAAGCAACTGAGTTCTTTAGAGATTAAAGAATAATCTTGACGTTGATTTGCTGTTTCAACATTACTCATAATTATTTTAGTATGCCCTTTTAGCTTTAAACTGTTTAATAGTAACTTTATTTTTTTTTCTATATATATTATTTTCTGTATATGTATAATATATTAATTAAAGTTTACTTTTAAAGATATAAAGTAATTTTCTATTAATAATTGTTGCTGAAAGAATATGTGAGCAATTATGTTCTTAGGGGATCAAAGAATATTCTTGACGTCGGTTTATTGGTTCAACATTACTTATAATTATTTTAGTATGACCTTTTAACTTTAAATTGTCTAATAGTAACAGTACTTTTTCTTAAGCCTCTTATCGCAATGTAAAAAACTAATCAGACATTCCCCGAAGGATTCAGGGAATTGATCATCTGCTTAGATCACATGCTTCTGCAATTAGGTCAATGAAAGTCAGCTTCTAAAGAAGCTTTTAAAGACACAAGAGAAATATTTCCAAATGTTTATCCACATTACTAGAAAATTATAGGAAGCAATCAATTCAAAAATAATAATTGTATATTATTGCTAAAATAAGAAGCAGATAGAAAAAGCCAAAATGTAATCAGTTTAATTTTTTGAGTTTATATTTTAAATTCAAGTGCAGATTAAGATATTTTTATTGCGCAAAATTTTATGGAAACTATTTCCAATGATAATATTATAAGATGGTATATTCATGCTCATGCATTAACCTTCAGAAATAAAATTAGTTTATAAGTTCGACCAAACATATTTTACTATTTAATTTTATAGTATTATAAAACAGGACGGGCATCTAACAAGTAATGCATAATCGCGGATAAATGAAAATCAAACTTTTTTTGCAAGCAGCCAAGTTCACTGAATGTCCAAAAAAATGAAATGTTAGATTTATTAGTTTAATGTTGCTAAGAATTATTTCAACCTGCATTTTTTTAACTTATTAAAGACTCGCATTATTTTTTAACATTTTATCGTAATCGAAAAATAAATAGTAATATGAAATCCAACGAAGATACTCGAAGATATCGGTCATCTGCTTTGGTCACATGTTTCTGCAACTAGGTTAATGGTTGTGAGCTTTCAAAGAAACTTTTAACGACACAAAAAATAGCTCCGTTCATTTATTCACACTACTAGAAAACTAATTGTAGCAAACAAACAGAAAATTAAATTATTAATAAAATTAGAAACAGAGAACACGAACAGAAATTTAATTATCTTAATATTTATTTAGGTTAAATATTGAATTTAAGCAGATTATGATAATTTTTATTGATAAAAAGATTGTAAAATCTACATTTTACAGAATAATATTATGAGATAATATGCACACACACACACAAGAATTATCTTTTAAACGTAAATTTAACCCAATGAGTTTATCAAACTTAAAAATATATATTCAAGTGTCATTAAGCTTAGTATTTAAACTTACTAAATTATTTAACTTTTTAAAGTGTAGAAAAGAGCGATAAGTAATGCACAATTGCGGCAAATACAACGTCAAAATGAAGTCAAATTTTGTTGCAAAACGATTGCTAGCATAATGTTTTTACAATTCCAGAATTGGGTTTGAACATCAAGTGACTATTTTGTAATCTTTTTTATATCAGATTGAAGCTTTGACCAAACGTAATGTCAAATCTGTTGAAGGAAAGATCTGTAATGAATTTTTTAAAGAGAAATGGTTTATAATGCAGATATTTAGATGCTAAAACATAATGGAAACGCATTTGTTACACCTATAGATCAATGGAGACCATACTGTTGCAGAATGTTAAAGGCAAACCTTAGATATTACGTGCAAATTGTGCCAATCACAAGCATTTCATGAGCGTGGTCAAATGCCAATCAAAATACATACATGTGACATACATTTTACAAAATTTGGCAAATTTGATGTTTCTATTTTTTACTCTTTGTGGCTTTATAAATAAAATGACAATTCACGCAAAATTTAATTCGAAAGTGTGCTTGCAAGATGGTTAAAAAAGAAAATGTATTGAAGTTGTTTGTCTGTTTTTTAACATAAGGCACTTAAATATTTTTGTTAGTCTAAAAATAAGCGAAAATTCTTACGATATATTTCATCTTTTGTTTTGGTAGATCCTTTTTTAAATTTTAGCAATAGTAAGCATTTTATAAAACGCATAGAAAATTTGAAAAGATGCTGAATATTTATTTTGAGAAAAATGCGTTTGCATGGGTGTAAAAATCTAGTCAAAAGTGGTTTCTTCATTTAAATTTTATTAGCATTCTTGCCAAAAATTTAAACGAAATTTGAGACGAAAAAATAAAACGAATATAATTTAGTGATGAGAGACTTCTGGCTGGCACATTCCTATTTACATTCTGTTGCATTAGCATTATGTATTTTTGCACGTTTGTGTTATTTTCATTAAAATTTTTAAAGAGATAACTTATGAGAAAAACTACGCATTAAATCACTTTAATTACTTTGCTATTTATTAAATTCATTTGTAATGGATTTTCAGTTTTTAAATTATATTGTAGGAACACAATATTTTTATGTTTCTCACACTTTTTTTTTTTTTTTTTTTTTTTTTTTGTACTAATACATTTTTTTTTTCGAAAAATATTTGTAAAACCGAAAAATGCATATACTCTTATGTATTTGAAATTTTGAATTTGTATTTTGATTTTTTGAAAAATTGTGTAACAATTAATATTAAATGCATATTTCATATTACGGTAATTAAAATCTGAATAAGGAACGGTTGTGACCACGTCAACTTATTAATACCGACTAGTGTGGAAGGGCAATTTTCCAAATTGTACTCTTATCATGAAAGAAGCACTCGAGTGCAAAATTTACTCGGGAAAGCGTGCTTGAGTGTCAATTGGACCACACGTATACATCGTAAACCCTTTCTACTTTGTATAATACTTTTGATTAACGGGTTAGAAAAATAGCTCTCGAATATCTAACAGTTAGGAAAATGTCTAAATGTCAAGTGGACACATGGACATTTTATGAAATACATATAAAATATTTTTAACTTAACGAAAACAATACAAATATTTATATAATTTAAAATTATTTAGAATAAATGAATTTAAAATTATTCAGAGTTTTGCTTCTGGAATTGTTTGCATTGTTGCGTCTACAACATTAAGCATTAAATAATTGTAAAACATGATGGAATTTAAATTAAAAGTTATGTTTTTTCTATGTTTTAAGAAAAGTGTCTTTTTAAATAGGGAATTTCTATGAACTTAAAAATGCCCCCGTTGAAATGTTTGCATTCCATTAAGCTACTAAAATGAAATTAAGTCAAATTTTTTAAATATTTTTTTTTTCTTTATTCAAAGCTATCCTTTCAAACTTTAGAAGGCGAAAGAAGAAATGTATACTGTTTTTAAATTTAACATTTTCAATGATGTTTGATTATATTTTTTCTTTTTACAAAAGTAAATAATATTAATATATTGTGCGATGTATAACTGAAAAAAAAAAAACGTTTTGTGATATTACAGGAATAATTGGCAAATTTATCATCTTACATTATTTAAGGATACGAAAATGAAACTGATAAAAAAGGGTTTTTTTACCATAAGTGACCGTTCATTTCTCTTAAATAAGGTATTTTAAAATGGCAACATTGAATATCAACGAAACATCAATAAAGTATTGAAGATATTAAAGATTAGAAAAATTTATTATTTTCTTTTAAAATAAAAGATTAAATCCTTGTATCACATTCACTAGCAACAAAGTAAAATGTAAAAAAGTATAAGTTTAAATCAATCACCTATTAATTTACTGGTTTTATATTGTTTATATAAACCAGATTTTTTCATTGTAAATATATGTGACTCATTTAGAACACGATACATTAAGCCAACTTTATGCATAAAATGTGTACAAAGCCTCGTACTTTCGTAGAAATTGTTAGCCATAGAACATACACACAGAGATTTCATATTTTATTAGTATACATATAAAGCCGAAGAATAATTATTTCTATTGAATAAAACGTTCACTTACCTGCACTGACAGCATTTGTTAAACTGAAGTAGCCAAAGGGTAAAACTAGTAATAGTGAGATCATCACCATCTCCTGAAACACAAGAAATAATTATACAATATACAGAAAAAATACACAATTAATGTGCATTACATAAAAAAATGAAGCAAACTTTATTATAAAAATTAAGTGAGAAATAACTACCGAGTAGACATAAAAAAAACTTTGCTAATATATCGACCTCTAGCGGCTGGTACATTCAACCAATTGAGATGAGATTTTATATTTAGTTCTTTAGAGATATGAGCTCGAGATTCTGCGAACAGCAAGAAAATAGCACTAATATTGTTGATTTTAGGTTCAGTAACTAAAACTTTTCTAATAGCAACGCTTATTACTTCATTTCACAAAAAGCTTAACATATGTAAAAAAAAAAAAAATAATAATAATAAAAAAATGTAGCGTGTATCCCAAATAATGAACTCATTATCCTTCCATAAAAAACAATTCTGTGAACGGTCTAAACAGAACGGAGTAAATTTGTATGTGATAGAAGAAAGACACCAACCTTTGATGACAACACTTACCACAGAAAAGAAAACAAAGTTGAATTACAAATTTTCCTCAAGGATGCGACCTCTGGCAATAAGGCAATGCATGCGGGGCACTGTGGACTGTAAAGCCGAACGTAACATCGCACAACGGTAGTTTGCAATCTGAGGTATGACAGAATTTTTCAAATCCTAAAATTTTGCAGACTGCACATGTGCATTCAATATTTGAGGTATTCCCAGAAACAAAAATCCTTATGACTGATGTCGGGGGCTCACTGAAGATGCGAATGACGTGAGACGGATGACTAAAATGGTGTGAGATGATGCGATTACCAAAATACTGATCCAGGAAACGGGAAACAGACTTCGCTATGCGTAGAGGTACATCATTTTGCATCCAAACTATGTCATGCTGTCATGTTGTACATTTTGATACAGCAATTTTGGTTTGATATAATTTTGCTGCATGTCTGTATAGCGAGAACCTGGCATAGAGCAAGTTACACATGTTTACAGTTTGGGATCGCTTTTTCAAAGCACTACGATCCGAGAAAAGACAAAATTGTTGCTGTTGCTGTTGTCAGTTAAGGTGAAATGTACCAAGTCCGTCTGTAATATTGGAAGACGTCAGTCGCTATCTCCTTCTTATAGGGAAAAAATTATTTTGCAAAATTAGTGCATTGATGATGATTGTTCAGCATCTGGACGCGGTGGTACCAGTATGGATGAATAATAATCATTGAGTGCATTAACAAACATAACTATTATTGGTATCTGCAATACACGAGTTGGGTATCTGCAATACACACCTGTAGCAGTTTGCATGCATCTTAATTTGTGATGCACTTCCATAACAGCGTCTTCAAAAACAGTTTGTTGTCGGGGTCACTGTCTATCCCAAGTAAAGGAAGTTTTAAAATTTCTTTCAAATCACACTGAGCTTGTGGGATACATCGGTTACGTATATGCGAAGGTAAACACGTAAGGATTCCACGGCTACCCATTTTGATAATAGAGTTGTAGGAATTCAGCGTGAATTTTTGCTCTCGATTTCATTTCGTTTGCATGTGTGAGCTCCTTGACTGAGGAACCAACATTTCTAATTTGCTTTCAAACCTTTTTCTACACTGAATATCTGACAAACGTCGTTCTGTGATTTTTGTTTTGCCTCTGTCATTTGCAAATTTTCTTCTTGGGCCCTGTCGTGTCGTGTAGCTGTGTTGTATTATTTGAGTGCATATCTAGTCCCTGTGTTGTGAGACATGTACTGTCGTGTGTTTAAGGATTTCTAATGCACTGCGAGTTTTAAAACGGCAAAATTTGGGCATTGCCAATCGAAAAATTGCGAATTCTTAAATCCAAACCTGATTGAGAGTGTCATTTTGATCTCGTTCACAGAATCATGACTTCAAATATATCTAAAATCTCACCTTGATCGGTTGAACTTAATTTTTGCTCAGGTCCATATATTGGCAATATTTTTTGTAAACATTTATGTATCATTTTTAATTATTAGAACTAAGGATTAATTTGAATCCTCTTTTTATGCTTTTTAAATATAAAAATATGGATAATATTCTGAAAACGACCTTTTATTGTCATCCATTCACTTCTTTTCTGTAAACTTAATCTTGAATTTTATTTGCCAAATTCTGAAATAGTTTATTTCAGTGTCAGAGTTTAAGTAATCAAATTGCGTTTCACAGAAATATAAAATCCATATAACGATATGTAATTCATTTAATCCTCAAGATTTTATTTCTTCTATTGTTCATTAAGTTGTGGGAATTTGCAATAAGAGTGTCCAATTTTTATAGTAAGCATAT
This sequence comes from Maratus speculifer, assembly GCA_964019185.1. Taxonomy (NCBI): domain Eukaryota; kingdom Metazoa; phylum Arthropoda; class Arachnida; order Araneae; family Salticidae; genus Maratus; species Maratus speculifer. Next base: position 210,460,890 of record OZ025289.1, on the reverse strand, counting down.
ACCGTGTTTTAGTAAGTTTTAAATTCCCCAAACTTTGACTTGAACTACTTTAAAAGTCCTAGAATAAAAATGAATAGGAAATTCAAAATAATGAAGTTTATTTATTTCAACAGATGATCTTTCACTCCATTGCCACAACTTAAGGGGAACAATACATGCTGATATTGAAAAATATTCATAAATTTCTTTATTTCCCCCCAACAAATAGTACTATTATTTGGGAATTCGTAATTTTGTATTATGGATATCGAAATCATATTATTAAAATAAATGTATTAATCTCTATATAAAGGGCTTCGTACGGAGACAGAAGTAATCGCAAGGAATATTTTTTAATTTAACTTATTATTTAAAATATTTAATGCACTTTTATATCCTAAAAGCGTGATACTTTTCTTAGATTCGTAGACGACGATATATGAATAAACTTTGTTAGTAACCAAATTTGAATTATATTCTTTTGGAATTCAAATGTATCACAGATGATTATAAAATGGCGTACTTAATGTTTAATGTATAAATATATATAATATTGTGACATACGTGTTCCTTTTTTTATGGAAGATCGAATTAATTAGCAGGTATTGATAAAAATGATTTTTTTATATTAATAAGTTTTTTATACTTCAACTATATAAGTCACAGTTTAAAAATTTTAATAAATCATTCAATAACACTTGCACGGGAGAAGATATCGATTATTAAAGAAATTTATTCGGTTTATTATATTTCAAAGAAGTTTACATTTGTCTCATGGGCCATTGGGTACATTAGAAACTCATACATGTAAGTTCATCAGTTATTTTAAAGTTTTAGGAAAATTTTCTGAAATCGCTCATAACTAGGTATTTTAACTTAAACTTTTAAATCGTTTTTATTAAACCACTAACAGTTAGTTGTATGTTTATAATATGCAATTTGGATTTAAAATTCCATCTCCAATTATTTTCCCAATATACTTAATAAAATATAATCTTGCTTTAAATTTAAATTATTTTACGGAGATACAGAAATATTGAAGAAGCTACTTCAGAGGATCAATGGGAATATTATCACGACTATCTATCTATATTATAAAGGCCAGACGTAATATTATCTGTGCGTAACACATACGTCATTTTGCGAATGGCAACATTTTGAAATTTGAAATGAAATTTTGGTATTGCATTTTTCATTACTACAATTTTTTTAAAGTTCTAAACCTTGCACATTATCCATTTTATCCAGTCGTTATCCAGTCGTTATCCAGTCATTATCCAGTTGTTTAAAGAAATATATATTCTTTTAAATGCAATTAAAAATGTAAACTGAATAAACTGACTGGTAAAGGAAAACTGTATCTTTATTTATTTTTTAAATATTAATTTTTTGTAGTTTTTAATACCTTTTTTTTCACTGTGACAACAGAAGTGCTCTATTTTATATTAAAAGCAAAGGGAAAAGCGCCGAAAAAATATTACTGTATCTTTACGTTGTTATTGTTTCATTAATAGTGAGAAAATTTGAAAACAAAGTACATTCTGTGTCAAAAGTATAGCTTGTTATAAAACCCGATTAAATTTGTTTTCATTTACAGAATTTCATTCACACTTATAAAAAGTACAAATGGTTTATTATCTGCTTTAGCTAATAACATCGAAGACTTCAAGTTTAGAATTAAAAGTATTTCAAAATGATCAAACTAAAATATTATTTTTTAAAAAAGGAAATACAGATATGAAAGGTGCATATTTAAATTTTGATATGATGCAAAATGTATCGTGTTTAGATTTCAAGGAGAAAAAATTCTATGAGCGAGACAAATTAAAATATTTATTTTTTTTTCATTTTGGAATACTAACATAAATGTCTTAATTGATAACTTTATCATGATATCAGATCTTTATTATTTTTTACTGCTTACATGTACGATTAATAATTTACTCAACTAAGTTTTATACTGGTAGGTTTTTTTTTTACTTTAGGTTAAATATCATTTGTTTAAGAGATGGAGTTATCAATACATGGAGCATTTTTTATTGTAACTAATTTTGTAGTTTTGTTATGAATCAATGAAACAGCTCCTTTTAAAACATTTTCTGTCATTGAAATTTGACAGGTTTTATCTTGTTATTTTAAAGCGTAAAGTACTTTAATGCATAATGTTAAATCAATATCTCAGAAAAATCCCAAGATTTTTGAAGCAATATAACCAAACCAATAATGTATAGTATTAAACACCTAAATGTAATACGTTTGTCCGAGATACTGTAAAGATGAAGATTCTATTTCTACGGATCAATGGGATTATTATAATGATTATTATTATAAAACGGGAAATACTTAATGAATGATGCTATTGAATCAACATCTCAAAAAAATTACAAAATTTTGAAGGGATGTTGATACAAACAATAAAATATAGTATAATAATCAATATATAATCATATGCATAACTTAACAAATACATTGTTTGAGTAAAGAAAAAAAATCTATTTATCTTATGCCACCGGTTAGGTGGTTTAAACCAAAATCTATAGTCAGCAAACTCTTATGTCATCTTATAACTGAATACCAAGTATGATGAAAATCCGTACATTAGTTTTTGAGATAGAGCTATTCCAAAATCTAAAAAAGAATCTTCATAACAGTGCAACAACTTGGGTGATGTACACCGAAAAATAATCATGTTCAATTTTTTACCAAGTACTAACTAAATCTGAAATTTGATGAAAATCCAAGCATTAGTTCTTGAGATATATTTATTGCGATATCGGGAAAAATGCAGTATATCGCCATTTGTAGGGTGATTTACACCCAAATCTGAGCAATACTTATATCACAGGCTTACTGAATCTGAAGTTTAAGAAAATTTCATGCATTAGTTCTTGATATAAATGTTCGATTACCACTAATAATGCACTACCGGTTGAGCAATTTGCACGAAAACGTAATCAGTAACTTGATATATCAAGTACTAACTAAATATAAAGTTTAGTGAAAATCCATGCACTAGTTCTTAACACATAGCTATCGTAAAAATTGTGAATATTGCAAATCTGCCGCGCCACCTAGTGAGCTATGTACACCAAAAACTAATCACATCAAGTTTATATCAAGATCTAACAGAATCAAAAGTTTTGTTAAATTTCGTGCATTAATTCATGACTTAGAGCTATTGCGATAATCACGAATAATTCACCACAGCAGCGCCACCAGTTGAAGTATTTGCATCAAAATAAAATTAGCACGATGCAACATCGATAACTAAATAATTATAAAGTTTTATGAAAATTCCTGCACTAGTTCTTGAGATATGGCTACAGTGAAAATAATGATTAATGCAGCATAGCAGATCACCTGTTGAGCAATATACAGCAAAAAGTAATCAGTGTTAGTTTATATCAAGGTCTAACGGAATAAAAAAATTTCGGAATTCCGTCCATTAGGTCTTAGGAGATAGAGCGTCCACAAGATTTTTTGGTCACATACAGACAGATTGACAGACCGGTAAACTAGCAGATTGACAGACTTACAGATTCCCAGACAGACATTTTGTAGAAACGCGTTTTTCGGGTTCTCTGACCCTTAAAACGTGTAAATTCATAGAAAACCGGATTTCGAAAATTTTCACGAACCCAATATCTTGTAAAGATAAAAGAAAGTAACACGAAGAAATTCCAATTCTTATTTCCTGTAGACGTTAAGGTCGACAGATCGAGGTTAAAACGGATAATTCAATTATAATAAAATCGATTTTCCCTTTTTTCACATTTGTCAGCATAAGAAAACGTATGTCAGCATAAGAAAAGGAGCATAAGAAAACGTAGTGACGACATTCTAATATTTGATAATTATGAAGGTTAAATTTAGTAAGTCTGAAAATATTGATTAGAGTTCTAATATGAAATTTAAAATATCCAAAAAATTTTGTTCTTTAAGATAAAATGTCTTTGCCTAAATACTTATTTATATGCATAATCCACATATATTTATTATTGTTTTAAAGAAAAAATAATAATGAAAAAATAGTTTATTATGATAGAACACAGTATTTAAATTATTTTAAATGCTGTTATTACTTCGACATTATAATAGCAATTACAGCATTAAAAGAAGAATTTTATGTTACACGGAAAGAATATAGCTGCCATTATTGCAGCTTTTTAATTTTTTTTACATCTGTACGTATAAGTAAGTAATCAGTCTTATACGTACGGATAAAAATAATTTACTTAAAAATAAGAACTTTTATGAACTCATGTTTTTAAAAGTAAAATTGCTTCAAAAACAAACATATGGTGTTCAGAAATATAGGCGAGAAATAAGTAAGCTTGCGGTTAAATATGAATATAATCTCTTGTTATTTGTTTCGCATGTTAAAGATGACAATAAGAAATATTTAGTAAATGTGTAAGACATAATAAACATTATAGGGAGACATATAATTAAGTTGTGCATTCTTAATTCATGAACTACATTTCAAAGTAATGTGCTAAGTGGTGCAGAAGAAAATCAGTGAATTAAGTACGTACGTATTTATTTACATAAACACTTTCGCATTTCAAGGGTCCTACAGAAAAATATATCAATGAATTTCTTAAAACAAACAATCAGAAGAGTGCAGCGTGACGGATTTTTATACAAGCTTTGAAGGTAAAAATTAGTACGCGTGTTTCTCAAACTTAAAAGTTAAATAATCGGAGCTAATATAAGATGGTAAAGCATTAAAAAATTATTACATTTTTCTTTTTTTTAAGTTTCCAGATTTAACAGTGTTAAGCGTTTAGAGAAATTAAGTCCTTCGGCATGTCCTAAAGTTCAAATAGCTATGTATGATAAATAATGTTGGTTTCTTAAAAATCAATCCTTTAACTTGTGTAAACCCAAGGAAATATTAAAACATTGTTTGTGGTTTTAACTTCTTTAATTAAATAATTTAATAATTATTCATTTAAAGTCCAAAATTGATGACTGTTTAATCGAAATTACATAAACAGTGCTAAAACTCCCGTATGCGTTATAGCTACGTTTGCACAAATAGTTTCTAATTAAAACAACTTACGATTGCAATAAAATTCTTGAATCATAAAAAATTATTGTATGAAAAATTAAAAGACGAAGGGATTTTCAAGCGATAATGTTCACGCTAATATTCAACAGAAATTAATATAATTCGAATAATTACTATCCCTGCATAACAGCTAGTCCATATAACACCTCATTCAGGTCACACATGGTCACAAGAGTCACAGTCACTATGGCTAAATAAAAAATAGGAAATTCCATGCGTCTCTTTTATGAGTCTCAAATGACTATTATATGTGACTCCACTGTCAGTTCACTGCGACTGCTGCTTTGTGACGAGTCACCAGGTGACTTTACAGTGTCGTTTTATTGAGACTCTCATGTGACTGTCTTTTGGAGGATCAATTTCAAATTTATTGTGAATGTTGCATTATTATAAATAATCAAATAATGACACATTAAAGTCACATGGTGACCTTCTGTCACAATACTTTGTCAAATGGTAACAGAGACCCTACTGTGAAGCAACCTCTGTGAAAAATGGTGAAAACTCACCATGTGATTTTAATGGGATATTATTTGGTGATTTATTATAATGCAACATCCACAATGACTTTGAAATTGAGCCTCTAAATGACAGTCACACGAATGTCTCAATAAAACGACACTGTAAAGTCACCGGGTGACTCGTCACAAAGCAGCAGTCGCAGTGACCTGACAGTGGAGTTACATGTAGTAGTCATTTGAGACTCATAAAAGAGACATATGAAATTTCCTATTTTTTGATTCACCGTAGTCTCTGTGACTCTTGTGACCATGTGTGATCTGAATGAGAGGTTATATGGACTAGTTGTTATGCAAGGAAAATTATATTACTTCCTTTTGAATATTCGCGTGAAAATTTCCCTAGAAAATTGGCATTTTGGGACTCCGTCCTTAAATTTTGCACAGCAGTGTATTTCAAAAATTCCAGAAATTTAGATACTTCCAAAAAAAATTACGTTATTTAAAATAAAATTTTTCATACTAAATCCAGACAAGTCATTAAGAAATGGCGTTTTTGGATATAAATTTTCCTAAAAATGAACATTCGTTGTGTTTTATGTATCTGTAAATAAAGAGAATTTCACTACGAAATTAAAAACCGGATTACAAAAACCGGATAAGTACTTATAAATGACTTTGGAAAACCGGATAAGTAACATTTGGTTTTGTTAAAAGTATTAAAATATTAATGAATTACAATATAAATGACCGGCGTTTTTTCACTGCTTTTATAAATTTAAAGATATAGTCGGCAATTTAAAGAAAACATGTTTATATTATGAAAAGTTACATGTTAGTTTTACTTAAATTTAACTCATTTTATGCACTTGGATGTTATGTATAGAAAAACAATATATATATATATATATTATGAATGTCTTTTACAAAAAATAATTCCTAAAAAATTTAAACAGTGAATGTATTCTGTATTTGTTTAATGCAGATAATGTAAACTTAACTTTTTTGATAGCTTTATTGTAGGATGAAAAAAAGTCCTCAGGAGGTCTCAGGACTCGTTAAGCTTCAAAAGTTTCGTTTTTTTCTTTCCTAATATATATATATATATATATTAAATTCCTATCTCTTCTGAAGATTTTGTTTCAATTTTTTCCTTGAAATTTCTATTAGAACATAAATTAGGGTTTTTAAGAGAGTTAATTCTACTCGTTGTCCTACTTCCCTTAAGCCAAGACACTAGCGAAAACAGGGAATAACTGATAAAAATAATTAAAATAGGATATAACAGGACATTTAAAAAAAATGCCCTGAAGCTATCGGACAACTTAAGCGGCTTCGAGCTTAATGCTCGTACATACATATTAAGTAAACGGAGTATGGTGCTTAAAGGATTGAGCACATGCACAAAAACATGAATAGAAAAATATAGGAAACGGAAAAAGAAAATATAATTTCAAATATTTAGTAAAACATCAAACACCAAACCAGATCATTTTTCTTCTAAAATATTTTAAAAATCAATAATTTTTTTAATTGATAAAATTAGATTTTTTTTTTTATTAAAAAAAAATAAATAAAAGAAAAAAAACACACGTTACATAGTAAGCAGTTATTTTATTTTTATTTATTTTGTAATAATTACAGAACCAGCCGGCCCTGAAAACCTTTTTACTTCAACTTTTTATAAGAATAAGTTTAATAAGATATAATTAAATTGCATAGTAGATAATTTTATCAAAAAAGGAAAAAAAAATGCAGAACTGACATTCTTTGTAAAAATTTAGTTGAAATTACATTATGAAAGCAACAAGTAAAATATCTATTATTAAATTAATATGTAAAAAAAGCAACTAATATTTTATTAAATTAAGTAATATTCATTACTTTCATTACAAAAAACATGCATATTATAAATGATGAAATTATAATACTTTTATAAACAAAAGGTTTTACTAATATGCCATAATACTGTTAACAAATTCCTTTATCCTAATCTCGCCCCAAAGGAAATATTTTATTTGATGTCTTTATGACGAGGTTATTCATAAAACTTAGATACCTCTTGGCACTTAGTTGACTGAACTGTGCTACTAAATGACATAATTTTATCATCAATCCAGAAACTTTTACGGGAGTGACATGGACAATTTTTCTATTCATTTATTATTAAAAGTACATTATCAAATAATATTTTCAGTGTTTAGCTCAGTATACTGTCAAGGTATTTTATTAAATCGCATAATCATGAGTTCTTTTGCCACAATTATATTTGTGTGCAAAATATATTTTCAATTAAGGGTATTGCTTATAATGTTATTAATATAAGTAATATTTATTATTTTCATTACAAAAAACATGCATATTATAAATTGTGAAATTATAATAACTTTACATACAAATAGTTTTACTAATATAGCATAATAATGTTAATATATACCTTCGTTATAAACTCGCGCCAAAGGAAATATTTTATTTGATGTCTTTATAAAGAGGTTATTCATAAAACTGTGATACCTCTTGGCACTGCGATACTAACCCGTAAGGCATGGTGACGTCACTGCAACATCGTTGTGAAGTCACATTGTGACTTTGTGACCATCGATTATCGATTGACGTCACATGACGTCGATGTGAAGTAACAGTGACTAAAGTATGAAGTCGTTATGTCCGTTTTAGAGCTCGTTTGTGACGCCACATTGTGACGACTTTGTGAAGTCGCGGCGTGGCAGATTTGTTAAAAATGTGTCATTTGTGACTACTTTGACATTAACATTGCGACGAAACTGTCATAACAGTGGTGATATTTAAATAACCAGAAACTTGATTTTTAAAGTAAATAATATGTTTTGAAGAATTTTTGTAATTTTCTAAAGATTTTTAAGAAAGTCACATCTCAGTCACAATGTGACATCACTGAGTGGTGGCATTTTGGTCACAGATGTGATATGACCAAAGTGACTCACAGTGACGTGATTGTGACGTCACTGTGACCATGCATGCTATGAGGGAAATGACATAATTTTATCATTAATCCTGAAACTTTTGTGGTAGTGACATGGACAATTTTTCTATTGATTTATTATTAAAATTACATTATCAGTTACTATTTTAAGTGTTTAACTCAGTATGTTGTGAAGGCATTTTGCTAAAACGTTAATCGTATAATCATGACTTCTTTTGCCAGTTCATATATTTTTAATCAAAATATACTTTCATTTAAGAGTAGGGCTTACCGTTAATATGGTGTAGTCGAAAAAGAGATTGGTATAGTATTATCAGTTTTGTGCAGGAAGATGCCAGAATTACAATTCAATTTGGACTCGTGTCAATTTCTTGAATATGAATATATATATTCTTAATGTATATAAATATTAATTTAAAAACTATATACAGTACTAGCTGAAACGCCCGGCATCTCCCAAGTACAAACTTTGCCGCAACTATCATTGGAGAATATAACATTGGAGTGGACTTTTTTAAAAAAGGAATAACAATTAATAAAAAGAAGTTTAATTAATGACTGTATTACCAAAAGTATGACACTTACTGTTAAAGAATGAAAAGGGGAGCGAAGTTCTTTAGGTTGAACGTAAGTGGCATATTGGTTTGAGATCGAGGATTGATGCATGGAAAATTAAGATTTATGAAATGCTAATGTAATGCATTTTAGAAAACTTCATTATAAATGCAATTAAATATATCTGCAGTAAGAGAAACGACAGTTATAGAAGCAAAAGATCTAACTCTGGAAAAAGAAACATACAATTATGCATGACTGAACAAAGGTTAGGATGAACTAAACATATTTTATCAAAAGTTTGTCCTTGGGATTTATGTATTGTCATTGAAAATCATAAACGAATAGGGAATTAAGAAAGGGGGGAGGATTGTACTTTGTGCTTATATATTAATAAATAAAGAAATAACGTTAAAAAGCACAAATTACATAAAAATAATAGATGTTAAAGAGCGTACAGTTGTTTCGGGACTTCTAAAGTCCTATCATCAGTGCTAAAAATATGTGTAAAATGTAAAAGACAAGTCAAATTATTAAATAAAAGTAAAAACATGCATCGCAGCTCGCTGCTAAGGCGAATTTTTATTTAATAATGTGATTTGTCTTTTAGATTTTACACATATTTTTAACATTGATGATGGGACTTTAGAAGCCCCGAAACAACTGTATGCTTTTTAACATATATTATTTTCATACAATTTGTGCTTTTTAACGTTGTTTCTTTATTTATTCGAATAGGGAATTACTTACACGTGAATTGAAACGGCATATTGACATGAGATGACGACAGATATATATTCGAAGAATCAGGAAAGTTTCGTTGTTAATGCGTTCGCGTTCGGCAATCTGAAAGTTACTAAGCCTATATTGGCGATCGTTTATACTATGTGAATGACGCCGTTCTCTATTCAATCTAATTCAACTTTCTCTTCTTAATGCTTCTTCTTCTTTACTTTCAAGAATTCACTGAGGCCTTTTCCATTCATTTCTAACGATAATATCGAATTTCCATAATTGCAGCGAAAGAAAGAAATTTGAAATTGCAAAACGTAAACAAACTGGATTTCAGATGCGTTTTGTTTGATCTTTGCCGTTAAACAGTAGCAAATAATCGTGATTTTTCTTCACATACGTTAGCGTAATATATATATTTAGCTATTTTTAATATAAATGTATATTGTCACATATATTATTGGATCTGTGCTGATTTTTTTCTCTGAAACACTTGTTTTTAATACTTCCATTAAGACTTTCGGTTAAAAAAACCTGGAAATGTTCATGAAATGTTTATTAAATCTTCATAGAATTATCAGGGAACCCAAATGGTCCGCGAACTGAACATCAATATTTTTTAACAGAAAATTTCAAATTAGGTTTCTACAGAATTTGCGCTAGAATTAATCTTCAAAGGTGTTTTCTCAGCAATTTGCAAAAAAAATCTAAAAAGGAAATTTCTCTAAGGAAATTCTGATGTTCAGTTGGCGGACCATTTGGCAGCTCTGAATTATTTAAAAAAAATACGTTTTACAAGTTATCTTTACTATTTAAAAAATAAAATTGAGAGATTGCACTATAAAAAATGCATAACACTGAATTAGCTACCAGAAATAATAACACAGAAATGTAAAAAATAAATGTTTTGGGACTTATTCATTGCATTTTCTTCTAAATGAAAAATAAAGTAAAATAATATTTTGGGTGTTTTATAATTACTATTAATATTTATTACTTTCATTACAAAAAACTTGCATATTATAAACTGCGAAATTATAATACTTTTACGTACAAAAGGTTTTACTAATATGAGATATTAATGCTAACAAATACCTTTATCATAATCTCACTTCAGAAGAAATGTTTTATTTGATGTCTTTATGACGAGGCTATTCAGAAAACTTAGATACCTCCTGGCACTTAGTTGACTGAACTGTACTACTAAATGACATAATTCTATCATCAATACAGAAACTTTTGCGGGAGTGACATGGATAAATTTTCTATTATTTATTATTAAAAGAACATTATCTGGTAATATTTGAGTGTTTAACTCACTATGTTGTCAAGGTGTTTTATTAAAGCGTTAATCGTATAATCATGAGATCTTTTGCCATTTCATATATTTTAATGCAAAATATACATGGCGTACAGCAAATGAGACACCGACTTAAAAATATTTTTTAAAAAAATAAATCGATAGAATTATGCAGTACACGGTTTGTTTATTAGGTAAGCTGTAAAAATCTTATACAGAAGTTTCGAACGGTGAATATTTTGTAATAGATTGTGTTCTGACTGCAAAGAAGGCTTGATTTGACATTTTCTTGTTTTAGACTGTTTGTAGAGATCGAGTTTTTTCGCATACAGTGGCATCTTTAACGATTTTTTTAACTATATTTTTCAAATTTCGAAATTGCAGAAATTAAAATTCAATTCAAAAAATCGTTAAAATGGGCCACTTTATGCGAAAAACATATTCTTTGCAAGCTATCTAAAACAAGAAATATGTCAAGTCAAGCATTTTTTGCAATCGGAAAATAACCTATTCAAATATTCACCGTTTGAAACTTCTGTATCACATTTTTACAGATGCCTAGAAAACAAATAATAGGAAACGGAATACGAATAATAATAGGAATAAAAATAATAGAGAAATAATAAGAATAATAAGACAGTTTCCTATTATAGGAATAATATTATATATATCCTATTATATATATCCTATTATATAGATCCTATTATCCTATTAATAATGCCCTATTATTTTTATAGGAATAATAATAGGAAGAGGAAAAGGAAAGCATAATTTCAAATATATAATAAAACATCAACTTCCAAAAGCAGTTTATTTTTCGTCTAAATTATTTAAAAAAAATTAATTTTTATAATTGATAAATTTAGATTTATTTTTTAATTTTAAAGAACTGAAAGTAAAAGAAAAAAACATACGTTGCATAGTATGCAATTATTTTACTTTTATTCATTTTGAAATAATTACACAACCAGATTTCCCCGAAAATCTTTTTACTTCGAGTTTTTATAAGAATTAGTTTAATAAAATATAACTAAATTAGGTAGTAGATAATTTTATCAAAAAAGGAAAAAAAATGCAGAACGGACATTTTTTTTTTTTGTAAAAAAATTGTCGATATTATATTAAGTACCAACAAATAAAATATATATTATTAAATTAAGAGGTAAAAAAAAACAACTAATATTTTATTAAAGTAATTAGTATTTATGACTTTCATTAAAAAAATTGCACTTTATAAATTCGGAAGTTATGATACATTTACTTACAAAAGGTTTTACGAATATGACATAATACTCTTAACAAATATTATTATCATAATCTCGCCCCAAAGGAAATATTTTATTTGATATCTTTATGACAAGGTTATTCATAAAACTTTGATACCGACTGGCATTTAGATGACTGAACTGTACTATTAAATGACATATTTTTATCATAAATCAAAAAACTTTTGCGGGAGTGACATGGATAATTTTTCTATTGATTTATTATTAAAAGTACATTATCAGTTAATACTTTGAGTATTATAAACACATTATGTTGTCAAGATATTTTATTAAATCGTTAATCGTATAATCATGAGTTCTTTTACCAGTTCATACACTTTTATGGAAATATGTTTTCATTTAATGGTTTCATTTAATGCCTAGTAGTTGAAAATTGCCCGGTGTAGTGTCATTTAATTAAAAAAAAACACTTTATAAATTGTAAAATTATAATACTTTTACATACAAAAGATTTTACTAATATGACATACATCTTCAGTTAATACTTTGAGTGTTTAACTCAGTATGTTGTCAGGATGTTTTATTAAACATTAATCGTATAATCATGAGTTCTTTTACCAGTTCATTTATTTTTATGCAAAACATACAGGATGTCAGCAAATAAAACTCCAATTTCAAAATTAAATTTTTCAAAAACCAAGATCGATAGAATTATGCGCTAAATGATTTGTTTATTAGGTAAGCTGTAAAAATCTTATACAGAAGTTTTGATCGATAAATATTTTGAAAAGATTGTGTTCTGTTTGTAAAAAGCGCTTGATTCGACATTTTTCATGTTTTAGATTTCTTGTTGAGAACGAGATTTTCAGCGTACAGTGCCATGTTTTAACGACATTTTTAACTACATTTTTAAAATTCCGAAATTTCATAAATTTTACTCCAAAAATTGTTAATATATGGCAATTTAACCCAAAAAATACGTTCTCTGCAAGCAATCTAAAACAAAAAAATGTCAAGTCAAATATCCTTTGCAATCAGATCACAATTATTTCAAAATATTCAACGTTCGAAACTTCTGTAAAAGATTTTTACAGCTTAAGCAATAAATAAACCGTTCACTGCATAATTCTATCGAACTTTGTTTATGAGAAATTTATTTTTAAAATCGGGGTCTTATTTGATAGTTACCCTGTATATTCATTTAAGGGTCCTGCTGATACTGATAATAAGAAATTGTCGAAAAATAGATTGTTACAGTATTATCAAATTTTCGCAGAAAGATGCAAGGGGTACCGTTCGGTTTGGACTCATGTCTATTTTCTGAATATGATGATATATATTTTTAATAGGGGTCGCATACATTATAGAATATGTGCTGATTATTTTTTAATCTGGAACACTTGTTTTTAAACTTCATAAAGTTTATGGAACGTTTATTAAATATTCATAGAATTTAAAATATATGCATATGTTTTATAGGTTATCCTTTCTATTTAAAAAACAAAATTAACAGATTGCAACATAAAAAGAGAAATACCGAATCAGCTTAGCAGAAATAATGACACACAAATTTAAAAAAATAAAATGTTTTGAGACGTATTCATTGCATCTCCTTCTAAAGAAATATATCTATAAGATGGGATTTTGGGGGATTTATAATTACAGTTTGGTACATACTTTAAATATTATTATACACATTTTTTGACTTATTCTTATTTTGTGGTGATTTAAGTGAAACTATATAAACAATTAATTTTTCCAATATTATTTAATTCAAATAGGTCAAATAAGGTATTAATTACGGACAATATTATAAAAATAAAAAATTAGAATTATTTTGGATCTATACAAAACCTAGATTTGAAAAAAAAAAAAAAAATAATTATCCCATCCATATTCGGAAAAGAAGTCGAACTAGTCATCTAGTCTTCATAGTTGAACTAATCTCTCTTTGTAGCATTTCAGCAATTTGGTTATAAAGTTTTGTGGGATGATGGGTTTTTTTTTTGTTTTAAGTGATCATTTTCAATTTGAAATTTAAAATTCTAACAACATAATTCGTAAGAAAAATACCTTTAAAATTCTCGGAAACTTTTGTACTGATATGAGTGTGATATCAATATATTGTGTTATTATGAATCTGCTACACTTTGTATGTGTACGCAAGTTTGGAATGTAGAATGAAAACCACATAATTATATTCATATATAAGTTCATAGTGCTATAAAACGTGGAAATAGACAATTTTAACAAGTTCGAATGTTTCGTTTATGTGATTAAAAGATGCCGTTCTCAATCAGACTGTGTACTCACTAAAGACAAAAAGCTTTTAAAAGACATTTTCTGCTGAATTGAAATTCTTCAATAATACTTTGTTTGAATTGGCAGAGCACGTTCAAGCGTGGATATTGCTTTTCTGGAAAATATTCTTCTATCGAATTGTATCCATTTAACTCTGTTGCATATTATATATTTCGTTTTAAAAAAAAGGAAAAAAATCCGTTACATTTACGGTAAAAATTGCTGGCAGCAATTGGCTAGCAGTTTATCCGTAACAATTACAGTAAAATTAAATGTAATAAAAAAATTACATGAAATTTTACTGCAGTGTATGCGACAAAACTGCTGGTAAAATTGCTGACAGCAGTTTTTGCCATAAATTTAACAGTTTTTTTTTTCAGTGAGAAAAATTAAGATTACAACCATTTTGTAAAACAAGTTTACTCAGTTATAAGGATTCATGGAATGCTCTCAACAATAGCAATATCCTTTTTACAACGAATGTAAAGCAGTCGATAGCGAAAATTAAGTCGTTAAATATGAAAATGGCATGTATTAAAGGTTTAAGTCAAAAAGTTCTTCATGGTTAACAAGAGAAGCTTATTTTTTTATTTAATTATAATTTTAAATTTTTTTGAACGTTTGTTTATTTTATAACTATATAATATATTATTGTTCCTTTCTATCGTATTTTAAATAAAACAACGTAAATACTTTCATAAATCTATATATTTTATTTTGATTACACAAATTGTCGCAAATTCTGCGATCTCTTCTGCTTATAGTTCATTTTCATCCATATATTTTTCATTTTTATTTATTTATTTATTTATAAGAAAAAGAAGGAGAATTTGACAATCTTATTTCATTAAATCAAAAAATTTTTAAGAGGAGACATGAGTGAAATTGCTTCAAAAAATTTATATTTGTTTTATTTGTTTAAAACAATTTTCGGAACGCAATGAATCTATTCGTATGCTCTTTTTTAAAATTTTAAATGGGAGTTATAAAAAAGAGATACATGTAAAAGTATTTCAGGAAACAAATTTACAAGATTTATATTTACTAATTTAAAGTAAAGTGAAGCTAAGATTATATCAAAAGAAAACTTTTATAAGGCATTTTAACTTTTATTTTTGGAATCAGTGTCCGCTGAAATTTCATATGTCAGAAATCAGTATGAAGCAAAATAGCGTATTTGAAATGAAAAACTTGCAGAATCACATATTTAGAGTTTCATTATAGCTTCAAATGTTACTATCAATCTATCCCTCATTTGTGGAGTAACAATAAGACTTCTAGCTGTAATAAAACTCTAGGTTTAAGTAGAAATTCCGGCATGATAATGCTCTAATATTTTGAGTTTTCCGTCCACTGAAAAGACTTCCTTTTCTACAGAATTCCATTACTGTATATGTGCGCTCATATGGAGGACTTGTCGGGACTGTATGGAGGACTAATACTGTAGTCTTAACGGAAGCAAACCTGATACAAATCTGAAACAATTATTTAAAAATAATTTCATTTGGCTTAAAAATATTTTTTTAAGAACTTAATAAAAGAGACTAGGAGGGATCCTATGCTCTACAAAAATGACTTTTATGTCTGAACAGTAGCTCTTAAGCATTCAAACCTGATACAGTTTCATGTCATTCTATCATTGCAGACACATCACGTGTTTTAGAAAAAAAAATGCGAGCAATTCAATATTCCTATTTTGATATTCCTATTATTATATTAGACGTTAATATATGATCATTATTGGCGTCTATGGTGATTCCATGCAACATGCATGGTTCAGTAGGATGTTACTTTGCAACTACCTAATATATTTATAAACTTTGTGACTTTAATAGACATTTTATTTTATGAAATGTTATAACTCATGTTATTTGTTTTTGCATTACTTTTTGATGTAATGTAACTTTATAAGTTATTTATAATTTCATATTTTTCCCCTTTTTTACTTTAAAAAGAATACAAATGAAAAGTATAATAGCTTACATAAGGTATTGTACATAATAAACCTAAACAACGCGCCACATAATCACTTTATACAGTTAACACTTTTATTGACTGTCTCAAAAAACCACGCATTACGGCACATACAGTCAACTTCTACACATTAAATACTTCATTAAATGTCAGCTAATATGGCTGCCAATTTCTAAAATGAAATTTAAATTAAAACAGACACTAGTGCCAGATAAAAATATGTAATAGTCATAAGCATGCATTAAGTAATACATATAAATGATGGCGTTTTCTCCAATTTAAATAGAAAACAAAAATGCACTTTTAAAGCATCATGTTACGATTGTATGGTGTATTTGTAGAAAGTGCCATATTTCTTATTATCAATACTATATTTTATTGATATATAACATTTCTAGTTAAGGATGTCTCATTAATACTGTAACTATCTAAGAAAAAAATGCATTTTATTTTTTGTATTTTATTTTTGTTTTACCTTATTTAGGTTAAAATATAGAATAGTATTGCTAATTTGCAAATTCAATATAAAAATAAAACTTTGTTAAAAAAATCTTTTAAAAATAAAATGTAAGTTTTTAGTTAAAAGAAAATTTAAATATAAAATATTTAATATAATATAAAAGTCTAAAAAGCAAATGTAAAAAAATATTGCAGGTCTGTTTTATCCTTATCAGCTACTAATTTAATGTAATATGATTAAAATAGTGAATTAAAAATTAATAATAATTAAAAATAAAGTGATCTTTCATATATATATGTATAAAAACAAATAAATAAATATGCATCATTACGACAATGAATTTTTTCTTCCTTTGGGATTTAAAACCCTTAAGTAAATGCTCCAAGATAACAATAGGTTTTAATTTTTAAAATAATCTCTAAAACTTCATCAAGTTAAAAAAAAATAAAATGGGAAATTCTTTTCAATCTAATGACTGGAGAGTCTTTATTGTATGACTAAAACAATACTTATATTTTTGCTATCGATAAAAAAAAAGTTAACTTATTAAAGTAGAATATTTTTTAATCCAAATCTAGAAAAACTCTTCATTAGGATTTATGAAAAAATAATTTTGATGCTACTTTTTTTTTAAATTGTAAAACATGAAAACTTTGGAGAAATATTTTACGTATACCTAAATTAAATGATAATTTATGATTAAAATTGTAAGTTAGTATGCAATGAAAAAACAAATCACATTTGAAAATATTATAAAACGTAACAAGGAAAAAAAACAGTGATTTTTTTTTTTTTTTACCGTCCTGTTTGTAAGCAAAACAATGGACTCTAGCATTACTGGTTTTCAAGTAATTCAAAAATGGTACATTAAACGAAAGGATGATATGTTAGAGAATATGACTTAAAAGTTACCCCTAGTGAGACGTCAAGAAACATATTTTAGTATACTGATATGTATTAAAGTAAATATTAGCAAGAAGGTGTTTTGGGATAAAAATTGTTAATATATATACGGGGTTGTTCTAAGTGAATATCGGAGTTTTAACGCTTGGTATTATTTATTATATAAATCTTAAAATTATTATTAATGCATAACAACTCAAACAGTTCGGCCAACTAACTTCCGAGTATTCAATTTTAGAACCTATCGTTACATGGCACATATCATGTCGATAGCGCAGCACTTCCCAAATGTTGATTAGCAAAGAGGGTCTATTCATACACTCACCTGATCTGATGGCATTATGTTTTTACCGCTAGGGATTTATAAAGGATTGTGTGTACGTGCCTCCACTACCAGTTGACCATTGCAGCTGTTGAAATATTTTCCTACAAACACTAATCAACGTTTGAAAAGAATTAAGCAATCGACTTGATGTGTGCCGTGTGACGATAGATGTTGAAATTGAAAAATTGTAAGCTTGTACATAAAAGTGTTTTATATATTCTTGAAATTTATCTATTAACTATAAGTTTTCTGTAATAAATACTACGGAGCGTTACAACACCGATATTTATTTAGAAACATACCATATATTAAACAAACTACATAAACAACAATCTTTTGCAAAATTTTTATCCTGCTTTAAAAGTTGCAAAAAACGTAGAAAGGAAAGCCACATAGCAGAAGATGTATTAGAAAGATATTTAATTTAGATGGGGACGATCCACAATCAAAACTCTTTGCGAGACGTTTAAATAAGAAATGTCAATTTATCATTTGATATGGCACATTCCGGAAATAGCTTGATGAAATGGTACAATGAAATGGATAGAATTTTAGAGCATTTTTGAGATACAAATGCTGTTTTTAATACTGACAATCACAAAATCTATTCTTAATCTGCGCAGTGTTTTGTTTTTGAATGAAAAATAACTCGTTTGGTATAAAAAAAATATAAATAATATCTTAGATATTGATTTTTTCTTTAATGTTATGGGAATTCTCTTGCAAGATTTTAGGCACACAGAAGTGATGAAAGTACACGAAAGAAGATATATAACAAGTATAAAATTGTATGTGAAACGGAGCAAATGAGGTACGTTCGTATTATAAATAATTGTATATATATTCAGATATTAGTGCATTTAGCTATGTCACCCTTATGCGGAAATACATGAGTGCAATGTTAATATGTTTATACATATTAAATTCAGTAACACGTTTAATTAAAATGACTCCATCTTAAATGTGACGTAATCATGTCGGCAATTCGGAATCATTACCTAGCATAGGATTCCCTTGAACTTATTACGTATGATAGAAGTTACACAATATGAAGAATTTTTTATTATTATCGTTTTTAAGATTTGATTCGATTGTCATAAAATTGGAAAATACTGTACAAAATTCTGCAAAGATTATATATAATAAACTTCAAACCATTTGCTTGTGTAATTTTTGAATTGTTATATGCGGTCAGACGGACCATACAACAAATATATGTTAGACATATTTGCATAGTTACGAATGCACCGAAAAACCACAAAATATATTTTAAACATTGCCGATGTGCGATAGTAGAATATCAACAAGTTTCTTTAAATTATATAGCAAAGAATGTAGCTCTGTAAGAATCTGAAAAAATCCCAGATAAGAAAACAAGCAGCCTTGAATCGTTTTTGAAGTAGTCTCTTTGAGGACACTGTAAAAAAATTAATTTATTGCGTAAAAATTGCAGTAAATTTAAATGCAATAAAAATTAATCTAATTTTACTGTAATTTTTAAGGTAAAAACTGATGCCAACATCTCTCCCAGCTGTTTTTGATGTAAATTTAACGGATATATATATATTTTATTTTATTTTTATTTTTTATACAATGTATACACTTCAAAGTAAGAAAATTTAAATTAATCAAAGTTAAAATAATTGAAAATCGCTTCATTACTCTCAAAAGATAAAATAGTCGTATATTCTCTTATGTTTTAATCGGGAGAAATTGCATAAAACATATTTGTGTAGTGAAAATTGGCACTATATATTACACTTACGTAGAAAATATGCTAAATATAAAGTATTACTACTGTTTATAATCCATACAGAGGATATATCCCCTATATCCCCTATATCCCCTATACCCATACAGAGGATGAATGTTTAGAAAATTTAATTTTACTCTATTTTTTGACCAGCAGAGTGTCAATGTTTTTCGGTGTCATATTTACGAATAACAGTTTTAGATTTATTTATAAAAGTAAACATGCGATTAAACAGTGGGAAAAAATTTTATTGAAAAACGCCTTCAATATATTGATACCAATTGTGACGCGTTTTTATATTAAAGTATATAATTCATGATTAAATATTTAATAACTATATATTAAAAAAACAAATCTGAATGCATTATGAAATGCTTAGATTAATAAATTGTTTTTATAAAACCTCACAATCTTTTACAGTGCTATTTGTAAGTAAAATAATGGTTTTCACCAATATTGGGTTTCCAATAATTCGAAAATCATTTATTAAAGAAATGATAATCTTTTATCGAATCTGAAATAACTGTTTCGAGATTTGAGAAATCAGATGATATATTTTAGTATACTAAATGTATTAAAGTAAAGTATAAGCAGAGGCACCTTTTGAGTAGAAACTATCATCTATAATAATAAAGAGACAAGTATGTGTGTACGTGAGCGCTGTTCTGAAGAGACCGCAGCGTGTAGAGTTACAAAATTTGGAGGGAAGGTACCTCTATATGTGTAGTTTTGCACCTCGAAGCCCGATTTTTGATTTTTTGATTAGAATTTTTAACTTAATTTTTAGGCGATTTTTAGCGCTCTTTTTATGTTTCGAGGCGATTTTTCCATATTAGTGAAAGGAATACGGTTTCATTCTTTTTACTCAATATAGCAATTTTTTTCTCTTTTCAATAAAGTTTATTCGGAATTCGTAGGATGCTTTTTGAATTTTTAGAGAATTTTTTTAATGCGATTTTTAGTTTTTTATTACATTTTGAGGCTATTTTTTGCGAATCATAAAAATAATATTGTTTCAAAACCTAATTAACAAAATTTTGTCTGGTATGATTTTTCAATTTCAATGGTTTCTTTCATTGTGATTTTCAGTACGATTTTCGATGTGGTTTTTAACGATTTTTTGTGCGTTTAGCATCGATTTTTAGTCAATTTTGTCAATATTACAGATATTTGTACGCATCATGGTCTTATCCATTTTAAATTGCATGTAAAAAAGGCAAAAATCATAGAACTAATGAATTGGCAGTAAATTAATTATTTTGAATATCCACAGTAACCTACACTAAAATAACTAAACGCTCTGTCTGTGTGCATGCATGATTTTGTGCGATGGCTAGCAAAATCTACGGCCCTTACGAGGCTCAAAACATTCTTCAAACTACCCCAAAGCCTCTCCTGGTGTATCTGACAATCACATTTTGAAAATTCTAAATATTTCTTGAGTAGTTCCTCTCCCGTTTTCCATTACAGTCCTTTTGAACATTTTTACCACTAAATAATATTTTTTCATTTTTTAAGCCAATTTTTCACACAGTCGGTGGCTATGTATTAAAAACAACGTAATTTTACGTATTTCGAGTTAGAAATAAAATTACAAATTTCATGTTCGTTTAATATTATTATTTCGAACCGTGCAACGCCGGGCGGGTCTCTAGTTACATAAATATTAAAAGATTGGATATCTATTTAATATCATTATACATAAATCAGAAGCGTTGACAGAAATTTAATTCCGATTTATTTTTGATAAAAGGAAGAACATTAGCTATCTTATAGAAAGAAAAGACATAAAGAAAATCACATTAGAAAAGAATTTAATTTAGATGGGAACACATTTTAGAAATATCTGTAATCAAGGTATTTTTTCCCCAAAGGATCAAATAAGAAATATCGATGTATCATTTTATATCGTACATTCCGGAAATATCTGGATGAGATGTGACAGTAATATGAAAAGAATTTTCGTACATTTTTAAAGTAAAAGTTTTGTTTCTATTATAAACATTTACAAAACTAATTGTATTTTTTTTAATAATAATAAATAAATAATACAGAAATAAACAAAATTAATTTGGTATTCACAAAACATAAATAATAACTTCAATGTCAAACTAAAAAAAAAAAAAAAAAAAAAAAAAAAAAAAAAAAAAAAAAAAACTGCCGGATTTGTTATGACAAATTTTAACGGAATGTATAAAAACCACGTGTTAAGTGGAATCCCGTATTAAACGTGTTTGTTTTATAACACTAAAAGAATTCGACTTATTGAAACCTTTAATTGTTTCATTAACGGTAGAGTTTCTATTTGTATATTTATGAACGCAAATTGCACCTTTTATGCACATTTACAATCATGTTTAATTTGTTTTACAATTTAACTCATTGTTACTTTTTATAGAACCGACTGGAAAAATAACGGAAAGCAAATTTGAGTTCCGAAATTCCCTTATTGTCGATTATGTTCAGCCACAAATAAAATAACACAAATATTTTTTTCTCAGACTTTTTTCTTTGTTTCAGAAGGAAAATTATTATAAAATCTTTTATGTATAAGCCAGTTTTAAAAATCATATTTAGTATTTATTCAATGCGTACCATATTAACCTGTTTTCCTTTTAAGTACAGGGAAAAAACTATCCTTATGAAACTTTACATAATACATTTTATTAGACTAGTAGAACACATAGTCAAGAATACATAGAAAACAGAAAAGAATTATGCATTGCTTCACTACTTTTTAAGCTTTGCCAGTTTTCTTTTTTTTCTAATATATTTTATATAATATACTAATGATATAATAAATGCTATAACCCCCTTAAAAAAATCATGATTTTCTATAAACATAATAATTTGTATGTGATATTCGAGTAATCTGAATGGTGTCATTTCTCTACTACAATAACAACACACGTGATAATGTTAAAAGGTGAGATCAATGAAAAAATACAACTTTACTAATTTAGCATTTAAGTTATTTAGTTTTCCATAACTACCATTATTTTAGAGTACTAATTTTTGCCATAATGGATATGTTATTAAAGAAATTGTGTAATACTATTCAATAACTGTGTTTTTGTATTAATAAAAAACACCACTAAATTGGCAACACTCTAGAAGAGTGATGGAATTCGCATCTTCATAAATAAACTCGAGTTTTCAGCATGACTTTTCCTAAAATGACCGAATGTAATTCCGGTTAATTCGAGATCATATAACAGACATTAGCTTATTAAACCTGATGTTTTTGCATTAAACCTACTGGTGATGTTCAAGTGATTAGTAAAAATCACATATGAAGCGGAATTCTATGTGAAATAGGAACATCTTAACCACTTTCCACTGTATTTTATTGCAAATTATGAAAATAAAATTATAGATGTATGTGTGTATATACCGACTGATGTAATGCAAGTAATATAATTTTCAACGTAGAATCCTCTGATCAAACAATAATGTGTGGATTTAAAAGTGCATTTAGTAATTGAAGTCAAATATTTATATATAAAAAAAAGTTGCATTTAAAAAGTTAAATCATCGTGATTAAAATAACTACAATTCATTAAGAGCCCACACTAGTCACTCAAATATATATGCGGATGATAATATTGAGACTATCGGGGTTATGTTTTCAAATATCTCCAGCTTTCAATTTGCATCCAGCTAACATAGGGCTTCTGATGCAGCTGATTGAATATTATGATTGACATTAAGTGGTTTTTACTCCGATTTGTAAAATGAAGTAGAAATTTAAGATGCAAGTCTTAGTTAATATAAAATGGAAGTAATGACACTAAACAGGAACGGCAATAAATGTAAATGCTAATGTTGACTGTATGTAGGGATTATTTTCAAATTTTTTGCTTTAAATTTAATATTTTTAAAATAATTTTTTCGAATAAAATAACTAGAGAAAATCTACGACAGAGCTAATTTTTATTTTTTCGAGCTTGGTTTTAGATTTTTTTAAAAATTACTTTTACTTTCTGAACCTGTTAGAACCGATTTTCGAATTACATCTCTTTTATATATACATAAACTATGACCGAACTAAAGAAAGTAAAAATTTACACGGTTGTAGATAGTTCTGACCTATTTTATGCAGAAAAAGTCATTATAAAATATTAAAATGTATCGGAGATATTTGAAAATAACACTCGCTTAGACTTAGGAGTAGCATTCGCCTTTTTACGCGTGGTTAATGTGAGTTCTTAAGGGTTAAAAAATGTACATATTTTTCAAATATAAACAAGCATGAGTAAGAAGTATGTTTGTGGATTGATAAATCCAAATAGTTTTGAATGTATCAATATACCGATACACATAATTTCCCAAGAAATATTTTACTTTAAATATTTAAAAAATATATATTTTGGGGGGTATTCCCTTTAAATCTAATTCAAGGATGAAAATTTAAGTTTTATTTCTATAATCCTTTCACTTTCCAATATACCACGTGTGCTTAAAGCACAAAATTGAGATTAAATTCAAAAATCTTCAAGGAATTTCCTCTTTATGTTTATATTTATCTCGTATACCAAAGAGCATAATATTTAATCTGAATATATTTTCTAAAAACAGATGCTAATTATGTTTCTTTCAGAAATACATATAAATACAATAAAGCGCGTGTGCTAGCTTCTAAATCGATATTTTAAAATTTTATTTTCTGCATAATTTTACTTTGTTTAGCATCGTGCGGTTCGATGCAATCTTAAGTGGAATATATAAATATGAACAATGTGTAATTTGTATTCACTGTCTAGAATATTTCGAAAAAATATCGTTATTTTTAACGCCAAATACTTTTTGTAGAATATATATAGAATAGAAATATCATTATTATGAACAAATAGATTAAATTTAAATTTTCGGAATATAAAAATTGGTAAACAACGTTCGATCAATATGTGGAAGAAATCACAAGCAGTACAACTTATTGTGGTTTTAGATAATTTTCATTCAATACACAATTATATTAAATACAGTTTGAATGTCGTTTTAAAATGTGTAATTGCTTTTAATGCTCTTTCATGTTGCATGTGACTAAGATTTTAATCTCTTAGTATCGATAATTTTGTATACGAAATTTGTTCGATTAGAATTTCTTTTGTCTAAGCATTTATATTTACATATTTAATAATAATGAATTATTTTATAAATGAATGAAATAAATAAAATTAAATTTCTTTATTACTGGTAGCCATAATAATTACTGTAAGTACCTTTTGAATATGTATGGATATTTTGAATACATTTCTAAATGCATAAAAAATTCCATACATTATTTATGTTTTTTTTATTACAATATAAATGTATATTGTTTTTATACTTAACAGAAGTCCTCCTCCGAAAAAAAAGTACATTCATTACCGAAAAAAAAATTATGAGGTTTATATATTTATGAAAATTAATTGATAATGGAAATATTTTTCACAAAAGTACAAATTTTGCACAGTTGTTTACTCAATGTGATAATGTTTCTAAAAGGCTTTATCTGAACTGTATAGTACACAGCAAAAGTGTTCGCACAAGCTTAATGATTGTATAAAAATAAACATGTAGATAAAAATAAACATTGGAATGCATTGAAATTTTTTTCTGTTTCTATATAATTGGATCAAAAATTCATGTTTTGAATTTGAAACTAATTTATTCTAAGAAAAATGATAAAATATAAAAAATATGCAAATTGGGATATCGCAGTTGTTTATGCACAAAGACAAATATCTACATTTCACAAAGCACAAACATCTTCTAGTAGGCTATGGTATTTCTATTGCACTTTGGTATTTCCATGAGATAAAATACATGATTTTCTACTAAAAATATACGATTTTATTTTGAAAAAAAATTATAGTTACAGCCCAACATTTAATTCTTATATCCTTATAAAATGTAGTTTTATTCGACTTTTCTTAACAATAATCATAACATATACCAATAACAACATCTATTTGTTAACAATAATAATAAAAAATATATATATTGCGACTTATTTTTGTCATAATATATCAAAATATATTAGATTGAAATTTGAATGTGTGTTTAAATATCATATCTACTTTCCAAGATTTAAAATAATTACAATTTGAAAAATCTTCAACAATTTAATTTTCTAAAGATGTCACAACCATGAAAATTTTGAAATTTGAAGTAGTTCCAAAAGTTTATATTATTTCATTTGTAATATATTATAAAACTTCTTTAACTCTGCCAATAGGCAACGCATTGTAGGTAAAAGGCGAAAAATAAACTAAAGTCTTTTTTTTTATGTTATATCTCCCTTTTTCATTAAAATAGAAAAAAAAAACATTCAATTTATTTAAATAAAATTCATTCTCTTGCAAACGAACACTTCTAATTAACTAACAAACTAACCATGTCAAATTGTCCCTTATTTGTAAATTAACATTTTCAAATTTTCAGTTAGCTTTCATTGTAAATAAGAATTTTTAAGAATCATAAGTTATTTTTATGCATTTCTTCTATAGGGCGAGTGCAATTAGACATGTACACACATAACATCGATATATCTCATGTAATTTAGCAACGTGACATTGTCTCGTGTAAGCATCATATAAACATTTATTTCCCCGTGACTTTTTTTGTCCCGTGACATTTAGTTCTCGTGACGTGAATATTTTTCTTAATCTTTCTTTTAAAAAAAGTTTACCAATTAAACAGAAAATAAAAAAGTTTTGGAAACAGTAAAATAAACATTTGAGTCATACTCCAAAATATGGTATTATTCCCGAAAAATTAAATTGTTCTAAGTTAGTAAATTAAATTTATTAAAGACGTATAAATATGTAAAAATAATCCCCTCCTTTCACAGCATAGTGGTTTTCTTCGAACCTTGCGTAAATACGGGTTAGGTTCCCTCATAAAGACCCCCACGGAGGTCACCCCACCCCTTAGGGCCTATATCCTGCAGCGTAGATAATTGGCCGAAGTAAATACAAACAAACAAAACTTTCACAGCATAAATGATTGCATATGTGAGAAGGGTCGTATAAACGGAATTTTTTTTAAATGGACATCAATATTAACTTTTAACTTTAATATCTATAAAATAGAAATTATATGGTGCACAGTAAGGCAATTCTTGTAAGTATTTTAAACAAAACATCTTCAGAAAAGTTTAAAAAAATTAAATAAAAATATAATAATTACATAATTAATCATGTAAGTAAGTTCACGATTTTAGTCCCTAATTGTGAGATTTAGTTATTACTTTTATATTTGACATAAGAAAAAAAATAAAGTTATTTAATACAAAAAAGGTTTGTAATTACAATGAATGTTTATTATGGAAGTTTTTGGTCACTCATGTTTAAATAATGATCAGTGAAATTATAAGAAGAAAGGCTATTTCAAGACATCTTTCAATTCGTAAATGTTTCGATTTTATCTTTAGTTTGACATTATAACTCTTATTTTGTACGATTAAAAATAATAGTTTTGCTTTGATATTTTTAGAACGCAGTTGTATATAATGTAGGCTAGGAAAGAAATCGAAGGAATTTTATGATTTATTTTATGATGATTTTTCTAGTTAACATCAAATGAATAATGCTGAGGGATTATTTATCTATAACTGGGTGCATGGATGCATATAAAGATTATGCGATAATAAAAATCAAACATTAGCAAAGTTAATTACAAAATTATTAATCACTGCATAGCAAAATAGCTTATTTAGCATAAGTAAATTCTTGGATAAATTTTTATGATATTTTCTTATGAAATCTAAAATTGAAAGACATTTTATTGAAAGTATTTTCTTAATACTAGAAATATGTACATTAGATAGAAATCCGATAATTCATTCTAAAGTTTCCGAGTTACACATGAGTTAAAAGTTGAGTAAATAACTCAAACACTATAAGAACAATGTCTATTTTATAATATTTCTCAATAATTAATAGTATAGCTTTCAAGTTTCCGTGGTGACGCTTAACCCCTTTGTGACGGGAGTTTTTTACGAAATTTTTAATGCTTCGTCATTGTTTTATAAAATAGATATTTGTGACTTATTAAATCGAGAAAATGCTCTGATTAAATAAGGAAAATTTTACAGTAATTTTTTACAGGTGGGGATAAACAAGGTTTCTTAAGCCTTTTAGCGGCACGTATACGTGTTGCTTGTCCCCAAGACGTTAAACATCTTTCAGTCTGTGAAGGTTGTATCTGTCCCAGCAAAGAATACACCGAAAGAACACATGCAAAATATTACTTCTCAGCAAAATGAACATAAAATATATCTTAATATAATCGTAAATTCGCAATAATAGTCAAATTTAGAAATAAATAATAGATAGAATTTTCTAGTTAATATTCAATCTTTTCAATTAATCTCTAGAAAAAAAAAAAAAAAAAAAAAAAAAAAAAAAAAAAAAAAAAAACTTTATGGCTTTTGACTAAAATGGAAAAGTTTGAATTCGATCAAAAATAGAAATAATTAAAAGATATAAATAGGACCGAAGATCGATTTCTTTAAAACATAAAAAAGTAATTTCTGTAGCATAAAAGTGTGTATTTCTGTATAATATAGGAAAAAGGAGGCTGTTCTTCATATAAATAAGTCACGAATCTAGTACCCACTAATGAAATTTAGGTATTACTTCGTTTTCTGATATGGAATAAAAAACAAATTATGTGATTGACGAGAAAAGATTTATGATAGAAATGAATATATTTATCATTAAAAGTTTTTGTCACTTATATGTTAAATAATGATACGTGAAATAATATGAACAAAAGAAATTTCAAGACATGTTTTCCTCCGTAAAAGTTCCGATTTTCTTCCTAGCTTGACGTCATAAATCCTATTTGTACAATTAGAAATAAAAGTTTTCCTTTAATATACTTTTTAAATCTGTCGCACATATTGTATAATAGAAAGAGATCGAAGTAACCTTATGAATTAATAATGCTGAATTTGTATTTTTGCAAATAGATACATGCACTTTATGAATATAAGTATTGCGCAAGGAAGAAAAGTCAACGGTAGCTAATTTAATTTAAAATTAGTAATCAACGCATTTCAAAATGTATTATTTAGCGAAAATAAATTCTATCTGAAAGTTTGAGAATGCTTTTTATGAATTAGGAAATTGGAATGTAGTCAAATGTAATGTAATATATTCAAAAGTACAGGGTGGTCATAAAAAAACTTTGCCGATAAATGGAGCTCTAGCGGCCACTCCGTTCAACCGATCGAGGTGAAATTTCAGACATAGCTATTCAGAGGTATGAGCTCGGGATTCTGTAAACGGCAACAAAATGGCGTTCACGGTTACGGTTAAAGTTACAGAAACTCAAAATTTTCCAATGGCAACACCAATTTTTTTCATCGCAAAATGCCCAGCGCATGCGAAAACCCTAAAGAGCGTTGGAACGGGATGGTAATTGTAATAAAAGGACGCGTTATGCTCGCACAAAATCAGCTCTACGAACGGCCCCAAAAAACACGACCAAGGCGCACGAAGAAAATTTGAATATGACAGAGACAAAATACCAATCATAGAACATCGTTTGTCACATAGTCATCATGGAAAACGGATAAAAGTAGGGTGGGAATGTTAATTCTTCAGTCGGAGCTTGCAGATGCCAACAAAAAGACTTCGTTCGTGGTGAGTTGGTAAAACTATTATCAAAATGAGCTGAATGCTGCGAAAAGCTGGCGCGTTTACCGTCGAAACCATCGCCAAAAACGTCGTCTATGCACTTCACAAGCTCTTCGTGGTTTAGTAATGATATTCGAAAAAACTGGCTGCACCTGTGATAGTCCGCGATCCGAACAACCATCTGTTCCTGAGGATATTGTTATGGATGTGCATCACAGAGTGACCAGAGGACGCACGCAAACTACAAAAGGTGCATCTCGTGTATTTGATATACCGAAATCAATGGTCTTAAAGTTACTGCGCTCTGTAATCCGCATGTTTCCTTACCGGTACCAAAGGAGCCAGATGTTGGAAGTGAGAGACCATCAACAACATATAGACTTTGTTAATGAATTTCTTATCCAATATGATGGAGATAACGATCGATCTTTTCGCATATTATGAACGGACGAGGCAGATTTCACCTTAATTGTTAACGCCAATGGCCTCCGCGATCCCCCGACCTCACTCCTATGGATTTCAGATTCTGGGATTACGTAAAATCTAGAGTGTACATGTGCAATCCGCAAACTTTGCCGTATTTAAACGATTCTATCAAACGTGAGATTGCAAATAACCCTCATACGATGTAACGTTCGGCTGTATTGTTCACAGTCGCCACCAAGCAATGTGTAATTACCTGTGATGGCACCCATGTGGAAAATGTGTAATCAAAATAAAAGCTTTCTCCGATATGTGTTGTAATCAGAGATTAGTGTACTGACTCTGTGCCAAATGCAAATTTACACCGTGCGCCCCAATGGGGGAAGGGAGATTCAGAGAACAGTTTTTGTGTGTGCATAACGTGTCCCTTTCTTGCTATACATGGACGGTTCCAACGCTCTTTAGGTTTTCGCATGCGCTGAGCATTTTGCGATGTAAAAGAATGGGTGTTGCCATTGGAAATTTTCGAGTTTCTGTAACTATAACCGTAACCATGAGTGCCATTTTGTTGCCGTTCTGAGAATCTCGAGCTCATACCTCTGAATAGCTATATCTGAAATTTCACCTCGATCGGTTGAACGGACTGGCCGCTAGAGCTCCATTTACCGGCAAAGTTTTTTTTTTATGACCACCCTGTATTTTATTCTACTGGATATGTATACATTACTTAGAAACCAGATATATTTTTAAAAGATTCGGGGTCGCGCATGTGCTTAACATCGATTTAAAAAAATCTCAGATTTTTAAAAGAGCAAAGTTTATTTCATAATAATTAGCAACAGCTAAAAGCTTAGCTTTCCAATTTCAAATCGTAACTCTTATAGATCCTACGCAACGGGTAAGTTGTAATCGTCCCAGCAAAGAATGCACGAAATGAACATACGAAAAACATTGGCACTCTACATAATGATAAAACATTTCTTAAAATAACCGAATATTTGCGATAAAAGAGTCAAAACTTTATCAATAAAAAATAGAAATTGTCTTTTTCTCATTCTAAGTAATTCCCGTCTCTTCAAAAGAAACTGTACTCTTGACTATTTTATCATTATAAAAAAAAAACTTGAAATCGGTCAGATTTATAGAAAAAAAAAAATCACATATAGAAAAAAAGATCGACTTCTTTAAAGCGTAAATGTGTAGAATTTACAGTATAAAATAAAGCGTAGATTGCTTCCCTCATATACGCAAGTTCATGATTTTTGTCCTCTGTAATTAGATTTAGGTATTATTTTTATATTTGTTATGGAATGAAAAATAAAGTTATTTGAATGAAAAAGTGTTTGTGATTAGCAATAAAACTGTTTATTATGAATATTTTTGTTCACCCATGTATTAAATAATGATCAATGAAATATTAAGAACCAAACTATTTCAAGACATCTTTCCATTCGTAAAAGTCTTGATTTTATCTTTAGCTTGATGTTATAGCACTTATTTGTACAATAGAAATGAAAATTTTGCTTTGATATTTTTAGAACTCAGTTGTACATAATGTAGAATAGGAAAGACATCGAAGTGATTTTATAAATGAATAATGCTGAGGGATTATTTTTCTGTAACTGCGTTCATGTACGCTATAAGAAAAAAATTCGCAGTTCTGATAACATGGCAGGAAAGAAAAATGATATGTAGTTAACACAGTTATGTATATGTGTGTGTATAAGTAATACGTCATACCTTAACATTATGACGATTATATGAATGCCTAACGCTTAAACACATTATTACCACAAATTCATGTGTGTACATTATGTTTATCGAAATATGGCACAATTAAATTTAATCTTAGAAAAGAATTTCGCAAATTAATATAAAAGCATACAGAAATAGATTATTTTGAAAACTAAATTTTTAATTTTTATTTTAAGAATGCACAATAATAGCAGTGAACTTGAAGTGATGTAAAAATGAAATTTTAATGATTGAATTTTGTGAATGAATAATGATAAGGAAGTACTTTTTTAAGACTGTAGATGCATACGGTGGACGTATATTTACTATTACTTCCATACCTATAATGAATCATAGTATGTATGATAAAGGGAATAAAAGTTAAATGCAAATGCGTTAGATTGAAATTAATGTTTTTACATTTAAATTCAAAGTCAAAAAGCTTCTTAAGGTATTTATCTTTTAGTAAGTTATTTATTTCCCATATTTAGTACTTGCTTAGAATAAAGATGATTCATTATCCGTGATTGAATACAACATTTTGTGGAGAGAAGATTTAAAAATGGACTGTGAAAACAGCGGATGAAAAGACCAACATCTGCTGTTATTTATACCTTAGTTCAAGTAGGAAAAATGAAATGGTAAAAATTGACAAAAATAATTTTAGTCATAAAATAGCATCTAAAAATTATCATTTAGATGATATTTTTAATACAATTCTAAAAAACGCTTTTTTTTTCGAGTACACTGTTAAAAACAGACCAGTTGCATTTGGCGCTCAGGTCAGAAAAGGTGTTACCATTTGACACTCGCGGGCTTGAGAATGTGTTTGGGGTGCCGTTTGACTTCTCACTGGGTGATTGACGCTAATTAGGGTGCCGTGCAATGCATACCGTTGGAAGATTTCACACCTTAGTCATTTGCGCATGCTATGTGACGTGTATCCATGCCCTTCAACTCCCCATCACTGGTGGATCAAAACAGTAATTTCCCCCTACGATGACTATCACCGCTATACGTTATTCCAATTTCGTATAGAACTTCGTATGAATAACTTTTGGCGAGCTTTTTTACATAAAGCAACCTTTGATTTTCAGGACATTTGAGCATTTTAGTGAGACTTTGAAGGTGAGCTCGATGGCCGAGTGGTTAGAGCTCTGAGCTTGTAATCAGCCGTTGTGTGTTTGAATCATTCGAGGTCCAAAAGTCGATTTGCATATATTTTTTAATTTTTTATTATTGGGCACTCTGGATTAAGGGTGCTATCTTTTCACTCTGATTAAAAGTGTCATTCTGACTCCTTTAGTGGTGTCACCAGTGAGACAAGCCTTTCACCCTTAAAAGGTGCAATGTGTCATCCTTAGTTTTAACAGTGAAATGCCGAATTCATATAAAATAATTTTATTCTACAGATAAAAATACTACTATTTTATTAAATTAATGAAAATCATACAAAAATCTTAACTTTTCAGACGAAATGAACAGTAAATATGCACTAACATAATAATAAAATCGCACTGAAAAAGTAAACACAATATAAGTAAATGATAGGATAAAATTTCTGTATTACATTCCATTGAACTCCTCCCTGGAAAATAAACTTTATCCGCATTTTGTTTTTTATAAATGTAGAAAAGTTTTGAATGGAAGACGAGTAGAAAAAAGGAAGAAATGTAAAGACTAAATAGAAGATCATTTTCGTTCAAGGATAAAAATGTCGGAATTACTTCCTTTATAAAAACCAAAATTGAAAAACCGATAATTTTTTTTTCAGTTTTCTGAATTAGTCTTTAGCAATAAGATTTTAATAAAACAGCCTTCGGATATATGATATTTAAAATATATCAGATAGAAGAAAGAAAGATCGAGTAATCAAACCAAGTATTTTGAATTTTTGCGTCATCAATGTGTTAAACATGGATCGCACACTTAATAAAGAAAAGTGGCTAGTTCACGACAGTTTTCGATCAAAGAAGATCATATTTTCTCTCCAGTTTGATGTCATAACTCTATTTTGTAAGAATAGCAAAGACGTTTGTGCATATAAATTTTAATACACATCCGTAAAGACTCAGACATTGTAGATGCATTTATGAATAAAAATTCTAA